>VBSM01000639.1:491687-525514 GCA_008086735.1 Cheirogaleus medius | reverse complement strand
AAAATAAATAAAATATGTGTTTAAGAAAAAAGGAAAAATGAAAAATGTTGACATGTCCACCAATCTTTCTTTGGTTATTTGCTCTGTCTATAGGATGGAGGAACAACTCCTTAGTGAGGATTTCCCAGGCTGTCACCTCTTCTGCTGATCTGTCTTGCTTCTGGGTTTGTCATCCTAAACCTCATTCAGTGCAAGTATTTCTGTAGATGATTTCTCAGTTTGCAGAAGCGGCTCGCGGATCACCTGCAGGGTGCAATAATAGCTCTGCACTCAGAGGCCCCACGTTTCTTTCTTACCCAGCCCCGTATTAGTCATTATTTGCAAAGTGACAGGAAGGACCCACAGTCCTACTGGTGTCCTAGATACCAAGCGGGATAAAATCTCTCTTATCAAATATCCTCTATTTCACCGTGTCAGTCCTCAATGTTGTGGTTGTGGCTTATGCCCCTTTCCCCTGTAATCTGATGCATTCTTTATTTTTGTATATCTATCTCCAAAGCTTTGCAATGACATAAATAAGTATAAACCTCCATCTAAAACATCACCCCAATTCAGCAGAAACTAGCTTGATGACTACATCGTCCATTCTCCCATAGATGTGAAAAGGTAAAATTGACAGTGGAATATGTAACAGAGGGAACAGCCTGAAAAAAGGGCAAAATGTATTACAAACAGTCTCTTTAAAACCTCCCCTGCTCTGTTTTTGGGAGTTAAAACCTGCATCCCTGCCCCAGGCCAATGGTTAGGAGGGGAAGGGGAATGTCCTTTGTTCTTTGTACGACAGGAGATGGCTCAACGGAACTGTTCAGACAGAAGTTATGAGATTATCTTCACCAGAGATGGGATCTACCAGCACCATCAACTGTAGTTAAACAATAATACCCTGAAGCTGAAAACCCTCCCTTTAAAATCTCGGTATTTCTGCTTACAGAGAGGACAATGGCACTTGAAGACGGGAGTCTAACACTGTCCTCATTTGCTGGCAAATTAATTAACCTCCCTTTCCTTCTCCTCAAACCACTTGTTTTTGCTCTTCTGATATGGCCTCAGGGACAAGTGCTGAACTTTCAGTAACAAAGCTTACATACTACCTTGATGTTACAGAAAGAATGAAGCTCCATGGCCCAAACCAGGTTTTAGTGGGAGGACAGGTTATGGGAGGGAGAGAGGACGAGGCTTGGCTAGGAAAGGTGGTCTTGTTATATAGATGAGACCTCACAGGTAGCAGCCCTCAGAGAGAATAGATGGTACATGTTTCTTTTGAGCCCTTTAAAGGTGTCAGACTCTCAGTTAATCTTTCTTAAATCTGGAGAAGGGAAGGCCTGACTGCATTGGCACAGATTCCCCACAGATGCAAATCTCTCCTCCTACAAAAGACAGCTACGCAGGGTTACTTCTGTCTGCTACCCTGTGGCAGCCATCTCAAAATATATCAAGGAAATATATATTGGGGTTGAATATTCTGATTACCTTCATGGGTATTATGCTAAGTTTACAGGTAGGAAACTTATCTGAGGCCATACACCATGGAACATCACCTCCCTGAAGGAGAGATCTCACATTATGATACATCCCCCCTTACCTAACTCACAGCTTTAGATTTCTATTACTGCTGAAAGAAATGACCACAAAGTTTAGCCATTTTTCATGGCTTAAAAATGAGAAAAAAAATTATCTTACAGTCCCATGGGTTAGAAGTCCAACATGATTCCCATTGAACTTAGAATCAAGATGTCAACAGCGCTGGTCCTAGGGAGGCTGCAGGGAGAACCCTTTTCCTTGCCTTTTCTGGCTTTACATACGGCCTGCATTCCTTGCCTCCTTCTTGAACCTAAAAGCCACTACTTTGAATCTCTCTGTGTTTCTTCCATAGTCACATTTTTCCCTTGCTCTCTGCCTCACTCTTTCACTTTGAAGAACACTGTGATTACATTGGGGCCCTCAGGCCAACCCAGGACAATCTCCATATCTCAGGATCCCTAACCTCAGGTCCTTTTGCCATGTGACCTCCTATGTACAGGTTCCAGCCTTAGGATGGCATATTTGAGGGGCATCATTCTGCCTACCACCCACCAGAGTAGGATTTGCGGGAGCCAAAGTGCTAAAGCACAAACCGTCGCCACGCCTCCTGCAAGCACACCCCAGAGGCCATTCAGACGCTAGGCTGGCAAAAGGAGGCCATTTTGCTTCCCGTATGCTCTCAGCCTGTTCTGTCTTGTAAGTTTAGAGTTAACCTGCTTCGTGCTGCTTACACAACTGTTGGGCACAAGATTAGAAAACAACCTTGAGGAAAAACAGATCAAGGGTCCAGAATAGGCCAACTGCAGACTGCTGGTGACAAGATCCACCCCGAGGACCTATTGTTTGCTAATGACCATCCAGCAAGTCCTGATGACTTGCACAAAGCTGCTTTCTGCTATGTACCCCCTTTACCCCTCCCATTTATAAGTTGCTCAGTAAGCAGGGAACAAGGAGATGGTCTTTGAGACAATAGTCTGCCATCTCCTCAGGCTGCTGGCACTTAACCCACCTCTCCTGTCTGCTTCTCAGGTGGTGGGAAACCGAACTTGATTTCTATAACTCTCCTGTGATTTTCAGCAGCCTGGTCTACAGCAGCCATCTCAAGTTATCTGCTGCACTTCGGCCAGCAGGTCCTGGCCTCTGAGAAGAGTAAGGAAGGAGTAAGAAAAGGATCATTTGAATAAGACAGAGGCCCCTAGGGAGGATTCTGACAAAGAGGAAGAAATGCCCCACGGAGGGTGGGTTGTATCATGCAGACATGGGAAGTGTCTCAGGGAAGACCCTGCACAGGAGGGCAGGGAACCCATGTAGGGGAAGCTACAAGAGCAGGAAGGAGCCCAGAGCCACTTTGGAAGACAGTTGCACAGTTCCTTAAAACACTAGACATGCTCTTACCATACCATCCCACAGTCATTTACTCAAATGAGATGAAAACTTATATTCACAAAAAAACCTTCACAATAATGTTTATAGTAGCTTTATTCATAATTGCCAGAACATGGAAGCAATCAAGATGTCTTTTAATAGGTGAATGGATAAACAAACTGTGGTCCATCAGACATCCGAATATTATTCAGTGATTTTACAAATGAGCTATCAAGTCATGATAAGACATGGAGGAACCTTGAAAACATTTATTGCTAAGTTTAAAAATCCAAGCTAAGAATACATACTGTATGATTCCAACTACATGACATCCTTTACAAGGCAAATGTTTGGATACAGGGCAAAGATCAGTGATTTCCAGATGGCTTGGCAGAGGGAGGGAAGGACGAGGGGTCAGAGCACAGGGGACTCTTAGGGGAGTGAAACTATTCTATATGATCCCATGGTGGTGGACACCCATTATGCATTGACATTAGTCAGGACCCATAGTATACACAACACAAAGGGTTAATACTAATGTAAGATCTGGAATTTAAATAATAATATTATATCAATATTGGCTCATCATTAATTGTAATAAATGTAACTAACTCCAGATGTTAATGATAAAAGAAACTTTGTACAAAGAGGGAACATATTGAAAATCTGTGTACTTTACACTCAGTTTTTCTATAAAGCTAAAACTACTCTAAAAGATAAAATCTATTTATAATAACAAAATGTAAATTTGTAGCTAACATCAGATCTAATGGTAAGAGACTGATTTTTTTCCTCACAAAATCAGTACAAAGTAGGGACCCAACAACATCCGTGGCATCAGTTTTATAACTACTTTAACATGTCTGTATCTTTCTGGAAGGAAATCTCCTCAGGGGTAAAATCCGAGTCTCTTTCATCTACATATCTCCAACATTTGGCCTACCAGGTAACTGGCATACAGTAGATGCTTAATAATTGTTTGGTGAATGACTTAATTAAAAAATGTGCCAGGCAAGGGAATCCGAAAGGACTCTAGACCATTTGTCTGTGTATCTTAGAATAAGCAATACCTGCCAAGGACAAGGCAGATAAAAATTACAGTAGTCATTTTGTTTCGTTTGTAGAGCAAAGTCTTTCCTATAAAAGTGGGATATCACTTCCTACATGTGCTATCAGTAATTAACCCAGGAAGTGGAGGGTTTGGAATCTCCACCCCCAACCCCAGGTTCAGGGGGAGAGGATCTATTTTCTGGAACTAGGGGGACATAGCATGACACAATGGTGCACCCCGATGAGGAGCTACAAGGCTGAGACAGGTGGATTTTTAACCAGTTCCCAACAGAGTTGTACCAAAGCATGAGGACCATGGTGCCGTGGCTTTAGAATCAGACAGTCCTGGGTTTGAATCCCAGCCCAGCCTCTTACTAGATGCGTGTGTCAGGTGATCACTTAGCCTTACAGCCTCTGTTTAATCACCTATCAAATAGGCTTCATTATAATCTAACACGTGTTTCAGAGAATTGTTGCCTAGATGCCTGGAAGAAGGCAAACACTCAAGACATTAGCTCTTCCTATTATTAGTACAACCTTCCGACGTGATGCAGTCAGGGTCCTGCTCGGCGCTCTGTGGGCGCCCGGCCCATTAAAGGCATGGAGGAGTGGGCACTGCTTCCCGCGCACAGGGCTAGAGGACTTAGGTAAAGGAGACGTTACCTTAATGAAGAGTCATTATTTCCTCCTGTGCCTGGCGGGAAAGCCAGATTTCATTCCTTCTAAAGATGAAGACAGCGATTAAAGGACAGCTAAAACGCAGTCAGGGGCCGTCATAGCCCCAGCTGCTGGTGTCACCGTCCCCTGGGTCCCTGAAAGGCCAGAGCTCTTGCCCAGGTCTGCACCAGGAACTAGAGCCTGGAAGCTCCCCTGCCTGGAGTCCTGACAGGAAACGCTTGCTGAGTCCCCAGGCCCCTCAGAGCCCCCAGCTCCTTTGTCCAGCCAGAACCCTTCTGCTGTCCCCTCAGCCCTCCCACACCTGCTGGCCAGGTGTTCACACCTTGGTAGTGGCGGACAGAGCTGGCTCACTGCCTCCCTTTGCATTGTTGCTGATTGAATTTTAATTGGCAATTCATATCTGTAATGGAGGCAAACTGCACAGGGTCCCTGGAATTGTTTGCTGAGTAGAAGGAAAGAGAAACAGCTGGGCTCTTTCTGGAGGAGTTGATTAAAGAGTCTGTAAGCTGCAGCAGATGGGACCATACTGGTCCGCCACATGGAGGAAGAGCCTTTCGTGGTGCCTTAGTTGTCAGAGACAACGCCGCTCCTGCCTGCCTATCTTTTCTCTGGACACTTTTGGAACATGTTCCTGGGCTGAGGCCCTCCCTAGGGTCTCTGTCTGAATGTCTGGTGCCAGGGGCAGGTGCCGGGCAGCTGGCCCACCAGGGATCCAGGGCCAGACAGCTGGTGGAGGTCAGCATGGGCAGCATCCATGTGGTTCTGTGAGCCAGGACAGAGCAGGAGCTGTGCCCACGGCCAGGGGCCAGGCCCTCCTTCTAGGCCTCCTCCTGCTGTGTGACCCTGGACACAGCACCGCACCTCCCTGCACTTGTGTCTCCAGCTGTGCAGTAAGGAGGGTGGACTAGACCTGTGCCTGGGCATTCCCAGGGGTGCCTTGAGGCCAGCAGATTGGGGCTGATGGTAGTGATGGGCAGGGTCCTGGGCCACTATTATCTGGGCGCCTGCTATGTGCAGGGATCTAAGCCTCTCCCTGCATTCTCTCAGGCCTCTTGTCATCTCTACACATACACATGACTATTTCCAGTTTCTCAGGTGAGGATACTGTGCTCAGACAGGGTAAATCACTTTGCCAAAGTCATGTTGTCAACAAGCGTCAGGGCCAGGTATGAACCCCACCAGGAGCCTTCCTTGCTGCTGGGGTGGTGCCCTAAGGAAGACATGGGATGGGGCACATGACACCAGCCTCCCTTCTGGGCTTTTCTAACCTGCACTCATGTTCCCCTTGTTTGCAGGCTTCCACTCCCTCCCCTGACCGAGATGGCGCCCCTCCTGTGCACAGCCTCCTCCCTTCCCAGGTCCTCAGGGGTGGCTCCCTCCCTGGCCCTTCCACTCTGCACCTTCTCTTGGGGCCCCGGATCACATGCAGCCTCAAGTGGTTTCCAGTGTCCTAACAGGTGTTAACTTTTCTCTGTGAACTGTCTGCCCATGATGGCAGGGAACAATTCTGGTTTCTATAAGACAATTACTTGTTCTTTGCTTCATCAAATGAATCTTATATACATAATCTGATTTATTGCCCACAGTTCCTGAGGTGGGTGTTGTGTCTACGTTTTGCACATGATAAAACTGAGGCTAAGGGGAGTTGCTAACTTTCCCCAGGTCACACTGCCAGTGGGTGGCAGAGCTGGGATCTGAGCCAGGTCTGCCTGTCCCCAAAGCCTATGATCTTCCTACCAGAACCTGGGGCCTCTTGGGGACTCCCATAAGGATTTGCTGGGCAGTTTGGGGGTAAAGCTCATTCATCCCTTATTTGGGTCTTTTGCTCTGAAGGAGGCTGTGAGCTGTCTTTGTGCTCAGCACAATTTTGGGAGGGGGAGCAGGGTAGTTGAGGAGCACAAGGGAGGAGCCCTAAATCAGGCCTCCTGGACTGCCAGGGTGGCACAGACCCAGGGCAGCCCTCCCACCAGGGCCTCAGGGTGTCTTTGCACAGTCACATGACCTCTCTGGGCCACAGATTTCCTACACATAAAAATGAGAGTGTTGATGAAATGAAATGTCAGCTCTGCTTCTCTGTGATGCTGACTGCAGGGCACTCTCAGTCCTGGAAATCCTAGGAGGTGAGGGCGATGACAAAGCCACTGTGTCTTCCTCACAGCTCAGGTTCTGGGGCCAGGTGCCTCTCAGCAGACTGCGGCCTCTGCTAGAGGCTCTTTGTTCCCGTGTCTGATGCTGGTTGTGTCTAGTCCAGCCACCACCAGTATTTTGTGAAGAGAAAAAATTTGGTACCAAGAAGTGGGGAGCACTGCTGTAACAAATACCTAAAACACCTAAAAACGTGGAAGAGGCTTTGGAACTGACGCTGGAAGGGTTTTGAAGTGCAAGCTGGAAAAAGCCTAAACTGTTAAGAACAAACTTTTAAAGGCAATTCTGATGAAGGCTCAGAAAGCAAAGAGGAGCGCTATAGACAAGGGAAAGCTCTGTCTTCACAGAGAGCACCCGAGTAGTCATGTACCGAATACTGGCAGGGATGTGGACGGCAAAGGCCATTTGGATGAGGTCTCAGATGGAAATGAGAAACATGATATTAGGTAATGAAAAAAAGGCAATTCTTGTTATAAATGGCAATGACCTTCACTTACTTGCATTTGTGCTCTACTGTTTTATGGAAGGAAGAACTGATGAGCAATGAAATTGGATACTTAGTTGAGGACATTTCTAAGTGAAGTGTTAAAGGAGCAGCTTGGCTCCTCTTGACTGCTTATAGTGAAATGGAAGAAAAGATAGATGAGTCAAAGAAGGAATTGTTAAGCAAAAAGAAACCAGAAGTTAAACATTTGAAAAGTTCTCAGGCTATACATATTGCAAACAATGAGAAATTATACTTGGAAGAAAAGGTTAAGGGTGTGACCAAGTGACACTTTGATAAGGAGGTTAGTAGAGATGTGACAGATGAACTTAATCATCTTAAAAAGAAAAAAAAATTGAAATACAGATGGTATTATACCAACAGAAACACTGCCAATAGGGACTAAAGGAATCAGAGAAAATAGGACAGAATAACAGAATAAAGGAAGACTGTCAGACTTCTTAGACGCTGCAGGACCAGACCATAGAAATATTGAACAGCAAAAATGCACTATATTTTAAGATAAAGAAGAAGGACCCCAAAGGCTATTCAAAGATCCACAGAGCTGCCCACCCAACACAGGGCCACAGTGCATGTGCCAGGACAGTGTTCAGGGGACTCTGGGGGTGGGGCCACTGCGCAGAGCCGCAGTCTGGGCAGCAACTTGCTGAACTGTGAGGATGGCATTGCCAGCCCAGTTGGTCTGAAAAGTACTACTGCCACCTCATGGTCCTGGAGGGCTGAGTATGGAAACAAAGAGGATTATTCTAGAGCCTTATGATTTTATGAGGTTTGCCTTGCTAAGGTTTGTGACCCTTCACCCCTTCCTTCTTTCTCGTTTCTCACTTTTGGAATGGAAATGTCTATCTATGCTCACCCCACCATTGTGTATTGGGAGCACATAACTTGATTGGCTTCATGGGTACCCAGCAATTTGCCTCAGGATGAATTATACCCCAGGTCTCAGACATACTTGATTTATTAATAGATAATATTTAGATGAGACTTTGAACTTTAGACTTTAGAGTTGATGCTTAAAGAAGTTCAGATTTTTGGGCTGTTGGAATGGAATTCATACATTTTACACACAAGAACATAAATTTTATGGGGTGAGGATGGAATGTCATGGACTGAATGTTTTTGTCTCCCCCAAATTTATATGCTGAAATCCTAATTCCCAATGGGATAGTATTAGGAGGTGGAGCATTTCGGGAGGTGATTAGGTCATGAGGGTGGAGCCCCTATGAGTGGGATTAGTGTGCTTATAAAAGGGACTCCAGAGAGTTTTGTCATTCTCTTTCTGCCTTGTGAAAATGCAAAGAAAAGTCAACTGTCTGCAACCTGGAAGACAGCCCTCACCAGAACCTGACCATGCTGCACCTGGGTTTTGGACTTCCCCGTCTCGGAACAGTGAGAAATAAATGTTATTTTCAGGCACCTAGTCTATGGTAATTTGTTATAGCAGGCCCATCAGGACAACAAGTCACAAGCAAATATGCCCACCTTCTCCACGAGGACATCTTTGTTATTACAGTGTGTCAGCCGTTGCTATGTGACACACAGCATACAATGGTTTTATAGTGATAATTGCCACTGGAGACAGGAAATGCTTAGCTCAGAGGGGCTCTCATGGAGATGACAATGGGGCAGCGTTCTTATTCGGCCTCAGATCAACCCTGCCCAACCTCTCTTTGTTTGCAGGAAGGCTTCTTCCTTCATGGTAGGGCGCATGGCCACAGCCTCTGCCTCACCAACTGCCCACGTAGCACATCCCACTGGCTTTTAGGAAAGAGGGAAAACCCACAATGAATACCCCAGGGAGGGGCAGACATAATTATGGTATCTCATGCCTTTCCTGCAACAGCATCCTTTAAGTGTTTGTAGCCAACTATGTGAGCTCCACCAGATCATGTTCTCATCCCTGTGAGCATGAACCCAAGTCCTGTCTACCATCTCAGTCTCTCCTCTCCTCTATAAAGATGATCTTCGTTTACACCCCCTGTTGCAAAGGGTTGAAGATAGAATCAAACAAAATATTACATTTGGCAGTTTCAAAATTATCTACCAAATTAGATATAACTATAGAATCTTCTAGAACCTACTTTGTTCAAGCCATCTTTCTCATTCCATTTATCATTCCTTTTCTTCTTCTCTTTCCATTTATTATCTTTTTCTCTCTCTCTTCATCTCCTTTTTTCCAGTTCCTTCCACCATCACCAACAGCTCCTTCTTTTTCTCTTTGCTTTTCTTTCAACAAAAAGAGTAGTATCTCTATACTCCTCTTTGTTTAAAAAAGGATTTACCCAGAGATGGGCAGAGAGCAGAGTCTTCCACAGATTTTAATGGAGTTCAAAACTATTCATTTCCAGGAACATTTGGTAGGCAATTTGCACTAATTTAGTGCAGATAAATAGAAACAATATGTAGATACTAAGGACACACAGCAAAAGCTTTGCAAACAAGGGGAACAAATGGATCTTCCTTTACCAGCCAGGCAGCTAGTGAGACCCCCAAAGTCAATAATGGACAAATCTACCTCCCTGAGGCCTGTGGCTGGCGATCTGGCCACACTAGCCACATCCTCTGATGAAAATCTACCTTGTATTTAAACCACTGGCTCTCCTGACAGGTGCAATGGGTGGGAGTGGGCACATGACAACAATTTAGTAGAGCTGTATATACTTTTTCCTCTTTTTTCTAGGACAGATAATTGTATCAGGTTCTCTAGGGGTAGATCAGTACTGTCTCTAGGTTTAGAGCTTACAGTTGATCCTCACATGCAGTTTAGACTGAGCACTGCCTTAATAGAGAAACAGGTGTAATACATTATTTTAGAATCATTGGAAGCTATACTCCCTCCCAGAATCACTCAGGAAGTGTGGGCAACTAGCCTTATTTTCTATGGTAATGGATGCATGATCTAAAATGTGATTTAAGGACTTAAAGGAAAAGTTGAAAATCATTGGGGTGGCCCCCCGGGGCAGCAGACATCAAATCAGCCTTTGCCCTCCAGGGCCCACATGGTGCCTCTGAAGTTGGCCCTGTGGGGGCTCTGGGAGCTCGGAGCACAGAAGCCTGTCCCCCTGAGAGCAGGGCATGAGGTGCCAAAGGCTAGGTGTGGCACTGAGGAAGGGGAACCTTCATCCCTGGAAGAACAGCTTCCTCCCCAGCCTGGGGTCTCCCTGTCTGTAAGGATAAGTCCACTCTGGAACCAGGACACAGGTCAGTCTGGCCCATGGGAAGGGCCGGGTGAGGTCAGGTACTCCCAGCAGCTCCCCCTGTGCTTCTAGTGCAAGCTCTGGGCCCCAGGGGCCAGGGTCTGCTGGTTTCTAAGGACACATGTGAGCGGGTCCCTCCTGCAGAACACACCCCTCTGCAGTCTACTTATTCAGCACCACCTCTGAGCTGGTACCCAGGGAGGAAGCCAGCGGAAGCCTTCCTGACCCAGGTAGTGCCTGTCTGGAAGGGGTGCCTGAGTGGGGTGAGGCCCCCTTCCTGGAAGGCTCAGCCCTGGGGGCAGGGAATTGACGGTGTCTGAGACTAAGGCCAGGGCTCAGGAGATGACCTCCTGCCCCAGCTCCTGCTTCAAGGCCTGTGCAGACTTCCAGTGTTGGCTCAGGTTTTAGCATTTACCTAGTTACACGCAAAGCAGGACAGTTTTGGAGGCTACCTAACTGTACTCTCCTGCCCTCCTGCACCCTGCTCGGGCCACACTCCAAGGCCTCTCATGACTGAGGTCTTTTCACATTATTGGTTATCAATTGCTGTGTAAGAAAGTCCCTGAAATCTGGCAGCTAAAACAAGCATTCATTACACGTTCTGCAGGCAGGATCCACACTCCCGGTCAGGGCTCCGGGTGTCCAGGGCTGCAGCACCTGAGGGCTGAGAACCTAATCCCAGGTCTCTCCAGTGGCTACTGTTGGGGGCTGTGTTCCTCGAGGTAGAGACTTTCTTCAGCTCTCATTGTCGGTGAGAATTATCTCCCGTACGTGGAAAACAAGAAACATTTTATGGTCTGCCTCCATGTGCAGAAATTACTTAACCTGCCAGCAACCTGGGCAGGAAATCTGAGACCCATTTTACAGATTAAGGAAGCCAGTGCCCAGAGAGGTCACATGACAAATGTGGGCAAATCTGGGGACAGGGCCTCTGGCTCCCGACTCCACATCCTGGCCTTTCCACTCCTCTGCAGGCTCCTCACTCCCCTGGGCCCCTGAGAGAGAGGGGACTGACTGGCCCCCTCTCTTCCCATCACTCCCACTCTGGCCCTGCTCCAGGCTCACCCACCCACCCTTCCCTGGTTGCCACTTTGTCAGTGGCTTTGGTCAGAATCCCACCTGCTGCTCCAGAGCACACCTGGGGCTAGCCCTACATCCTCTTCCTCCCTTGGTGAGGGGACGGCATGGTTCAGAGCAGTCTGACCACCCAGGGACACAGCAGCATGTTGGTCTGGGGAGGGAAAAGGCTTCCAGAAGCCCCATGCCCCACCCTAAGTCCCAGTGTCCAAACCACCACCACCAGTAAATGGACTGTTTTCTTTTTCTTCCCAAAGGACTATGAAGAAACAGAAAGGGAAATATTAAAAAATAAAAACAACCTAGAAAACAGTAAATCCTTCCCTAATTTTATTTCTTTTCCTGCAAGGGAATATGACAATTATAATAAATAAATAAAAAGATTAACTTTCCTGCTAATCAGAGTTTAGCTACTCTGCAATTAAACAAATCCTCAAGACTGTAACTTATCCCGTTTGTGGAAGCCAAACACAACAAGAGCATTACAATAAATATGTTAGGCATAAAAATTGTGTCAACAGCTGGGGGAGGTTGCTGAGGCTAGTTTGCGGGGAAGTTCAATGACTCCTTGATCCTGCACTGCTGTTTTGCATCCTCTCCTCCTTTTGTCTTTTTGTTTAAGAAGCATCTTTGGAGGCTTTCATATCTCTGCAGCCCATCTGTAACTGATGCAGAGGCCTTCCCTGAAGAAGCCTCAGAAATGTGCCTTTAGCTCTCTGACTTCTGAGACATCAGTGTCACCCCAAGCCAGGGTTTTGGTGAGGCCGGGTGGATGACCCCAGGTAGGCCTGAGATGACACCTGCTGCACTCCCCATCTCCCCGCAATGCACAAGTGATAGTGCCTGCTACCCTGGTCACTTTGTCCTTTTGGGAAAATAAATAAATAAATAAATAAGAAAAAATAGAAACAAAAACAAAAACAACAGCAAAGGAAAGTCAGAATGCCAAGCTGAGCTGTACCCTGTTCCTCCCAGGACAGGGGTTCTCGTCCTATCTGTCCTAATTTCATTTTTTCCATCTTCATCCTTGTTATGTTTTTTGCCCAGAGTTTTTTCCAGTCTTCTCAAGGCCTGTCTCCAGCCTGACCTGGGGGCTGGTCCCTAAGGCCTGTTCCAGCACACAGTAGGGTCCTTCAGTGGTTCTGGGGCATCTTCAGTAGACAGCTGCGTGGTCAGGATGCTTGCGGAAACACAGCCCTGAGGGCTACCTGCACACCTGGTCTGGTTGTTCACACTGACACTGTGTTGTTGGTTGGACAAGATGAAAAGGGATAGAATGGAGGAGGCCCCCATTGGCTCTCTGGGGACCTCTTTTCTGCAGGCACCTCTGCAAGCACTTTGCACAGCGACTCCTGCAGCTGCAGGTCTGTCTGCCTCCAGGCCCCAGACCCAGCAGAAGATGCTGACAGCATTCCTTCCACCTCAGCCTTGGGGGATATTTTATTTATCCATTTATTTTTTTGAGACAAGAGTCTCACTCTGTCACCACGGGTAGAGTGCAGTGGCATCATCATAACTCACAGCAACCTCAAACTCCTGGGCTTAAGTCATCATCTTGCCTCAGCCTCACAAGTAGCTGAGACTACCACCACGTGCCACCACACTTGGCTAATTTTTCTTTCTTTCTTTCTTCCTTTTTTTCTTTCTTTTTGTAGAGTCAGGATCTTGCTCTTGCCCAGGCTGGTCTCAAACTCCTGAACTCAAGGAATCCTGCCATCTCGGCCTCCCAGAGTGCTAGAATTACAGGTGTGAGCCACTGTGCCTGGCCATGGGTTGATGTTTCTTGGTGTGAGAATTTCTGAAGCATTTTTCCCATGGATCAGAAAGGACAGAGAATTCTTCTTGGCTATGCCTTTGCCCCACCTCGGCAGGGCCAGAACCCTCCAGGGACCCTCACCCTTGTGGCCGAAGCAAAGGGGTGCCTGGGGGCAGGTGGGTGGCCCAGGAACTGCTCTGAGTTTACCGAGGACAGAGCCAGTGAGGAAGGGTGAGAGATAAACAGGAATCAAGGCATTTTCTGCCTCGCCAAGGACCTGCTACGCCATGTCTTTCATGTTTTGCTCTCAGACTTGGAACTCAGCCACCCAACAGATGCAAAAATGGGTCTTTCCTGTGACTCCCATGAAGAGCATTTAGCTTGGGAGGAGGCAGGCCCCTGAAGGCTTTTAATGCATTTATTGATTCTGTGTTGGCTCTTCTCCCCCTAAGCATTTTATTTTGTGGTTGCTATAAAAATTATACACCCCTATTCTTGAAATATAAGAAAATTTAGGTAACTTAATAAGATTTTTTTCAATAAACCCATCTCTCACCACATTTAGCATGTTGGGGTATAGCTTCATGGAACATTTCTTTCACATGACTTATCACCTTGTAAAGTATACAGTGAACTATTAATATACCATAGACCCACCGATGTAAGAATTTTTCCTTTGTCTCTTAATGGGTAGAGAAAAAGAAATGAAGGACTGAGACAGTCAGATGGCAGTCGTGCCTTGGCGCCATATAAGGAGCCCCCAGTTTGTACTCTAAGGCCTGGGAGGGACCATGCCCTGGTGGGGAGGCACGGTGAGCATGGGCTACGGTCACCACCTGCAAGCACAGCCACGGAGCCTCATGCCCTGTCCACACAGCCACAGGAGTGGTCACTGCACTGGAGGAAGAAGGTCACCTTACTTTGGGGAACCCTAGTATTGTCCATACAGGAATTTTCTGATAGATGACCTACGTTTAAGTCCCAGTTCTGCCATCTGTGACCATGAGGGCTGGGACAAATCACTGACGTTCTGTTAGTTTCTACAATTGAGAAAAAGAGAAAACAGAAATTACGAACCTCTCAGGATAGTTGTGAGGAATAAATGAAATATCGTTGGAGAAAGTTCTTTGTGAACACCAAAGCCCTAAAGTGCTGTTCACCTTTGCAGCAAAGCCCTATCTCCTCCTTCCTTTTACAGTAAAACCAGGAGTAAGTGTAGAACCCCTTTTGGATCAAGACCGTATTACGAGGCCACATCTTTCAGGTGTGAGCACTTACCTAAGCACAGTGGGTCTCCCCTGTTGGCCTTGCAGGAAGCATGGACTCTGGCTGCCTGCCAGTCCCTGAACACTGAGGCCATTCCGGGCTGCCCGCCTGGGTCTGTCCCCTGTGGTCCTGGACAGCACAGGAAAAGCCAGCATCAGCCAGCGTCTGCACTGTTCCCCCGCTTGAGAGTGGCGAACACCGCAGAGAGCAGGGCTTGAGTCCCAGCACTGAGGGGCCCCAGCGAGTCAGCAGGGTCAGAACTGAGAAATTGAACCCTTCACTCTGATGATTCAGCCTCCCATCTATTTACTCAACAAAATAGCCTGCCATGCAGCCTCTAGGCCATTTTCAGAGTCCTGTCTACAGATGGTGGCTGGCATTGTGTGAGCAGCAACCAGGCAGTTCCCCCTCCCTGCTCCAAGCAGCCTCCTAGGCCTGTGAGGTGTGGCCGGGCGGAGTGCCCTGCAGGAGCCTGCGCAGAGCTGAGGCCAGCGGGGCCCCCCAGACACCTGCATGTTGCACCAGCGCAGCTCTGAAACGGACAGGGAAAAGGCAGTGGGGGAGGGGCTGCACCACTGGGAGCGAAAGCTGGCCCCCTGAGTCTGCCCATTCTGCTTCGTCAGCACCCTCTGGGGCACTTTTTCTGAGGGGCAGAGGAGGGCATCATGCCCATGTCAGCAGTGGAGACGGGGAGACACAAGACCGACCCAGCAACCCCAGTGTCATTGCAGGGACCAGGCAGCTTCATTTCCAGGCAGAGCCTCAGAGCCTTGCCCCGGGAGAGAGCAGGGCCTGGGCTCCTGCAGCCCCACTGGCTGGGCAAAGTTCCTCCTGCTTTCCGTGAAAGACTCTGAAACCCTCATCCCCACCTGATCACAGGGCAAGGGCACTGCCCCACTCCCTGATGCTGCCTGCTTTGGGCACAGGCGTGCTCGGCTCCTGGGGAGGCACAGTTCTGCCTCTCTCTTTTGAGCACTTATCTGGAGCCTGACACTGAGCTGCTGAGCCCTAAGGGTCAAAGGATGAACAAAACACCACCAGCTTTGCAGAGCTGTCCGCTTGGTGACAGAGACAGCATGCTGACAAACATCGATGATGTTATCATGAGGGTAGGAACAACAGTGTCAGAGATGGAAGCTCTGGCATCTGGAGCCACAGTGGTTCCAGGAGGGAATCCACAGCCAGCCAGGGTCTGGCCTTCTCTCTTTCTGTGTCCAGAAGAACCACAGCTCCTGGTGACATTTAGAGCAGAATGAGGCCCCAGTCGAGGCTTCCTGTGTGGTTCCCAGGATCCACAAGCAGGGCAATGCCATGTCTGCTGGGACTTCCCATCTTGGTTGCTCTCAAACACATTCCTTACCTTGCGCCTCCTGTCATCCCAGCTGCGAGGTGACTTTGGACTTGCCACTCAGATCCTCTGTGCCTACTGTCCTCATCTGAAATAGTGGGATGATAATACCTGCCTCCTATGAGACAATGCTTGCAATGAGCTTGCTGTAGTGCCCATCACAGTATAGCCACTCCACAAATGATAACTGCTAGTATCATTGCAATGTCACTGTGATCATCACCAACATCATCACCACCATCATCACCAACATCATCACCATCAGCAACATCATAATCACCATCACCAACTTTACCACCATCACCAACTTCATCTTCACCATCACTAACTTCATCATCATCATCATCATCATCATCGCTGAGTCTAGCAATTGTCCTATACGGTAGAGCAGATATAACCATCCCTATATTACAGGTGAGGGAATTTAAAATGAAAGAGCAAAAAAAATCTTGAAGGTAAAAATTAAACCTAGTTGGATCTATTATGTAATATTTGATTATTCCAATGTAACTTATTATGCAAAGTTGTCCTGTCTGACAAATGGAAGCTGCTTCTGTAAGTGAGATGGTAACAGAAGGTTTTTCAGTATGCGAACACACCCAGTTGGGAGCCTGCCCATGGCTCTTGTCTCTCGGCATGATATGCCATCAGGCACAAACTCAGGGAAAATGCCCAAGAAGAAGTGAAAATTCTGTGTCCTGTGTCCATCAGACCAGACAATGTGACCTTGAGCATGCAGCTAGCATTGTTTATATTTTAAAACCACTTATATCCCATTGGATCCTCAACACCTCTGTGCAGGACAGCTGCTTAGTGCGCAGGGCCCTGTCTGCATAAATGATTTCATTAAAGGGTGCTTTGCACAATTTATGGGCCCATGTGAGTTAAAGGGATAAATCAAGAAAAATGTGTAATAAGGTACATAAGATATATTTGCATATTTGCTTCTTGTCCCATCAGTGTATATGAACATTCTAGTACTGCATGGCACCATCTCTTCCTTTCAAGTGTCTTCTTCATTGTCAGATTTGTCATTCCTGGATAATTTTATATCTTCCACTGTGGGGAAAGGCAGCAACACTGTTCTTACAGTGCCGTGGCTCTTCAGAATCTATTTGTATGGGCATGACACAGGTCACCTTGCCTCTGCAGTCCCCTACTGCCATTTATCTTGTGCTGGGTCTGTCATCACCCATGGCACAGTGTCACCCACCATGCTACCCATGAACACTGGCTTCTGATGAATGAAGTGGTTGCACTTTGTTCCCAGTGACCGCTGAAGCAAGTTTCTCCAGAGCACGCGGGATGTGAATGATAATTTATTTCCTGGTCATGTTATTCTTACTGTCCAGAATTTTACAACACATGCAGAGAACAACACATTTTTCCTTTGATATCTTTAGGTCATAGTCATGGAGTTACTAGATGGGATCTCTTCCCTTGTTGGCTGCACTCCTGCCTGCCACTCCTCACCACCAGACCTGGGAGAGGTGGGGGCTCCTGGGGGGGTGAGAACAGTGTACCTATTTACACCTGGAATGTGGGCCCTTGTCCAGGCAAGGCTTGGAAGCAACCTGAGAGAGAAGAAATTCATCATATCAATCAGAAGCAAGAGAGGGCATTGATCAGAAGGACTCATAGGGATCATGGGGCCACAACCTCCAAAGTCCTCCAAGGATATAAATACAGCCACTCCCAGAAGACTGCTTGGTGTGTGTGGTGCGATCTTTGTGCATAGAAGATGCCACCATCCCCACCAACCTCAGGAGCTGTAGTCCAGAGGTAGCACTGTAGTCAGAGTATGGACAGGCAAGAGCCAACTTGTGGGCCCCCGTCTGACTCAAGCCCAAATATCAGAGCTGAAACATCCATAGCTAGAATTCTTGTATTTAAAACAGGGGGTCAAGTCCGAGCCCTTACTGCTACACGAGGATGGTGAATTCCGTCCCTCTGGCTGCACCCACAGCTGGCAGCTCCACGCGGTCCCAGTCCACTTTCCTCCCGGAGGAGGCTGCCCGGCATTTTCTCCACAAGCGTCCCAGAGAGCCGGGTCCCACTGATCAGCGTCAGTGCTTCCACCAGTTGGCTAATGAAATACTGCTCTTCAAGAAACTACCCTGAAACTCACGTGGAGAAGTCAGGACTTCTGAATGACAGTGTAAGGAGTTTGGGAGGCTCTTCACCCAGCAAAACAGTGTAGCTGGTTAAATTATTTAAAACAAGAAACCAAACAGAAACACAATCATTTAAAGTTTCTGGAAATTGTCCTAAGGGCTTACAAAAAACAGCGAAAATGTATTCAAGAAAATCTTCTAAATGTTGGCATGTACTGTGAGAGTCTGGAGTTCAAGCCGGGACCCCCCTTTCCCCACCTTAACTCCATGTGACACAACCTCTGCTCTGGGCACGCGTAGTCAAGAAGACGGGGTTCTCTCCCCAGCCTCTCATGTAGGACTGCAGTTTCACGCTGGAAGAGCAGGCTGCGGGAGTTTCTCACTGCTCTGCTGTGTGTTGCAGAAGCTATTACATACTCTAGGTAGGCGTGGGAGAGAGCACTGGGCCTCTCTTCCCCAACCCACCCCACAAGCAGGGCAGGAACTCTGTCCCAGGCATGGCAGGCTGAGAATACTGGGTCCCTGTGGGGACTTCGTAGGATGGAGATTCCATACTGGTAGGGGAAAGCCAAGAAGACCAGGGGCTGCTTATCACTCCAGCAGTCCCCGATCAGACAGCACATGTGTCCCTCCAAGAAACGCAGTCCCCACCACCAAGTCCAGTGCAGTGACCGCAGAGGCTGTGCCCAGGCCCAGGGGAAACGCAGTGCGTGAGGTTGAGAAGCCCCTGCGCTGCCTCTCCGGCAGGGAGTGGAGGACTCCACGCCTGAGGGCACCGACACAGACAATAGGCACCACGGCATGGAGGGGGCAGACAGGAGACTGGGAGCTCTGAGGTGAGTGAAGGCAGAGAAGCCAGAAGCCTAACAGAGGACCAGGAAAAGAGACAGATGAGAAGAGTCCTTCTGGGAAGACGGTGAAGTGTGGGGGTGGCGAATGAATAAAAAGACTTTAAATGAAAAATTCTGCTAAAGATAAAGAGAACATTTCCTAATGATAAAAGGGTTAACAATAATAAACATATATTCATCTAAAAACAGAATTCCAAAATTTATGAAGCAAAAACTGACAGAACTGAAGTGACAAATAGACTATTTGATTACAATCGTTGGAGACTTCAATAGCTTACTTCAACAACTAGCTTTCAAGTGGATAGAACATCCAGGCAGAAGGTTAACAAGGATGTAGGAAACATGAACAATACTAAAATCAACTAGACCTACAAAATATCAAGAAAATAACCCAGCCAACAGTGGTAGAATACACATTTTTCTTACATGCACACGGCATATTCTACAGAAGAGCTCACATGCTAGATTATATATTATTTTTGTTATTTTTTTATTTTAAAATTTATTAGTCTTTATTTTTATAGCAGTTTGAAATTTACAGAAAAATTGTGCAGAAAATACAGAGTTCCCATATGTCTTCTCTCCCACATACAAAATTTCTTTTATTGTTAACATCTAGAATGAGTGTCATACCCTTGCTACAATTGATGAATCAATATCAATATGTTGCTATTAACTAAAAGGCCCATAACTTGCATTAAGACTCAGAGTTCTTTGGGTTTAGACAGAGCCCTAAAGGCATGTACCCATCTTGCAGTATTATAAAGAATGCTTCCACTACCCTTAACATGCCCTGGCACCACCTATTCATCCTTCCCCCTTGAAACCCTTGGCAGCCATTGACCTTTTGACTGTCTCTATAGTTTTGCTTTTTCCAGAATGTCATATCCTTAAAATCATAAAGTATGTTGCCTTTTCAGCCTGGCTCCTTTCACTTAGCAATATGATTTATGAGTTGGTTGGGGTCAGGCTCAAGGCCCCAACTCTTGGTCTTTCTGGCGACCAGACCCCACCCTGAAGCTTTCTGGGGACCCATCTCATTAGCATAAACTCAGGTGTGATCCAGGAGGCTTATGAATAACAAACACACATCTATTAAATATTAGTCAAGAAATTCTAAGAATTTAGATTCTGACTTCCAGAAGCCTGGGACAAAAGCAATTCAAATTCTCTATTTTTACAATAGATTTTTATCCTGAATTAATGTTGAATTG
This sequence comes from Cheirogaleus medius, assembly GCA_008086735.1. Classification (NCBI taxonomy): domain Eukaryota; kingdom Metazoa; phylum Chordata; class Mammalia; order Primates; family Cheirogaleidae; genus Cheirogaleus; species Cheirogaleus medius. The sequence continues at coordinate 505,427 of VBSM01000639.1, read as the reverse complement.
TATTAAATACTTTTTCTGTATCTTGAGCATCATAAACCTTTTCTAATTTTCCATTAATAAAGGAAATTATATTCATTGATTTTTCAAATGATAAATTACCCTTACATTCCTAGAACAAAACCAAATTGCTCATGACATACTATGCCTCTAATTCATTATATGCCTCTATTTCATTAATATTTTCTTTAGTATTTTTTTCTCTGTGCTCATGATTATTGGCCTGTTACTCACTTTGTTAGATTTTAGAACCATGGTTAAGCTGTCAAATGGAAGTGCTTTATTTATTTATTAATTTTTAAATAAGTTGGTCAAGGCCCAGCCCAGGGATGTGAACACTTGCCCCATGTCATCAGATGATCTTGGTAGACTGGAGTCACAACACAACTCAGCTTCCCAGGTTTTGAGATTTTTTTCACTTGAAAAAGCTATTTTTTATCTTGTATTTTAGGTGTTTATGTACAAATTTTAGTTTCCTTACTAAATAGAGATGCTTTGAGGGCAGGAATGTGTCTTGTTCACGCTTCGCATACAATGGGCACGTACTTCTTTTGGGAGTAGGGGTGACTGCTGGGACAGGTGGCAGCTGGGGAATAGAAACAGAGGCAGGCAGCCCCTCCCCATGGGAGGGAGCAGTGTAGAACTCAGCAGCGGGACAGTGTGCAGAGCAGCCTGGGAGAGTGCCACTTTCGTGTCTGTGCTGTGTGCTTCTTGTTCTCATGTGTCCTCAGGCGCAGAGAGCTGGCCCGCCACGCCCCAGCTTCTGGCACACATGGTCCTGGGGGAGTGGGGAGCACCATCCTTGGTTTTGTGTTATTTTCCTTCCTTCCTCAGGATGCCCACACCCACACTCCTCCACCTCCGGGAGAAGGACCCACCGTGTGCATTGGATAACTGACTTGAGGATAACAAATATCTGGACACGTATGTATCCTAAGAAAGTGCGTAGCTTTGTAAGTGTGTCTGTACGCTTTCAATTTTCTTGAATGTTATTAGACTACAGATTATGTTTTGCCTTTTCTTTTACTCATTTTCATGGTTTTGTGTGTCCACTATTTCCCCAGAGTCCTCTAGGAGTGTCCTTCCTCCTCTGCCTCCTGCCACCTGTTCTCACTTCCCATGTGGTAATACCCCATCCCGGATGAGGCTGCCAAAGCCACTGCAGGCTGACGCCGGGCACGCACCGACCCAGGGTAGACTTCGTGACGGCCTCCAGTGGGACTGGGCTGCGTCACCGTGAGCTGCTCACCCCACAGGGGCAAGACAGGTGCAGGTGTGCTGAGTGTGTGGGGGACGAGGGCAGGAGGGACTGAGCAGGGACACGGTCAGACCATCAGAGGCATTTATCAGGCACCACTGGGGCCTGCAGGGGCCAGTGATACCTGGAATGTGGAGCGGGGTGAGGCAGAGGAAGTTGAGAATAAGTCTCTGTACCCGGGGACAGTCAGCTCTGTCTGGGACACAGTATGAGCACAGAGGTGGGACCTGAGGACAGTGTGGCCTTGAATCCAGCCAATGGACACTTTGGCCTCATGGAGGCTGGGGACCATGGCCAGCTGACGTTTCCATCTGCTTGGAGTAGCAGGTTTAGGGGACACTTGCTAAAGGCTCCCCAGAGTTGGAAACACGGGGTCCACATCTTATGCTAGAGATACATTATAAATCACTAGCCCCTTTCTGTGGCTGAATTCCATTTTAAGAGGATTTTGGTATTTTCTTGGTGTTTTCTGTGTAAATCCCATACACTGTGGTAACAGTGGTGGTAAATTTTGTCATCCAGCTCAGAGAAGATTTGTGTGAGAGTGTGTGGTGTGCGTGGCTATGGAAACACGCATGCACATCCATTTGTGGGTGTGGGATCCACAGTCCTTTCTCCTTCTAAGCTTTGACAATGATGCAGGCTGGTCACCACCCTTCCCATCTGTCCCTGAGCACTCTGCTGCTCAGACATGAATGTGGGGCAGTGGACAGCGTGGTCATTAACCTCCTACTCACAGATCGTGGTGCAGGGCAGTCTGGGATCAGGGGAAGGACCAGGAGGCCAGTGCTCAGATGTCAGCCATGCTCATCTAACCGTGAGTCCTTGCGCAGGACACAGACCACCTCTGGCCTCAGCTTTCTCATTTGCAAAGATGGCCGGAGGTTTGCAGCACAATCTCTAGGGCCTTTTCCTATTCTGAAATCACTACAATGGAGTCTTGCCAGTTACCATGCTGCAGGGCTGAGCTGGGTCCACAAACACTAAAGGTTCAAAAAGGGTAAGAAATTGGAAAGGTGTGTTAGATATGGAGTGAGGGTTGTGGCCAGGAGAACAGGCACTCCAGCCGGAGCCCCGAGAGGACAACACAGGCCTAATGTCAGGAGATAAGGCCCGGAGGGAGAGGAATTGTGGTGAGAGGGAGATGGGGGTCAGATCTGCCACCCAGAGATCCCAGAGTCCTGCAGATGGGCCCAGAGCTCACCAGGGCCCCTGGTACTGCCTGTAGCTGTCTGGCCTGGAAGGACCACTCAGAGGAGAAGAGTGGCATCTTCTATCTCTATTTCTGCCTCTCTCTCTCTTTCTCACCCCCACCCCCACCCTCTGCCACATAGGACAACACCATGGGCAGAGTCCAACCCAATTGATGCTGTGAGCTGTCCCAGTGCAGGCAGCTCAGGGGCATCTTGCCTTGTCTGAGCAAAGGCCTCTGTCGCCCACCTTCCCAGAGAGCCTGCAGGAGTCCTGGGGCTGAGGGAAGCTGCATGTACCTTAGCTGAGCATTAGGAGGCACCAGGTGAGCCCATACCAGAAGTGCTTAGATGAGAAATTAACACCAATTTGCCTAGAAAAAGACGAATGTTGGGCAACAGCACACCAGAAAGCTGAGCTCCCTGGAAACAACACGTTTGCTCTGAGTGACACCCCTCAGCAACTCCTTAAAGCTAAGTGAACAGAAAATGTTTAAAATGCCCTCTGGTAGGGTGCACGTTTGTGTGGACTCCCCCTTTGCGGAGCAGGCCCTGTGAAGTCCTGCTTCCATCCTTCATGTCTGTGCTCGGAGGCAGCCATGCCCTGTGGCCCTGCGTGTGACCTCTGAGTCAGACACGGTGCTGGATCATGTCTCACCAGGCCAACTGCGTGACCTTGAGCAGGGGAATTAAAACCTCTAGCCTCAGTTTCCTTATCTGTAAACAGAGTGGTTATGTGGGTTAAAGCTAATAAATCTGTGACATGTGATGATTGATCAATAACGACAGCTGAAATGCCCGGAGCAAGATGACCCCTTCCTCCTATGGCTGATTAAGGAGCCGGGAGTGACACCACCATCCCCAGGGGAAGAAGGGGCTTACTGGAGAGCTCACCCCCTCCCTATGACACAGATTAAGACCAGCATAAAGTGGACACAGAACAAATGAGAATTGGGCCTGACCAGCTAAGAGAGGCTATTGTGGGCCTGCGGGTCTCCCGCCTCCTTCACTGCCAGTGGGAAGGGCCGTCCTCGGGCCCATCTTCCCAACTGCTGAGTCCAAACCTCCTGGAAACAGAAAGGGAGACTGGCCCCTGAGCCGCTGACAATCTACTTCTTCAAGAGCAGAGAAAACAGCGACTCCTGAGTCCTGCCCCCAGAGCCCCGACTGCCTCCCCTTCATAGTCAGTCGGCTGTGGACTTTGGCTCAGCCAAGGAAAATTCTTAATCCTACACCACGGACCATCTCCTCCCCCATCGATGGGTTGCCATGCAGCAACCACTGGAAGGCCAGCAAATCTGCTGGGAAGAAATTGTCTCGCGCCTTCCAAAGCTACGTATAAGCAGTCAGACCCACTGCCACCTCCGAGTCTCCAGGCCCTGATCCAGTCCCCGTGTGTGGTGTGAAGGGCATGCCCCCTTCCCTGAGTGACTGAGCAGCGAGACTGAGGACTCCATGCCCACAGCAACCCTGGGCCTGGCTGGGCTGCGGTCTGTGGCCGAGGCCTCCATGTGCTGAGCTGGATCCAGGCCTCAGTCTCCTAGAGAGGACAGTGTGAGAATCAGACACCTCCTAGGAGCCCTTTGAACTCTTGGCCTCACCAGTCTCCAGTGCCTTTGGCCACTAACTCCAGCCCCAGGCTCTCTGTAAGACTTCATCCAACTTCTCAAGGACGCCACCTCCTGGACTCACACCCATCTTACTGGGGCGACTTAAGACCAAATGGAACAGACCTTTGACCAACAAGAGATGGTCACATAGTTAAATTCTTCTGTCTTTTAGTCTTTTACTTCCCCAATAAATGGTCCTAAGACAGTTGATATGGCTTCCATGGAGTGCCCTCAGGACAGAGCAGTCAGCTGCATGTAGCAGGCCCCGGCGCACCATCATCTCGGCTCACCCTCCCTGCCAGCCTCACTCCCCTGGACCTGGGGATCCCGTGCCCTCATCAAGGACATGGCCTATCCCTTAGACACTGCTGTCCAGGAAACCCGGGCTACGGAACAGCTTTCACTGCAAAGGAGCTCATAACGTGCAGGCCACTGCAGACCACAAACATCCGTCAGTCCCAGAATACTAAAGTGTCCTCTGTGAGACCTGTATTGCCCATGTCACTGACTCTTATGGGTCACCTTTCATGAACTGGTATTTATGGAACTTTTCTTGTGTGTAGAAGGCAGAGAATTCTGGGGCTTCCATAGACTGGAATCTCCTAGTCTTCTTTTCCACTCTTTTCTTCTCCATCTAGGTATCCTTTTTTCTTTCTTTCTTTCTTTCTTTCTTTCTTTCTTTCTTTCTTTCTTTCTTTCTTTTTTTGTGAGTGGTGGGATGAGAGGGACCCTGTGGTTCCCAAGCTGCCTGCTAGTGTCCCATCCTTCTTCCTCTAGGACAGTGATTCATGATGGCTCCTTTGTCCACACAAATCTTCTATTCAGCCAGAATCCTAGACTTTTTATTAACACTTACCTCATTCCACTCCCCTAAGTGCACATGTAATCTGTTATGGTGACCTATTTCCTTTACTAGCTCATCCTGAATCCGTCCACTTCTCAGCAACTCCATGGCCACATCCTGGTCTAAGACACCATCACTGTTCTGGGTGCACCAGCCGCCAAGTGAGTGAGTGAGTGTGAGTGGGTGAGTGCATGTGTGTGAGTGCGGTGTAAGTGCATGTGTGTGGGTGAGGTGTAAGTGCATGAGCTAGCGTGCGAATGGGGGTGTGTGTGTGAATGTGGGCACATGCCTGTGTGTGTGCGTGTGCAAGTGTGTGAATGTGCATGAGTGTGTGTGATTGTGTGAGTGCTTACAGTATTGCTCCTGCATTAGGTATGATCAGAGACTCTTAAAAACTCAAAGGAGCATTTGCCAAGCAAAATGAAACAAGGAAAAACAAAACAGAGCAAGCACATTCTAAACAGAAACAAAACAATTGCTGACTTGGATTATTTGTAGGAAGATTTGCTTGAATCAATGGGTAGAGTAACTGATGGAAATTTTAAACAGATAAATATATCTTTATAAATTCCAAGAAGACAGACAGACAGACACACACACACACACACACACTGGTATGACAATTCCCCTTTATAATTTAGTATCTATTTCCTTTCTCTTGCAGGAAGAGTTTGCTTCCTTCTATCAAATACCGAGAGGCATAAATCTCTATGATTTTCCCCTTTGGAATGTCCAGAAACTCATGCTAAATTTATTGCTCAATTGTAATACCCACATTGGCTTTGCTGGTAATTATACTTATCCTAATTTTCATCATTTAATTTTCTACTCCATTAAAAAAACTCACAGTGTCTATATTTCTTATTTTAAGCATGTAAATAAAATATTATCTAGTAGAGGTCTCTGGAGAACATGTATTAATGTTTAGTTAAAACTGAGCATTTTTTATAATGTAAAACTATTAAATATATGCCTAAAGAGCTTAATATGTTCATTCTTTTATACAGTTTGGGCATTCTTGCTAAATCTCATTTAATCTCTTAATTTGCTTAGCAAATCCTTTTAAGATACGTAATGGAAAGATAAAGATAACATAAGAACACAAATTCTATGTTGAAAGAACCCACACTAATGAGATCATGCTTGCTTGTTTGTTTTATCTGCAGTTGTGTGCATGAGTGTGGTGCAGTGGGTAGTGGAGCTGTGGACTCATGGGAACTGGTGGGGCACAGGCACAGCTCCCTGGTCCTCAGAGGAGTCCACATGGCACCAACTCCTACAGAAGTGAAGTCCCAGTGGGGGTCTCTGGTGGGCCCTGAGGGGAGGAGCACATGAAGGCACATAGTTCATGCTCAAAGGTGAGCTGCAGGTGCCAGGGCCACTTCCCACCCAGAGGCTGCAGGAAGGCAGCTGAGCAGGGAGACAGTTGCTGCTTCCGTGGGATAGGCTTGATGAATGTTGTTGTTTCTGGAAGAAAAATATGAATGAGTGTAAGAACCCTCCTAGATTTAGGGATCTTTTTGCCATCCAGTAAATCACAGAGCATGGCAGGAGATATCCAACTGCCTGTCTTAGTCTGTTTGGGCTGCTATAACAGAAGACCATAGACTGAGTGTCTTATGAACAACAGACATTCATTTCTCACAGTTCTGGAGGCTGGAAATCCAAGATCAAGGCACCAGGAGGTTTGGTGTCTGAAAGTCCTCTTCCTTCTGGTGTAGGCCTGTCTGGGCCCCTCTTGGCAGGGCACTAATTTAATTCATGAGGGCTCTGCCTTCATGACCTAATCACCTCCCAAAGGCCCTGCTTCCTAATACCATCACCTTGGGTGTTAGGGTTTTAACATATGAATTTTAGAAGGACATTCAGACCATAGTAAACTCCCACACATTTCCAGAACGAAGAGTGTGTTTGGGCTCAGAAATTGATACCCCAAAATATGGTGCTTTGTACGTGCTGAACTGACAGAGGAGCCTTAGGTCTCTCTGATCCTCGTCCCCACCCATCTCTCCCAGAGCACAAGATGAAGTTGTTCTCTGAAGTTCCCTCACTGCCTGAAGTCCAGACCTACCAAAGAAGAAGACAGTTACCTCTGGTCCCTTCCCTGGGTTTTTATTAACTGAACCCATATCCCAGGAAGGAAGACTAAAGTCTGTCAACAGACCTGAACAGACTTTTGTCACACACCATGTTGGTGCTGTGAGCCCAACAGACCACTGTAAGTTCTTCAAGCCTACTGAATTCTCCCTAGTAATCCTGTATTGCCCCTCAACAGAATTCCTCTTCTCCCCGCTCCCAGAACCTGTTTTCCAGGATCCAAGCCCCTGTTCTTTCTGTAACCTCAAGATAATATATAAGCTTCTGCACCCGAGTAGGGGCTTAGGTCTTCATTCTGAATGCTCCTGTGTATACACGTTAAATACATTTGTGTGCCTTTTTCTCCAATTAATCTACCTTTTGTGAGTTGATTTTTTGGTGAAACTTCAGAGGGTTGAGGGGAAGTTTTCCCATGGCCCTGACAAGTGGGAGACCTTTCAGAGAAGAGCCAGGGAGCTGCTCACACTCTTATCTGAGGGAGGGCTGCACTTGGCTTCAGTCAGCCAACAAGACTTTGAGGAGAGTGCCCTTCCTTCTGGGGACACATCAGTATGGCCAGGTTTGGTGGTCAGACTTGGGTTGAGAGCCATGCAGAACCCTCCTGGCTGTGTGACATCAGTCACCTCAGGGACGCTCATTAAATATGTACCATACAGTGTAGTGGCAAGAACTGAGTGCAGGACATACGTCATCGTCGGACCAGTTCCTGACACAGCATGGGAGCGTCGCCAGAGGCGATGATCATGGTTGTTTCTAGTTTTCCTCATGGCTCTTACGAAGTACTCAAGAAGACCAAAATTTTAACTAGCAAGAAGAAGTGTTCGCAGTTTAAGAAAACAGGTGTCCCTCGGCAGCATTTGATTAATTTATAAAGACAGTTGCCCTCGTATTTCTAATCACTGCCACATTACGTATGTAATGTAATAACTTACTCGTGCACAGTGGAGACCCAACTCAGCCTCAGCAGGGCTGGGGTAATCATGTGGGTAAAGCTCCAGCTGGGACGTATTGAACCCAGGCCAGTGTCTGCTTAAGGATCCTTCTGCAGTTTGAGGTGCTGTTTGAGGTTGATTTACCTGGACTCCGAGAGAATTCAACATTGAAATGGAGGGCTCTGATCTCACCTGATTTCTTGATCCAGTTGAACAGAAGTATTCAACTTATGAAAATATACCAAGTTTTCCATGCATAAATATATTTTTATGTATGTATTTTATGCTTCAATAAATGTTTGGAAAAAAAGCTTTTTGTTTTTTTAATCTAGAAAAGGAAGACATGAGGACAGATCTCCTGCTACTGTATGTATCTCTCATCTTGTTGATCCATGTAGAAGAAAAATTTGCACTGAAAATTCATCCCAAACAGCAAGACACATACATACATATATATATATATATATATAACAGTAAGACAGAGAGACCTCAGTACAGAACTGAGCTCAATAGCAAACACAGCTGAGTATTTATAGCCACCGATCATGGGGTCAGGAAATGCACTATTACTAAGAGGAACTTGCTGAGCTATCAAGGGAAGGGGGATTCTTGCTAAAGTGACCTAAAAGTGTCTTGTTAAAGGCAGGCCGAGGATCTAGATATCAGGGGAGGGGGGAGTGTTGATAAACTGACTTCGCAGGATTCTTTGCTGAAATTGGACTCAACGCAAAGAGACAGAAGACCAAGTTCAGGCCTAGTCAGGAATGTGGATTAGAGGAGCCAGACTGCAGTTTGGTCAAGGACTGAGTCCTTGATGCTGGTGCTGCCGACTCTGTTGCCTGTGAGCCGCAGGAGAGGCTCATGGAATCCATCCTCGGCAAAGCCAGTTCAGGGCTAGGCCTGTGGGTGAGGCCTGAGGATGTCCATTTGAGGGGTCTAAACATGCTCAAGGCCTCTCAGGGGTGGGGTAAAGCCAACTTCCACCCTAGGGAGCAGGGTGCAAGAGTGGTCAGGGCCAGTGGGGAGCAGGTCCAAGAGGCAGGTTACACACAGAAGAGCGTGGGGGGCCCAGGCCCTGGGTCACACTGCCCGGAGCAGATCTGTCTCCATCACCTGCTGTCTGTGAGACCTTGGGGAGATGCTTCACCTCGAAAAGAATTTCCCCTCGTCTGTGAGCATGTGGATGACAGCAGCAAGCCAGGTCACTGCGGGACTAAACAAGCTGAGGCCCACAAGTCCCTTGGTGGGGAGCCTGGGCTGGAGTTACAAGTAATCATGGTAGCAGGAAATTTGTGTCCTCACTTCAGCAGATGCTACCTAGGGATGGTGGCCCCCAGGACAGTGTGGATGAGCTGGCCATTCCTGGGGGCTGCAGGGATAGACCTTCCAGGGCCTGGGCTGTCACAGCGGGGGTGGGGGGGGCTGCGGTGTCAGGGAATGTCTGAGTGACTGTTGATGGGACCTCATTATCCCCAAAGTGGAGAAGGCCTGAATGGCACTCAGGTGGCATTCACATACTCCTTTGTAAGCGAGAATGAGTCAGGCATCCTGGAGAAGAACCAAGGCTCAGAAGGATGAAGTGATTTGCACTGGGGGAGGGAAGGGTTACATTTAGTATGTGGCAAAAATGATACTAGGATGCATCTCTCAGGCTAGATGGGGTGTTTGGAAGATGGCACATGATGTGCCCTCTGGAAATAAGCTGCTATGACCACAATGACACCCTGAATCTGTTTATCACATAAATCTACATATGATATTCATCAAAAAGACATGGGCACCTTATGGGAAGACTTAAGGGAGGGATGATTCAGGCTTGGGTGTTCTGGGGGGGGGTGTCTCTTGCTAAAGAGCTCCCCCAGACCAGAGGCCGAGTTTGGTGATGGATGGGCTGCCAGCTGGGACGAAGTCACTGAGCAGCTCCCCTGCTCTGCCCTGTGCCCGCAGGTCCCAAGATGGTGGCCGTGCAGAATAACCATGGCAACCCAGCTCCTCCTGGGAGGGCTGTGCTGACCTTCCAGATGGATGACGTTATCTAACTGCTGAGAGGAAACCCCGAGTCTCAGTGGTGGAAGGTGGGTCTTGGGCCCTGGCCTGGGAGAGTGGGGGCCCTGGCTCCTCTTCCTGCTCCCCAGGCAGAGGCAGGTTGCGGGTGAGAGGCCATCGGGTGAAGGGAAGTAGGCTGGTTAGCGAGACCCTTGCTGCCTGTGTCCTGCACTGTGGTGTGGATTCGGAGCTGGCCCTCGCCTGGTCATCTTTGGGGAACTTGCTGTTATGTGGCAGGGAGTGCAGTGCCCCTGCGTAGGAGCAGCACCTGCTGCCAGCGCCAAGGCCCTTCCCCATCTGCCTCTGTCCTCCTGCCCTGACTGTGCCCAGAGGCCCTCCCCAGGGTCCTGCTCCCACGGCCTCATGCTCGCCCGGCTCCCCTCTCAGTTCAGGCAGCCTTTTGCACTATTGTGGTGCCACCAGTCACTGGCGCTGCCTTCCCCCAGGGGCCACGTTTGGTGGAGGGAGACAAACGTGGGCACAGATGACATTGACGTGATGCAGTTTACAGGTCTGAGGCACGCACTCAGTGTTCTGTTTACAAGGCACATCAGAAGCGGAGCCCTATGCAAGTGGTGGGCCTGCTCTCTAGCGCCGCCTCTCCTGGGGCCCAGGGGAGCCCCGAGACCCACTGGCCAGCACAGTGCCCTGGGGGCTAGGGGCACCTAGCCAGCTGGGACTCCCTCTTGGGGTGCTGACGTTACAGCTGAGTATTCCTCAGTGTCCGTGTTGGGTCTCTTGCTGTCACGGTCGCTCTGTCCCAGTCCTTATCAGTACATATTTAATCATGAGTCTATCACACCAGACCGCACACGCACAATTGGAGATTTGGAGTGTGCAGAAGGGGTTCTGTGCCATACAAAGTCTCCATCCTGCCCCATCCCACCCCAGGTGTGAGCAGGGCCATCAGGTGCTTAGCCAATGGCCTCAGTGTTCTCATCTATAAAGGCAGACACCCTCTCACCTCCCTGCCCAAAGCAGTGACCAGGTCAGCTGAGGTGACCTGAGGTGACAGCAGGGCAGTGATGTGTTGGCTGTAACAGCTGTGTCAGGGAACAGGACTGGTGAGAGCTGAGTGCACCTGAGACGGCCCCACACTCCCACAGGCCAGCCCCGGCCCACTTTTCCCGATGTCTGACTCCTCTTCCAGGGTCGGCTGGTGCAAACCAGGAAGTCAGGGTACTTTCCCAGCTCATCTGTGAAGCCCTGCCCTGTGGCTGGCAGGGTGAATACTTGCCCATAGAAGCTTCCAGAATGCTGTTGTCCAGGGTGCTGAGGGTCCCGGGAGCTGTCTCCTCACTTGGGCAGCCTGGCTTGTTCAGGACGTCCTTGCTGGATTAAGGTTGCTGTGAGCTGCCTCCCAGAGCTGCGGCCCAGGGCTGAGGGCCTGATGCTTCCCTCTGTTTAAGGGGCTCAGCCTCCTGAGTGAGGTTTTCTTTGTGGTTTTAAAAACACTAAAGTGGACGTCTCTGCAGCAGCTGTAATGACTGCTTTTATCCAAATTTAAGGGATTCTCTAAGCCTGCTCAACCTATTGCATAGCCCTAGGGAGGAGAAAGCTCCTCCAAATTCAGGATTCAAAGCTAGACTTGACGATACTTAGGCAAAAGGCAATATGGCATTTCTTACATCAGAGGAGTGTGGAGGAAATCCCCAGCTGTGTTACAAAAGGCAGCAAGCAGTCAGCCTTGAATAAGTTGAATCACACCCCAAACAAGACAGCTAAACAGATGGACAGACCAAGGGAACCAGACAGCAGGGAGGACTAGTGCCACCAACTCACCCTGGGGCAAGTCCCTCAGTGTCCCCACCTGCATGTGAATGGGGTGAGAGGAGATGGGTGGTCTTTGAGGCCCCACCCAGCCTGTGGCCCAGGGAGGCCAGGGTGGGTGCTCTGGCCAGGGAGGCACCAGCTCACAGGAGCGACAGCACCTGCCTGACTGTGAGTGGCCCACCAGCTGGGCTCTGCCCTGGGGCCTTGGGAGCAGAGGGCGCACCTGTGGGTGTGCTCACATCCACTTGCTGGGAGTTTCCAGCAGCCTCCGTCCTCCCCCTCACGGGATTAAGTGCATTGCTGGGTGGTGGCCACTCAGGCATCATTCAGACAAACCTGAGCATCTCTCAGATGAGGGAGGCCGGGTTGCTGCCCTTAGGGATCCCACAGTCCAGGGTGCTGGGGCTGTATGCACAGAGGGTCCCTGCCCAGTGTAGCCAGGGCCAGGCCTGGGGTTGACCACCAGCCTCTTCTGAACTCCGCTTTGTGGTAGGCCCTGGGGAGATGCTAACACCCGTGTGCTAGCACCAGCCTCCTATCAGCTGGCCACTGTCCTGGAGAGATTGGTTATCCTGTGTACCCCTGGTGAGCGGATCGTGGCTCTCAGACATGGGTGTCTGGTTGCCCCTTTGTTGTTGGGGTGTGGCCATGTTCAGCTAGTCCCTGGGTGCAGAGCCCAGCGGCTCCCAAACCCCCTCTCCCTCCTGGTCTGTCATGGCCAGGGACCTCTCGTTGGCAGCTGCTAACCCATCTCCAAAACAGTTCAACATGTTTGAATGTTTGGAGAATGAAACACCTTTTTAATGTAGTCTTAATTGAGCTTCATTATTTAAAATATATAAAAGCAGTATATTTAAGGTCAAATTTGTTATCACTTATTGACTTCATACATTTGTTTGGTGAGCACAGTGAGGAGCCTGGGAGTGAAGAGCCTGAACGTGCACACCATAGGTACGAGCCACAGGTGCACAGCAGTCACCTGCATTTACTCTATCCCCGCTGTCATGGGGCAGCTAGAAGAAGGACTAGACACTGCAGACACACAGATCCCCAGCCCCCCACATGGTTGAGTGTGCAGCAGCTACACACGGCACACAGCTTCCAGGCCTCTACCCCAGGAATACTGCCTTTGAGGTTTGTGGTTTGGGGTTCATCCCTGAAGCTACCAAGGATCCCCTGTGCCCAGCGTGATGTCTGCATAGCCTTCCAGGCCTCGGCCACCCCGACCATCTCTCTGAGTTGCCCACGGGTCTGGCTGGCACCACTCCCACCTGCGCTGGCCTGTAGATGGTAAACCTACATCCTGGTGCTTCACTGGATGGAGCAACGAACAACTTCAAGTTTTAAATGTGGACCCTCCCTTGGTGCTCAGTATTCCAGAAGTCCCTATTCACCCTGACAAATAGGCGTGGGTAGGAGCAGGTCTGGGGGGAGTTTGCCGTGCTGTCTCAGGGTGGGCTTCGCTGCAGTAGAGATGGCAGCAGAGCTTTATTTATTGATTTATTTATTTTTAGACATTTTATTATTTATTTACTGAGAGGGGAGGGGATACGGACACAAACGAAACTGTATTTAACAAGAAAATTTGTTTCACTAAGCTTTTGAACCTCTCCTCTGAAAGTTTCCTTTTAAAATTCAGGGATCTAGGCCAGGCGTGGTGGCTCATGCCTGTAACCCTAGCACTCTGGGAGGCCGAGGCAGGAGGATCGCTCAAGATCAGGAGTTCGAAACCAGCCTGAGCAAGAGCAAGACCCCATCTCTACTAAAAATAGAAAGAAATTAATTGGCCAACTAAAAATATATAGAAAAAATTAGTTGGGCATGGTAGCGCATGCCTGTAGTCCCAGCTACTAGGGAGGCTGAGGCAGAAGGATTGCTTGAGCCCAGGAGTTTGAGGTTGCTGTGAGCTAGGCTGATGCCACGGCACTCACTCTAGTTAGGGCAACAGAGTGAGACTCTGTCTCAAAAAATAAAATAAAATAAAATAAATAAA
>VBSM01000639.1:400835-435255 GCA_008086735.1 Cheirogaleus medius | reverse complement strand
GAGTGCTCTGGTTTGGTCGCTGGAGCTCATTCTTTCTCTGGCCCTGCACCTTCCGTCAGCCCCTGGCTGGCAGCTTGGGGCCGGGCAGAGGCAGTGGCTCAGCCTGGAGGGTCTCTAACAGGGAATAACAAGCCACTCTCTCAGGACTGTTGCAGGGACTAAGAGGAGCAATAGCAGAAATGCCTGGCATGTGGTGGGCACATGGTATACATCATGTATACATTCATTACCATGTAAAATAAATCTTTGCCTATGGAGGCTTAAAGAAATGAGGTTTCATTTTTCTCAGCAGCTGCTGGTGTTGGTTCAAATGTTGGGGCTAGTGGCTCTGGGATTTGGTTGGCCTCTTCGTCATACCTGTGGCCTCATGTTTGTAAGATGGCAGCTGGAGCTCCAGACATCATATCTACATTCATGGAATAAATAACAAGGAGTAGTGACATCTGTTTCAACTTTTTCTTTTATTTGGAAGAAAACACCACAATCTGTACTTTTATTTCACTGGCAAGAACTGTAAAAAAAAGAACTTTGAGTTTGTATTCTCCATAGCGAATGGCAAAGGATGAAATGCACATGGGTAAGGCAATGGTAGCGTTTCCTAGAGTGGCAGGAGAGGGAAATCAGGTCCTAGGATTTCACACACTGTGCTTTCTTTCCTCACAAAATCTCCTACTGTGAGATTATTGGCTTGTCCTCTGTAGTGGTATCTGCTGTTAATACTTCATAAACATTTTATTCCACTGAAGAAGACTGTCCTTCATATCAATTGATACAACTTAGGTCTAATTATGTTATTGAGAAACAGCATGGTCCACTAGAAACCAACTATGGAGGGAATTATGAGACTTCGTTTGAAGTCAGATTTGGATGCATATTTCCAATTGTTTTCTTCTATACTTTAGCTTTTTCTGTAAACTCGGAACAATTATACCTACTCCTTTTACCACACAAAATTCTGTAAGACGTACTTTGAAGTAATTTAAGAGGTTCCATATGGGCTATATTGATTGAAATGATACTAAAAAAATATCGCTAACATATTACATACAAATATTTGTATAGCATATTAAGGGTTAAAAATAACTTTAACAAACATTATCTCACTTGATCCTTGTAATAGCAACTTTCTGCTAGTCAGAGTAGGAAATTATCTTGGAGTTACACTGCACATCATGTAAATTTTTTCCAAAATTATTACCAAATTATTTCTAAAATTCTCATATGCATACTCAAATAACTTCATATTTTTATATATATTCTCTTTTCCAGCAGCTTGTATCTCACACATAACATCCACACAGAGTCTCCAATTGTAGTTTCTTTCTCTCTCTTACATTCTCTAGCCACAATTCCCACAGTGATGCAGGTCTTCCTAACCCCAGCCCCACCTCACCTGCCTCCAGTATGGCATAAATGGGGAGGAAGAGTCTGGCTGTGGGCTGAGACTCCATGAGACAGGACACCCGCCCTTCCTCTTGGGCAGGCCCTGAGTCAGGAGCTCATCCCTGGGCAGCGCTGATGGCCGGGTTCTGGGCACGGACTGCCTTCCAGGCAGGGGAGGGGAGGAGAGAGCCCCACTCCAGGAGCTGGCCAGCCAGACCGGCTTTGACCACAAGCCCAGCCCGACCTCACACACCAGAGCAGGCTCAGCAAGACCCCCGTGCCTCCCCAGGAGGCTTCTTTGAGGGAAGAGACTAGCCGCAAAAGAGGGTGGGCCTGCTTTGGGCAGCCTCGGCCCTGGGAGGAAGCCGAGGAGGAGGCCTTGAGGTCGTAGGGGAAAGGTGGCCGTAAACAGTGCTGGGACACCATGCGCCAGAGTCCGAGGTAGATCGTGATGAATGTTGCATTCATTGAGAAATTCAGTGATAGACTTTTTAGTCTATGGCCGTACCACCCTGACAGCGCCTGATCTCAGAAGCTAAGCAAGGTTGGACCTGGTTAGTACTTCAATGGGAGACTCTCTGGGAATACTGGGTGTTGTAGGTGTTATTGAAAAAAAAAAAAAAAAGACTTTTTAAAAATGTTTTTAAAGTCTGTGAAGCATGTCATTCCATTCACAAGCTGGAACCAAAACGGGCACAAAGAATGAGTCTCCTATTCTTAATATGCTGCTAGGCACATGGAACGACATCGCAAGCAAGAGCCAGGAAACAGCTCCCAGTGACATACGATGTCTTTGTGATGAATAAAGACGTATTCCAGACTGGAGTATTATAAGTATTTACAGAGTGGGTCTTCAACAAGGTCATTGGCAACAGGCCTCAGCGGGATGCAGGAAAGAACAATCGCTCGATCCTGGGAGCAGCTGCTTGTTGTAAAGCGGGAAGGCGGGACGGCGTCTGCGGAGTGGGGCCCCGTCCAGTGTGCTCACGTCGGAGTGGTCGAGAATCGTCCTGGTAGCACAGTCTGTGCATTGGCCGGGCACAGAAACGATGGCTTCTCTCAGACTAGGAATACAAATGAGCAGTGTGGACTGGGGAGGGGCATTCTTTCCACGAGAAGAAAATAACTTGCTTTGGTCTGTAGGGACCAAGAGGGAAGGAAAACCTGTAAAGTCTCTACCTCCAGCCCTGGTTTTCCGTGTATTTATAGATTAAGAAACATATTAGGTTGTTTTGGAATGTGTGTGGGATGGCAAAATTATTCTTTGTAATACAATAACTGATTGTATCTGAAGGAATGAGAGAGTGATCTAGATCGCGTGCGTCTCCTGTCAGCAGACAATTCCTCGGGCAGCCTCCAGGGTGAGGCAACACTGCTGGTGTCTCTGGTAGTTTTCTGGTGTGCCACTACTTCCCTGTCATTTGTGTGTGTCTTCATTTTGAGAATCAAAAATAATTTCAGTGCCAGTATGTAATGTTCTTATTGCCATTCAAGGACCCACTGTTTGAATCTCTGTGGCAGCCAGTGCCCAAGATGAGCCCCAAAGATCCTTCTTCCTGACATCCATGCCCTGTGTGTCCCTCTCCTCATCAGATAGGACCCAAACCTGTGACCAATAGGATTTTGTGAAGACAACTGTAAGGCCAGGCCGTAAAAGGCACTACTATCTCCCCTTGGTCTCTCTTGGATGAGTCACTCAGGGGAACTGCCTGCCATGCCCTGGCCAGACCCAAAGGGTCCCCTGCTATATAATAGAGGCCAACCCAGACAGTCCCAGGAAGTGGGATTTTTTTTTTTAAGGCATAGTCTTGCTCTGTTGCCTGAGCTAACATGCACTGATGACATGATAGCTCACTGCAGCCTCAAACTCCTGGGCTAAAGCGATCCCCCTGCCTCAGCCTCCCGAGTAGCTGAGACTACAGGTGCACGCCACTCTGCCCAGCTAATTTTTCTATTTTTTTGTGGAGATGGAGTCTTGCTATAGCTCACGCTGGTCTGGAACTCCTGACCTCAAGCAATCCTCCCACCTCAGTCTCCCAGAGTACTAGGATTACAGGCGTGAGCCACTGAACCTGGCCAGGAAATTCTTATAATTACACAATTCTGAATCTTTTATTTCATGTGGAATATGGAAAGGCAAAGTATTTGCTACAGTCTCTCAGTGGGTGGTGGCTGAGTTGGGACTGAACTAAAATGCCCTCAATCTTGGCCCAGAGCCTTTCCCACCTCCCGCTTGGAAGGGGTTTCTCTATAAAGAGGATATCACTTTATTCAACACATGTTTATTGAATATTAGCCACCGTGGTGGGCCCCTGGGTTTTTAGAGATAATCAAAACAGAGATAGTCTCTTCCATTGTGGAATGTGTAGTCTAGTGGCAGATGCAAGCTGTAAATAAGTGAATAAAAACATAATTGCTAACTATGGAGGTGTTGTGAGAGAAGTGAGAGAGAATGTGGGGAGAACCATTTTGAACCTGATGGCCTCTTTGATGAGGTGACACTCCATCTCCTTGCTGAACGGTGAAGAGGGGACGTGCAGGGAGAGGGTGCAGTGATGAGTGTCTGGATTCCCAGCAAAGGGAAGAGTGTGTGTGAAGATCCACAGGAGAACTGTGAATCATGAAGGAAGTGAGTGGTCACTGCAGCTGGAAGCCAGTGAGCTGTGGAGAAATGCAATCGGAGTGGGAGGGAGAGGCCAGATCTATGCAGTGCCTTGCATCTGGGTGTATCAGTCAGGGTTCTGCAGAGGAACAAGCCAATGGGACATATATGTGCAATAAGTGTGTTATAAACAAACATATAATATATAAACACATATTCATCTGTTCATCAGCTATCTAACTACCTATGTATTGAGATTAATTCAAATAATTGGCTCATGTGATTGTGGGGGCTGACAAGTCCAAATTTTGTAATGCAGGCTGGCAGGCTGGAATCTCAGGCACGAGGTGATGCTGCAGTCTTGAGGCAGAATTTCGTCATATCTGGGGAACCTCAGTTTTCTCTTAAGGGCATTCAACTGATTAGATGAGGCACACCCACGTTATCAAAGTCAACTGATTATACACGTTAAGCACATCTACAAAATATCTTCACAGCAATACCTAGATTAGTGTTTGAGTAAATAACTAGGTACTATAGCCTGGCCAAGTTGGCACATAAATCTAAGCATCACACAAGGTTAATCAGTTGAGACTTAATTTGAAATGCAATAGGCAGGAAAAGTGATGTGATCTAATAATGTTATTTGATTATAGATTAGAGTGCAGCCAGGGAAAAGAGTTAGAAGTCAAATCTTTGCATAATTTCTAGGCTAGAGGTAACTGTTTCGTAGCAATGTGGCGACATTTAAGATATGTTTTGAAGGTAAAGTTGACAGGACTTAAGGATAGATTTCAAATAAGGGAAAGAGAGAGGTGGTGTCAAGAATGTTTTGTCAATTTATGGACTCAAGTAACTGGTTGGATAATGGTGCCATTTGCTGAGATAACAAATACTTAAACGAGAACAGGCAGGTGAGTGGAGGCATTGGGACCCCTTCACTGGGGATGCCAGTGCGCCCGCCAGGTGGAGCTGTCAGGGGAGCAGGCCTGGGCTGCAGGTCAGACTCTGGGCATTGTTGGCACATGGATGGTCTGGATGCCATGGGGGTGAGGGGATGAGATCACCCAGGGAGAGAAGTGCTGTGGGATGTGGCTCCTGTGCTATCATCCAGAATGTTCCACAAAGGTCAAGTTGTTCCTTCAAACAGGACTTCAGATGTTTACTGTGCTATGATTGGTCTCCTCTCTGGAGGGTGTCCCTGGGTGCATGTATGCTGCCCTGGCCTGACCCTCCAGGCTACAGCCCGGCAATAGGACAGAATTCACAGAAGGGGAACATTGGTTATAAATGCTGGTGGCCTGCATTTGAAATGCAGTAAGCAGGAAAAGTGATGTGATCTAATAATGTTATTTGATTATAGATTAGAGTGCAGCCAGAGAGAAGAGTTGGAAGTCAAATCAAATCTTTGCATAATTTCTAGGATAGAGATAACCTGGCCCCAACATTATTTTATTTAAAAAAAAATCATATCCCAAGGCAGCTTGGCAATTATATGTATTAATTGTATTTGCATACATGGGTCCCCTCAGATCAGAGCAATCTATGTTTATGATTTGGAAATTGCTCACTGAATAACTGCACATGTAAGCCACTTGTGCTTCCTTGTTTTTTATGAAGTCATTTTATTACTGCCTCTAACTATCAATGAGAGAAAATATAATCATTTCAGGAATAGAATAAAATTATTTGTGAATACAGTTTAGGCTAGATAAGGCTCATTATTCCTCTCAGGCATTTTATCCTCACTCTCTGCTTGATTAGTCCTATGGCACCTTTGAGCCACGGCAGTCACAAACCTCCTTCCGGGTTAAACCCAGGACGTTCCTACTGGCAGCAGCTTCCAGGCCTCCTCAGGGCGCTTTCCCTGTGGAGCCCAAATGCCTTGAGTTTGTTCAGAAGCAACCCGAAACCTCCTCTCCTGCCTGACCCCACACAACACACCCTCCCATCCTCTGCGCAGTCTCCTGGGTCACAGCATTAAAACAACCAAATGTTGCTGTGAAGTTTTTGTTATTGTTGTGATGGACAACGTGGCAACAATACATTTTAAATGCACATATTTGCTTTTCCATTTCTTATCCTTTAGATCTACACACGCTCAATGACAGATGTCTTTTACAGTTGGTACACATGGCACAAAGAGACGTAAAGGACACTGGAAACCAAGAAAGGGGGAGGGGGAGGGGTAAAATGTACCTACCGGGTACAATGAACAGTATTCTGGTGGTGGGCACACTAAAAGCCCGGATTTAAGCCTTATATGAGACATCCATGTAACAAAAACATTTGTACCCCTTTAATATTTTGAAATTTTTAAAAACTAGATTTAATTCAACTCATCGAGCAAAATCAACAGACATAATGGATCAGTTGCTATAGTGTGTCCCCCAATCTCCTTTCTGTGACTGTTCCTAGTTGTCCTTCACATTCATGAGCATCTGATACACATGATTAAAGGTAACATATTAAAAACTTAAATACTTCTGTCTCACTCAGTAACTATATTTGCTTATGATTAGGTTCAACATTTTACCTTTTGGAACCTCTGCTTCTTTACCAGTAAAATAAGCTATTTGGCCTGAATTTCTGGCTCTTACCTGGGAGTTTCCATCAGACTCTGCCGTGGCATGTTGTGAAAGCGCCACTGCCCCAGAACCACCACCAGAAATTTGAATTTTGTGAAATTTGCATACGGCCTGCACCACGTGTGTATTTATAAATTTCCACGAGTGATTCTGAAGCTTACTTAGTTGGAAAGACATTAGTCAAGATCAGTGGCTTTAACTCTGGCTCCACATCAGAATTATCTGAAGAGTTTTAAAAAATGATAATTCACAGGTCTCACCACAAAGTAATTAAATTGAAATCTCCGAGGAGATCCATATATTAATACTTTAAAAATCCTCCAGGTAATTCTAATGTGTAGTTAAGGTTGAGCACTAGCAGTCACGATCACCCCTAAATGATGATACCATCATCCCTAAACCAGGTAAATACAGAAGATGAGATAAGCATTCAGGAATTTTTACAGCAATTTGGCATTTCTGCTGCACCCAAGTGATTGAGGAATCTTGTCTTGTATTATCTTTTGTTTCTCAAGTATTTCTTTATATTTTATTTTATTTTGGTTTAGCTGTTTTCATATTCCTCTTCCTGTTCTTTTTGATAATATCTCTTTTCTTTTCTTTTTTTTCTGTTTGAATGATGATGATATTTTACAGTCAATGATAGACTGGAAATTAAGACAAAGCAGCGCTGCTGTAGATAGCCTCTGAGCACCCTGGGAGCCTCTGAGCTGCTGCGGGTGACTACTGAGACCCCACACAACTCTCCGAACCTGTGCCTGAGGTCAGCTCCATGACTAGCTCCAGATGACAAGCAAACCAGGGAGGAGAGCGCCCCCTGGGGGACACAGAAAGCAGGTGTTGCTGGCTCAGCCCCCCTTTAATGTGTAACCTGGCATGACATCTCCTGGTTTCATTCCGGGCAAAGGAACCTTCCAAGAACCTTTATATTCCTTGAGGCTTTGGGAGGAACAATTAAGAAGCCTTGCTCTCTCTCAGCCGAGCCATAAGCGAATCTGGCCAAACAGATTTTCTTACCCTCAAATTTGAACCTTGAGCTTGAAATAGTTGGAATTTATGTGTTATGACTACAACAATTCCTTGACGATGCCGTCACTGGCTCCGAAGACCCAGATCCTGGGGGCCACTCTAGCTCTTAACCTTCCATGACCCTGGGTCTCTAAATTTTCTCTTATATCAGTTCCTCTTTATCTTTCCAACGTCTTTCTGTCACCTACTAATAAAGAAACTTAACTTATATTCTCAGCTTGTAATGGATAATTTCGCATAATATGTTCAGCCTTATGAGAATGAAGGACAACTTAGTTTTACATGTTCCTTAGAAGAGCTCCAGGGCTTAAGGAACGTGCCTAGTACTTTTCCCTTCCTCATGACTAAGCCTGGCTCTGTGTAGAGAACCACGTAGAGGAGGTTTGATGGGACGACTGGCACTGCCTGCCCAGCCTGAATAAGGTTTCTCAGAACACTCCAGGGCCATCATGGTGTAAGCAGAGGTGAGACAGACCTTCTGTTCCTCCGGATCTTTGCCCTGCCCGTACATCTCCAGCCTCCTCGCCCTCTTCTGTAGGAAGTCACACATCAGCCTGTTTCTCCTGTCTGATTTCTGAGATGACACATAGCCAGTCTGAGTGACAGCGCCACGCTCAAGAGCTAATGGTTGATGACTCAGCCCTCCCCAGGGCGAGGCTGCATGCTGCACCCAGGAGGAGTGTCCCTCGTGGAACTTCAGGCATCTGTGCTGGTGTACGTGGATCTCTAAGAGGAACTTCACTTTTTCCATCTCTCCCCTTCCTCTCGACCTGTCCCAATTTTCACACATTTTATTACTGTCCAAGTTCAGTCACAATCAAGAACAGGACGATCTCATCTGGGGGCCAGTGATTTCCGAACTTCCCCTGCGTTAGATTCACCTTGGGGGTCGCTTTGTAAACCACAGATCATGGGCCTCACTGCTGGAGTGTCCGATCACACAGGCCTGAGAATATGCATTTCCAACAAGTTCCCAGGTAATGCCGAAGCTGCTGGGGCACTGCGCTGTGAGAACACCTGCTGAAGGTCAGTGATTGGCTGGGCTGCCTGGGGGCAGAGCTGCCAGAGGTGCAGAGGTCAAGGCATAGGCGACTGTCGCCTGTTCTCTTTTTCACTTACCCACATGGCTTGAGAGGTGAGTACCCAGGGCCCGGCTATCTCTTCCTTCTCTTAGGCTGTTCTCTCTTTCTCCAAATAACTAAAAGTCTTATGGTTACTAGGTCAGCCTTGACTTCTTCTTTTGCAGTGGAATTTGCCAGTTGTAGACCTAAGGATGGATGTGGGTGCCGGAGTATATTTGTCCAGCCTTTGATTCTTTGCTCTAAGCTGCCCCACACCTAAACAAGAACTCTCCAAGGGATCCAAACCAGTTTAATTTAGTTTAATAGACTTTATGATATTAATTAGGGCTGGTTCCAAGCCTCAATTCCGAAGTCCATGTTACTACATTTTCCTTTCATTATCATGTATGTATTACCTTGATAGTATAGAGAGGAGAGTTAGATAAAACAAGATGGAAATTAGGATTTCTGCATCTCCTGGCTAAAATACTATCATGATAGCATCCCATCTCACTTACAATGGGAATAGAGATGTTTTTGAAACAGGTTTTGCCTAGTGGTTCTTGAATCACCCCACGGTCATTCTAGGCACATGTTACAAGTAAAACCAGCTCTGTTAGGCACTGGCTTTGACTTCTGGTACAGACAGGAACAGACTCGGAGAAGTCAAGTTGGAAGCCATAAGGTAATTTGATGAATGAGTTTGCCAGAGTTGACACAGTGTGGTTTTTATGGGATACAACTCAGATTTGTAAGTTTCACCTGGGTCTCAGGACTCTCAGCTTGACTTTGACCACCCAATGTCTCTCCCACTAAAGTCAGTGCTGGGGGTGGGAGGACAAAAATAACTGGTGAGAGGCCAGGAGGGAACGTGAGTCTCTGGAGAGGCTAGAAGGCCTATGAGGTCCAGCTGTCCTCTGCTGCTTCGAGTGAGCTCCTCACACCTGTGACTCTGAGTAACCCTCCTGGAGCAGGTGGCCCCACCCAGGAGGAGCCAAGTGGCAGCACTCCCTGGTGAGTAACAGCCAGGGACCCTCTACCAAAGTCCTCCCTGAAGTTCAGACCTACTGTGCCCAGTGTGGCCCTTCTTGCACAGCCTGTGTCATACTTGGAGGGTCTGGGGTGTCTAGGCTGGTCTTTCAGCAGGGAGGGTCTGGAACTAAATGTTTGGATTCACTCAATGGGATGTGGCTGGTCTAGTGAGAAAATCCAAGTAATTATATCATATACACTGTCTTTACAAGCTGAAGTATTTTATTTATATAATTTAATTTGGGTTTTCAAAGGGCGGCGTGTTTGTGAGTGCGTATGTGTGCACAAGTGTGTGTCTGGTGTGCTTACGCGTGCACACCTACCAGCACTTCCCAAGAAAGGTTCTACAAAACCGAAGTTCTATTAAAGCTGTTACTAAAGTAAAGGGATTTGGGGTCAAATATATTTGGGGACTGCATTAAAATACATCTTTCAGATCAAATTTTTTCAAAGCACTTAATTTTCAGTGTTTCCCAAATGTATTTGATCATAAGACTTTTTTTTTTTTTTTTTTTGAGACAGAGTCTCATTCTGTTGCCTGGGCTAGAGTGCCATGGTGTCAGCCTAGCTCACAGCAACCTCAAACTCCTGGGCTCAAGTGATCTTCCTGCCTCAGCCTCTCGAATAGCTGGGACTACAGGAATGAGCCACCATGCCCGGCTAATTTTTTCTATATTTTTAGTTGTCCATCTAATTTCTTTCTATTTTTTTTTTTTTTTTAGTAGAGATGGGGGTTCACTCTTGCTCAGGCTGGTCTTGAACTCCTGAGCTCAAATGATCCTCCCACCTCGGCCTCCCAGAGTGCTAGGATTGATCATAAGACTTTTATCCCCAGGTCATCCGTGGGAAAGCTGACAGGCAAGAGGTGCCAACAACAACTCTCTCCCAGTGAGAGACTCATAGGTAAGTCTTGTTTTCTTCTGTTTGCTTATCTATATTTCTCATATATATATATATATATATTTTACCATGAATATATATTGCTTTTGTAATGAGAAGAAATATTACTTGAACAAAATAAAGCCTCCTCTGGCCTCAGGTCAGGCTTGCACGTGAAGACTGAGTGAAGACTGAGTCTGGTGGGCAGCAGGCCGTCCCCCCGGGGACAGGGTGCAGGCTTGGACCAGGGGGCCTGTGCCTGAGCGAAGGACACGGAGGCGTGAGGAGATGCTGGCTCCTGCTTCTACAGCCCCAGATGATTCCAGCTGTTCTGTGCAGGGGTGGCCAAGCATGAGCTCAGGACCTCTGTCCCTCACCATCCCTTCTAGCCCAGGAGCCAAGAGTCACAGACAGCCCCTGTGGCTGATGGTGACACTGGGCATTTTAACTTATTACTACAGCTAAGCGTCACAGTCTCAACTCAGATAATCATACAGGAGCAGACTCATGCATTCTTTCTTACAAACTAGCTGCTGTGGATTAAATGTCTGTGTCCCTGCAAACTCGTATGTTGAATCCCTAACCTCCAGTTGATGGTATTTGGAGATGGGGCCTCTGGGAGGTGATTACCTTTGGATAATGTCATGAGGGTGGATCTTATGATGAGATTAATGTCCTTATAAGAAGAGGAAGAGAGACCAGAGTGCCTTCAATCTACCACATGAAGACCTGGTGAGAAGGTGGCCTTCTGTAAGCCAGAAAGAGGAACCGAATCTGTCGGTGTCTTAATCTTGGACTTCACGGACTCCAGAACTGTAAGAAATAAAATATCTGTTGTTTAAGCCACCCAGACTATGATACCATATTCTGTTATAGCAGCCCAAGCTAAGACACTAGCCAAAGTTCATTTTTAGAAAACATAATTAATAACAAAATACTTGGGATTTTATTGCAAGGAGGCTTTACAAGAATATTTACCAAGCAACTACCTAAATGAATTGTATACATTTATAAATTTTACCTCTTGAGTGGGAAAGCAGCTTTATTGGAATTGGCTGTTTAAACTAGATATTGAGGTAGAAAGAGAAACAAACTGGTGGGCTGGGTGGGAGAAGATGAAAAGAACTAATGGGGGTGGAGGTTTGAAATACTATTCCGAAACCCTAAACTTCCGCAGACTAAATTTTAAGTATAATGACATCTATATTGTAAAGCAGTAAAAAAGAAATTTATTTCAATCCCACAAGTCTCCCTCTCTGCATCTAATCCCTGAGCTAATGTTGATTGTTATTCCAGAAAGTCTGTACTCAGTACCTATGTATATTTTGGTATCTTACCTGCTGCCTTTCTATTGAAACACTATTTCTGGCTCCAGATTTGCTAAATTGTGTTTAGTATTAAGGCACTATGACTTTCTAAAGTTCATAATCATCCTGCTCTGGGGTGACTTCACTGGATCCAATGTGGGGTGAGGTTGGCTGCCCACTGCTCCTGCCTGCCCACTGCCGGGAGCCCCTCCCGTGGTGTAGACTTGGAGATCAGGTCCCGGAACTGAGCTCAGCAACTCCATCCCTCTGAGTCTGAGCTCTCAGGATATACAGGCCATCAGCTGGGACCAGCCCAAGGCACTGGGTGTGAAACTCCTTCCCCCTTAGGGCTAGATCTGGGCCTCCAAGGTCCCCACAGGTCCCTCTCTTTCCTAGCGGACTCCGTCCGCTCCCCCATCTCACTGCCAGCTCCTCCCAGGCAGCTCCTGCCTTCCCTTCACCCAGACTCCCTTCCCTTCCAGGCGTGGTCTGTCTGCAGCTGCAGTGTCTCCTCTGCCTCGCTCTTCTCCCTTCCTGGATCCAGGCTTCCTTGCCTTTTACTTTCCATATCAACAGCAATGTTCTCCTCTTTATCTCACCAGAGTACTTTATAACCCTTTGGAAAATGCCTTCTTGGCACTTTAAATCTGGAACCCAGACCTTTTAGTGATAAAGGGAAAGGCACTCTTAGTCCAGCCAGGGAAAGTCTGAGTGTCCCCACACCCCTGCTGGCCCCTGTCCCGGAGCAAGCCAGGCCCAGCCCGGAGTCAGTGCCCCCCCCCAACCAAGCACCCTCTACCTGGCTGGTGCAGGCCATTCCCCAGCCCTGTCCTTTACCTTGGGGCCCACCAGGATCCCAGGGGAGGCAACAGAAATGCCCCAGAACCTCCCAGGAGGCTATGGTATGAATGTTTGTGTTCCCCAAAATTTCGTGTGGAAGCCCTACCCCATAATGGAATAGTGTTTGGAAGTGGAGCCTTTGGGATGCAATTAAATCATGAGGGTGGAGTCCCCAGGAATGGGATAAATGCTCTTATAAAGGAGGCCAGAGAGAGACTCCTCCTCCCAGTGAGGTTACAGTGAAAAGATGGTCTTCTGTGAAGGAAGTAGGGCTTCACCAGACCCTGAATCTGCCAGCACCTTGATCTTGGACTTCCAGCCTCCAGAACCGTGAGAAAGAAATTTCTGTTGTTTAAGCCACTCAGTCTGTGGCATTTTGTTATAGCAGCCCAAATGGACTAACACACAGGACACGACATTTGCAATTGTGAATTGTACTGCTATAAACATTCGAGTGCAAGTGTCCTTTTTTGACTTCTTCTTTCCCCATTTTGATGCCCTTGATTTCCTTCTCTTGCCTGATTGCCTCCTGTTATCAGGAGGCAGCTCTAAGATGTCAGCGTGTCTGTTCCTCCTGTTTTTTACCTCTGGTCCTGGAGACTTTCTTGCCTCTGGAATGTAGAAAAACTGGAATGAAGAAAGGACCCTAATAAGCTCAATCGGAAATGAAAAAGGAGATATTACAACTGATACCACAGAAAAACAAAATATCATCTCTGAATACTATAAAAATCTCTATGTACATAAACGTGAAAACATTGAGGAAATGGACAAATTCTTGGAAACATACAGGCTCCCTAGGCTCAATCAGGAAGAAATAGAACTCCCGAACAGACCAATATCAAATAACAAAATTGAAGCAACAATAAAAAAAAACCTCCCAACAAAAAAAGTCCAAACCAGATGGTTTCACAGCTGAATTTTACGAGATCTACAAAGAAAAAGGGAAAAGGGCAATTTGAATGCAGCGGTTTTCCTTGCTGTCTCCTGCTATATTAATCTACAGCAATACATTTTCATTACCGCTTTTACAACTCCCAATAAAGGCCCTGATGCCACTTGGCTTCAGAGCCAACACTCCTTTCTTCCTTCCTTGTGTTGAACCCTTTCTCATTAGGAGAAAGTAAAATAAAACTTTTTACTTCTTTCTATCCTAATCTTTATGTGAGAAATCTTTCTCTACCTGTGCCGTGAGCACCTAGTGAGTTCCTCACTCTCACAACAGTAATAAGAACAGTATGGTACTAACATAAAGACAGACGTATATTGGCTGGGTGCAATGGCTAATGCCTGTAATCCTAGCACTCTGGGAGGCCAAGGCAGGAGGATTACTTGAGCTCAGGAGTTCAAGACCAGCCTGAGCAAGAGCAAGACCCCGTCTCTACTATCTACTATTTAAAAAAAGACAGACATATAGATCAATGGAACAGAAAAAAGTTCCCAGAAATAAACCCTTTCCTATATGGTCAAATAATTTTTGGAGAGTATTTGGACCATTCAATAGGGAAAGGACAGTTTTTTCAACAAATGGTACTGGGAAAACTAGATATCAACATGCAAAAGAATAAAGTTAACAACAAATACAAAAAGTAACTCAAAATAGATTACAGATCTAATCATAAGAGCTAAAACCATAAACTTCTTAGAAGAAAAGATAGGAAGAAGCTTCATGACATTGGATTTCACAATGACTTCTTGGATATGACACCCAAATCACAGGGACAAAAACAAAAACAGAAAATTGAACTTCATCAAAATTAAAACTTTTTGCATCAAAGGATACTATCAACAAAGTAAAAAAGCAACCTACATAATGTGAGAAAATATTTTCAAATTACATATCTGATAAGGTATCCGATTAATATCCAGAATATATAGAGAACTCCTAAAACTCAGCAATAACAACAATAAAACCCAAAATACCCAGTTCAAAAATGGGCAAAGGACTTGAATAGCTACTTCTCCAAAGAATAAATACAAATGGCCAATAAGCACAGGAAACGATGTTCGACAGCACTAATCATTAAGGAAATGCAAAGCAAAACCACTATAAGACACCACTTCATACCCATTAGACTAGCTGTTATCTAACAAACAGAAAACAACAAACGCTCGTGTTGATGTGGAGAAACTGGAATCCTTGTGCACTGCTTGTGGGAATGTAAAATGGTGCAGCTACTGAACATAGTATGATAGTTTCTCAAAAGCATAAATGTAGAATTATCATTTAAACCAGCAGTTCCACTTCTGGTATATACACCAAAAAAATGAAAGCAGGTACTCGAACAGATATTTCTATACCAATTTCCTAGCAGCATTATTCACAATAGCCAAAATGTGGAAACAATCCAAAATGTCCATCAAAAGATGAATGGATAAACACACTGTAATATATACATACAATGGAATATTGTTCTGCCTTCAAAAAGAATGAAATTCTGATACATGATACAACATAAATGACCCCTGAAAACTTTATGCTAAGTGAAATAAGTCAGACACAAAAGGAAAAACGGGCCAATGGGCTGTGAGTGGAAGTGATGCAGGCAACTTTGGGGGGAGGTGTCCTGGAAAGGAAAGGGTGTGCCCATCTTCTCCCCTTGTCCTCTCTTGTAATCATGTAAGTGATTCCACTTACATGAGGTACCTTTAGTAGTCAAATTCATAGAGACAGAAAGTTGCCAGAGGCTAGAGAAAGGAAGGGATGTGGAGTTGTTGTTTAACAGGGACAGAGTGTTAGTGTGGGATGATGAAAAAGTTCTGGAGGTGGATAGTTATGATGGTTGCACAGCTATGTAAATGTACTTAATGCCACTGAACTGTACAATTAAAAATGGTTAAAATGATAAATTTTATATTGTGTATATTTTGTCACAATAAAATGAAAGAAAGAAAAGCAAAATTCCTCACTACTCTGCAACTTTTTAACTTTAACAATACATTGTAACTATTTTCCTGGTCAATAAATATATAGATCTAAGTCACCGTTTTTCAATATAATACATCACAGAAAGGGAATGCTATAATATATTCAACTATTCCCATATTGACAGATATTTGCTGTTATAAACAGTGCTGTAATCCGACTCTTTTAGATTCTTATCATCCATTAGTTCTGTACAATGGAGCCCCCAAACTGTGATTACTGAGCTAAGTGAATGGTATATTTATATTTTTAAAAATTCATCTTTAATTTTTGTATGTTTATGGTATAAAGCAGGAGGGGAGATATTCTGCATTAGTTAGGATATGAATTTAGCTGCATGTAACAAGAACCTCAAATAGCTGTGACTTATACAAGATACTTCTCTTTCACTTAACAGTCTGGAGGTGGGCACTCCAGGTGGGCACTAGTTTAGTAGTCTACACTAGTGTGGAGTGAATTAAATGAAATCATCTATGTGAATCATCCAAGGATCCAGCCTCCCTGTATCCTCTTGCCTGACCATTGGTCCAAGATTGCCTCACTGCCATGTCCACATTCCAGGCAACGAGAGAGGACAAGGGGAGAAGATGGGCACACCCTTTCCCTTCCAGGACACCTCCCCTCAAAGTTGCCTGTATCACTTCCACTCACAGCCCATTGGCCCAAACTTATTAATATAACCCCTCCTCACTACAAGGGAGGCTGGGAAAAATAGTACTTTTTCTGGGTGGTCCTGTGCCCAGCTAGCACCATGATGGCCAAAAGGAAGTTGGATAATGAGCAACTCTATGATAAGATCTTCTGAAAGAATAGTCTATTATACTAGCAATATTTATAAAATAAACCACTTCCCATTTAATTAAAATGCCATCCTTGTGTTTACTAGCATCAACATGTAATTGGATCTATTTCAGAACGTTAATTTGTTCCACTGTTATATTAAAATACGTTGGTAATAATTGTTAGGTGATATTATTGTATTAATTTATAGTTGATTTATTAGCAATTTATGTTTTTTAACTACTTGATTGAAGCTGTTTAAGTTGCTTTTACAGATCGAATTGAACAGTAAAAAAAAAAACTAGTTTGTCCCAGCACCTGGTTATTATAATTTGAGATATAGATAATTTTTTTAGCTCTGATTTTTCAACATTAAGAAGGATCTTTACCCATCAGTAACTATATAATTAAGAGGTCACACATTTGTTTAATCATCGTAGCATTAGAGGAAAAGAAAACATTACTAAAGAGAAATCCTGCCCATAAAAGGGATCTGGTGACAGAGAACAGCCTCTCCCAGGTGACAGGCATCCAGGACTCCACCCTATCAAACATTTCAAAACAATGGGTGTGAGCAAGTGCCAGGATAAGGCCTGGTGGCATGATGATGCTCTCTCCCAGCTCCTAGCTGTGGCACATCCTCCAACTAAGGTGCTTGGTTCCATCCTTCTTCTAACTGATAGTGCTCACTCCTTGCCACCAGGTCCCAGTCTCTCTGTTTTACAGAGGAAAGACCTGCTTGGGCCTCCATAGCCTTCAAAGTGGCTTTCTTTGACTTTCTAGAAAAGAAAAGCTATTTGATCAAAAGAAGCTGCCCTTGGGATCCTTCTGCACTGCTAGTGTATATCTGTTTTATATCCAAATATTTAATACAAACACCTCCTCCGTGAAACCTTCCCAAGTTGCCAGTGCCCTCAACAGTGCAATAAGCTGGAAGGCATCTTAGAGATCTAGACCCATGGTTCTCAACCCAGTCCTCCTCAGGTCACCTGAGAAGCTTTTAATAGGTGCATCTTCCAGGACCAGATTCTTATCAGTAGGTCTGAGTAGAGCCTTTAGCTCTTGCTTTCTTCCACTGTCCACAGAGATGATGGGCAACCCACAGGTGTAGAACCATTCCAGGAGGACACCCTCTTCCAGGTGGCATCTCGACAGCACGATACTGCAAAGAAAGTCATGCAGTCCACATCAGGAAGCCAGCTTCTCCCGGACAGGGACCTGTCTCCTTCCCAGCTTTATCCCAGCACATAGAGCTGTAACTACCTATCAGATTTGTTGTCAGAAAAGCACATGGCAGATCCGTTGAATGAATGAATGAATGAATGCATGAATGAACCATGTGACACTCAGAGTTAGCCACCAAGCTTACACTAGAAAAACTGGATTCTGATGTACCACTGGAGACTTCCTTTTCTAGGGGTTCATCCTTGGCTACTTCCGTGTGTTGGCAGTGGTTGCTTGGCTTGGTAAACAGTCCTCAGGGCTACGACCTCTGCTCAGACTGTGATTGTCGTAGGAGGTCACGGCCAAGAGGCAGCCTCTGCAGAAGCACACACCTTAGGGAGTGCCGCGGTGGGGCGGGGCCCGGGGCATCTCCCAGGGAGGTCAGGGGCGTGAAGGGAAGTGCGGGCTTGGCGACGGGAGGCCTCGCAGGCCGGCAGGGGCCGGCAAGGGCTGTCCCCGGTAGAGAGGGCCGGACGGGGCGGGGCGGGAGCTCACACCTGCTCCTGAGCGGCGCACTTGGCGCGGGACGCCGGCAGCTGACGGTTCCGAGGCGCTGGGCACAGGTCAGATGTCCGCAGGGACAGGGGGCTCGGACCGGGAGGGGGGCTCGTAGGGACAGGGGCCCTCGCCTAGGAGGGGCGCTCCAATGGAGAAGAGGGCTCCGCCGGGGAGGCGCTTTGGGGGAAGGGGACTCGGACGGGGAGGAGAGCCTGGACAGGGACCAAGGCTCGGCTAGTGGGGACGCGGAGGAGCCTGGGGTCGCGGAAGCTGACCCAGGAGCCCCCTCGGGCCTTGGACGGGCGCGCCCTGAGCCCCTCTGTCGGGTCGCCAGCGGCCCAGGAATGAATATTGCCCAGTGTCCCCAGCGAGCCGGTCGACTGCATTGCCGGGGGAGGGGAAGGTGTGACGTCCCCCGGCCTCCGTGGGCCCCAAGGGTCCCAGGACAGCCCGCCCACGCGCTGGCTCGTATCTGGCCAGGGAGTCCAGGGTGTCTCCAGTCTGTTCACAAAGCTGTGGGCACTTGCATCCCGACTGTCGTTGTTAGCTCCCATCCGCAAACGCATGAACCAGATACTAGCCTGGAATCTAATAATCCGAGGCGATTGATAAAGTCCCCTGAGCCAAGTTTCCCGCTTCCATTGGTAGAGCGGTGGGCAGGAACGGACATCAGGAGCGGCGGGAGGAGGGTGTGAGTGGGTGGCCTCGCCTGCGCCCAGAGAGATGATCTCTGGAGATCTGGCCTAGCTCTAAATGGAAGAAAGATTTGTGTTCAGCCAGGGAAACGTGGCGCTTTATGAAACAGAAATCATTTTAAAATGTGAGGGCAGGCACCTCTCCTACAAGTCACAGAAATGGCCATTTCCTTCACATTCTCTTGGACCATTGCCCGTGGAGTCTGCCTCTGCCGCTGTCCCCCGGCCCGCAGCGGCACACGTGGTGGCGTGGCCTGCCGCACGCACCGCCGAGGCATTTTACTGCGATTCTACACTCATTCTATATAGGAACTACGGCGTATTGTTCATTAAAACGGTACCGTTTTTAACCAGCTATGCAATATATTCAATATAATGTGAGCGTTGTGCCGTGAGGAGCCTCTGGGTGAGAATCAGAACACACTGTGAGATGGGGCCCAGTGTGCTTCCGACTTGGTTCTTCATGTAGCTTAAGGACGATTCTGGAAAAAGATAATGGAGTTGATATAAAGACTTTATTGAATATGGCCCCTTGATTTTACAAGGGGGAAATGCCTGAAATAAGTGGAGAGTAGAGTGTTATCTGTGGTCACGCGTCCTATTACAGGAGCCGAGCAATTTCCTTCTTTTTAACGAGCTTTGATTTCCTCCCACTTCTTCCGTGGAAGATGGAGACATTACTACCACCCACATATCCTAATCCCACACATTTTTCCTTATATTCTGTGGGTTCCCCCACACCCTTCCAGTAGATGTGGCTGTAACAGCTAACCTGAAGCTATTGAATCTCACCTTTGGCACCAGTTATTTGATTTAGGATCCCCAGTATGTCCTTGGTTATGGCTCTGGCTTAATCTTAGCAAATAACCTTTGAGATAGGGTTTGGCAAGGGCTGAAGGGAAAATGGGTTAAGAGAAAAAAAAAACCTGTTTCTTTTCGCCTTCATGATAACGTCAGCTGCCATGCTTAGCTGTTCAAAGTACAGATGTTACCTATGTTGGGTAAAATCGAAGGATTATCTGTTTTCCTCAAACACATTTGCTTATTGCAAATGGGTGAGGGCAGTTTTATCATATGCGGGGCCACTCCCAAAGCCAAAGTCCCACTATTGCAAAACCTTTTATTATAGGAGAATTGAAGTCACTAGTGTGTCATCAACTAATGGTACCTATGTAGACACATTTCATATTTGTTTCTATAGACAAGCCACAAGACAAACACTATATTGTTCACAATACCAGACCATACTGAATGTGAACAATTAGAGGTCACAGGTAAATGCTCTAATCCCCAAACTTCATTTGAACTCTCCCCCAAAATTTCACTAAGCCTAGAGACAAACAAGAAGAGATGATTTGAATTTTAGCTGTTGTTGTTTCTCTTACCTGTTCTCTTGTATAAAGATGACATGGCCACAAAGTACACTACTGGAGGGAGAAGGATAGTCAAAAGACCTATCAGCCTCCTGTATGCGATGCAGAATTAAACTGAAGATAGGAAGGCACACCCCGCATTCCGCTTTAGATAGACTTAGGTATTACAAGCCAATATCAGATTGCTGGCAGTCGTACCATAATAATGGGCTTTACAGAGCACAAGGTGATTTTTATAAACGGCACTGTGAGGTAAGAGTAGAATCCATATTTCATGAATGAGGAAATAGAAATGTTTCCATAGGTACTGTGTGTCTGGCCCAGGGTTACCCAACTATTAAATGGCAGAGCCAGTACTCAAACCAGAATTTCTTCCAGAATACCACAGCACTCTCCAGGGTTTTCTTTGCAGGTGGCTACAGCACGGCGTTTTGAGAGGGTAGTTTAGCAGAGGCGCCTTCATTTTATTTCCAGTAGCTTTCTGCCTCCCTCCTCTTGAGGCTGTTGTTTTCTTTTTAAATTTTCTATTTTGGTCAACATAAATCAATATATAGTCTTAGAAGTCATTAATTCTAGAAGGTTTTTACTGAATTTATCCTGAGTTGCCTCCCTAGAGACAACTACTTTCAATGCTTTTGGCTGTTTTTCTGATATTTACCACCATATTCCTAATAACATGCTAATACTGGCCACTTCTTTTTCTTTTTCCGGTTCTGCATAACATCTATTGACATCCTGCCTAGGAGGATGTGGGTTTAGCTCATTTACACCCCATCACTCCATCTCACATTTACTTCCCTTTCTTGTAAGCTCCCAACATCCTAATGTTTTGATATTCAATATTTAGTGTTTACATCATTATGACTATGTAAACATTATTCTTAATCGAGGTATGTGATATACCATGATCTTCACACTTCCTTTCTTGACCTACTCCCCCCCTCCCCACTGGAGTTAGTAATTGTTACATTTTCTTTAATTGCTTGGTTGTTTGAGTACTCAATCAGAAATTCTTTCTCAAACTTGGACAGAATGATAAAATTCCTTTTAATAGAGTTAAACATCAAGTAACTAATCAGTTTGATTTTTTTCATGGAAACATCCCCATTTAGTCCTCCATTTTCTGGGCCTCTTGCTATCCTGGGACTTAGCCTCACTGCTACCCTGGGAATTGTACTGGATTCCTGTTTCTTGGATCCTGTACCTTTTCATTCCTTGGCTTTACTCTTTGGTTTTGCTAGAGCATAGCTTGTTGAGAAAGGGCACATGGAGGCAGAGGCAGATTTATCCTGGAGCCGAATGAGCTCAGGGGGCCCTCTGAGTGCTGTAGTTGCTTCGAGTTGTGCAGTGGGTAGGAAAAGTCAGGTTGCCATCAAGAGGCACTTGGAGTGGCCTGGTGCAGTGCCTCAGGCCTGTAATCCCAGCACTTTGGGAGGCTGAGGTAGAAGGATCACTTGAGGCCAGGAGCTGGAGACCAGCCTGAGCAACATAGCAAGACCTCGTCTCTACCAAAAAAAAAGGAAAAAAAGAAAAAAATAATAAGTATTTGGGGTAAATTTTCTAAAGATATCTCAAAAGGAAGAGCCCTGAGCCTCCATGCCCCCAATTTGCTGTGATTTCCTTTCTCATTCTAAATACATATGCACTTTCGTACATAATTTTGTAACTTTCGTACATAATATTTGTAACTTTATGTCTTTTTCTTAAAGAGGATCCCAAAATTATATAAGATTCAGCCCCCACAAGACATGGTTGCTTTTTAAGATCATGCACATTTAAGATGTAACTTTTCTTCCTTCACACTTCATTGATGGTTTGGCTGGGTATAGGACATTAATCGGAAATCATTTTCTCTCTGAATTTTGAAAGCTTTGCTCTGTTTTCTTCAACTTTCTTATGGTGCTGTTGAGAAGTTGATGCCATTCTAATTCCATGATCCCTTGTATTTTGGTTTAATCTCTGAAAGTTTGTAGGGTTTTCTTTTCTTTGTTCCTCGTATTTTGATATTTCATGATGTTGTTATTTGGTATAGGATTTGTTTGGCAGGGGGTTGTTTTGGGTTGTTTTTATTATTATTATTATTATTATTGTCCTAGTATTTTAGAGACCTTTTCAATCTAAAAAATCATACTCTTCACTTCTGGCTGGTTTTCTTCTGTTGTATAATTTTCTCGGTGTTCTCTGTTCTTTCTTTCTGAAACTTGCATTACTTAGATATCAGATGTCTTGGATCTGTCCTCTAATTTTATCTTTTCTCTTCTACTTTTAAAAATATCTCATCTTTCACTTCTAATAAATATCTCAACTCTACTATTAAATTTTTACTTTCCTATCATCATATTTTTAATTCCCCAAAGCTTTTATTGGTGGGAGGGTGTCTTCTAAATGTTTTTTAATAGCATCCTGTTCTTATTTCATGGATGCAGTTGGTTCTCTTACTCATCAGAGAATATTAACTTATTTGTATTTTTTCTAAAAGTTTCCTTCAGCTACCTACAATGTCTGTGTTTATTTTCAAAATAACTTTTTCTGTTGTTTTTGGTTTTGCCTCTCAAGTTGGAAGCTTTATCCAAATGCTCATGTGTCAGAACGGTGTGCACAGTCTGTGAGTGCGGCCGGGACACTGGCGGCTTCACTGTGGGTGATCACGCAGAGCAGGCTTTCCTGATGGCTTGTCCTTCTCTGTCTCTAGCGGCTTTCTAGTATTCATAATCAGTTTCTCTGTAGAAAGACCCCATCTCTAACAGTTTATTCCTGTTTGAGAAAAGGCCATTAATAATTTAGATGTATTTATGATGTAACTTGCTTAATAGCAGAGCTTCATTGTCATGAGGTGGGGAAGTAATAGTCCAGGATTCAGAATCATATTCTTGACTCTGCCCCAACTTTGAGGTTGCTGGTGTTCTGTACATTTTCATTCCTACTGAAAAATAAAAACTCTGAGATTTTATTACAAGTGATAATCAAAACTTGGGGCACTCATCACTCGTGAAGGGACGAGAGAATATGTATTAACAGGAACGGTTCCTGGTTTAGCTTTCTAAGATCTCTTAATTGGAAAGCCTGGATATTAGACCCTGGATTTTCTACCTTTGGTTTTTCCTTCTTAGGCACCTTCAGAAAAGACTGCAACTCTTTGAAGGCTGGGGCGTAGTCGGGATATCTCTGTCCTCCATCACCTAGGACAATGCCTTATGCATAATACGCAGTTGATAAATGTAGGTTGAATTAAATTGGCCCCATTATCTATTTTAAACCAGCCCTTCCTACCTGTCCTTCTGCTATTTGCTTTGTTCCTATTACATCTTTTTATGTCACTACTTCTTGTATGATACTACCTCATTCTCATATTTGATGGTATGGAATGGATATGAGAAAATAGACTTGGAAGATCTCAGTCTACTAGGACCCTAAATAGAATTTCCAGGAATGAAAACTCCCCGTATCACCTTACTAAATATCTAATTATTCCTTGGGCTATTACCAACAGTCTTGTATGTAGTCCCATCTTTAGCCACAGTTCTATTTGGATTCTGTTCTTTACTCATGTTCCATGCCTTGACTGAAGCACCGTTGATTTCCTTCCATTCTTTCTGATCTGGCCTCCACTTTGATCCAGAGCTTTTCTTTGATCTGTTCTAATGGTCATTTTTCTGCCTCCTCCCTCCTACCTTTCTCTACCATCTGGCATATTTTATACAAAGCACAGTATTGCCCTAATTTCAGAATATCCTGCCAATCAGACAGATATCTTTGCAAACCTAACTTGAACCCAGGATGAAAGTCTCTCTCTTCTCTTTCTGAGATTATTCCTGCTTTTGTTTCACTGGGGCTGTTTATTTTTATAAGGGAGGCTCTAGAGCAAGAACTAAACTACAGTGTAAAACAGCTATCCATAGATTGGTGTTTCTCAATCATTACCTCTAATAGAACCTGCACTCCCAAAGACATGGAGGGTTGGCTGCAAACAGCCTGGTATAAGCTGAAGTCTCTCCTCATATTAAAAAATTGTATTGTACCCCAAAATATGTCCATATCTTTTTTTAACATGAAAACCATTTTCCCCAAAATCTTCAGGCAAAGTTGATACTCAAGGATTATGCACCATATTTGTCCTGTGATTTCCGATATCCGGTAGGGGGACAGGGCTCACCCATACACCAGTCTATGAGGCACAGTACTAGAGATCTAAGGACTCATCTAGCTCTAAGAATTATCCAAAGAAAGCAATGGTACCAGCAACCTTACAAATGCCTAGATACAGGAGATGGTTTTCTTCTCATAATTCAGGATTAAGGCTGAGTTGCATCAATTCAGTTTAAGAACTATCATTATCAAGCTTGTGCTAGGTCATGAGAAGTTTACAATGGAGAAGATAAGGTCTCTGCTCTTGAGGATTCTGTAGTCTAATGAGCAAGATATACATAATTATATGATTTTAATATGACATGGTGAGTGATAAAAATCAAGGTGTGTGTGAGGTACTTCAGCAACACAGAGGTGGGGTACTAAGCCCAGCCTGGAGGTTCACAGAAGGCTTTCTAGAGGAGGTAAGGCCCAAGTACTGAAAATTGAGTAAAGTTGAACAAGGTGAAGAGAAAGAAAAAGAACATGCAAGGTAGAGGGAGTAACATGAGCAAGGGTCCACTGTCAGCTTTGTGGTGGGGAGAAACGGGAAATGGGGCTGGAGAAGAGACAAGTCCTGGACGTACGCAGCACAACAGGGTGTGGACCAGTGTCGAGGTGGTGGTCCAGGTCAATCGATGAGCACCTAAATGAGATCATTGTTGCAGGAATAGAAGGGAACAAGAAAATACCAGAATATTTGGGGGAGAAAAATAAGCAGAATTTTGAGTGTTTGGGGGAATTAGGATACTGCTAGCAATGATGAGGGAAGAACAGAGTCCTGGATGATTCCAGGGATTCTGGCTTTCTGAGCAAGCGGATGTTAAGCCATTACCCGAGTTTAGGATGTGGGAAAAGAAGCTGATTTGGTGAGGAAAGAAGATGGTGAATTCAGTTTTGAACACGTTGGCTTCAAGGTGTCTAAGAAACATCTGTATGTTTGTGTGCGTGTCTGTCTAACCAGCAGGTTGTTGGATATATGGGTCTGAAACTTGGAGACAAGGTCAGTGCCAGAAATACAGTTACGAGAGTCATCACTGTGCAAGTGGTGATTAATCCTTGGGTGTGTAAGAGTTCTTGTAAAGGGAGGACACAACAACGTCTGCTGGGTGAAGTAGAAGGCCCAGCATCTACCCTGTTCAGTAATATAAGTGTTGAACAAGTTCACTGTCAGGAAGGAATCTGTAGTTTTGGGCGCTTTTTCTAAGACTTGGAGAAGGCAGAGAGCCCTAGCCTTAGAGTTGTGTTCCTTAGAGGCCCAGCATCTTGGAAATTTGTCTCCATGACTTTGGAGAGACCTTTCAATTATTATCACCCTTGAGGCTCCAGAAAGAGAATTCTAAACTTAAATGTATTCTTTGGCTTGGCTGAGTTGAGGATAATGTTCATTACTGAAAAATATGTAAGTTTTTTCTTGTTGCTTGAAAAATAAGCCAATCTTTAAAGTCCAGAGATGCTTCTTTCACTCTAGTGTGTGCTGAGATGGCAACTGGGAGCTACTTGCTTGTAGGCAGTGCCTGCCACCTGAGTTCTGTTCTCCCCTCACCAGGACTGAACTTGTTCCAACTCCTACATTTCATTTTTGTGATGTACTGATGAGGGGCAAAGACATAAAGGGATTATAGAATTGAGAAGAGCCATGGAGATTTATTTCCAAACTACCATTTAACAAATGAAGAAATTATGACCCTAAGAGGTTATCTTCATAGCACAACTCAGGCTAGAACCCAGGTCTTCTGACTCAGAGGCCAGTGTTCTTTCTAGATATTGAGAAAAAATGGAATTTAGCCCAGATTTATTCTTCAGTCTTTAATAAAACCACCTAATTTTCATGACAGTTTGAAGAAACTCCCATATCAAATGCCACCCACTCTGTGAAGCCTTCTCAGATTATCCAGTGAGTTATTCACTTTCTGTTCTATGTGCCCAAGGATTGCTATTAGTATATCTCATGACAGTCACTCTTTCACAAGTACAATTGTGTCGCTTAACAACAAAGATATATTCTGAGAAATGCATGGTTAGATAGCTGAGCACAGTGGCATGTTCCTGTAGTCCCAGATACTCAGGAGGCTGAGGCAGGAGGATCACTTGAGCTCAGGAGGAGTTTGAGACCAGCATGAGCAACATAGTGATACCCTGTCTCTAAGAAAAAAAAGAAAGCAAAAAGAAATGTGTCGTTAGGGAATTTCAGGAACATTATAGAGTATACTTACACAAACCTAGATGATACAGCCTACTACACACCTAGGCTATATGGCATAACCAATTGCTACTAGACTGCAGACTGGTACTGCATATTACTTTACTGAACATTGTAGACAATTGTAATACGATGTTAAGTGTTTATCTAAATTATCTAAACCTATCTAAACATAGGAAAGGTATAATAAAAATACAGTAGTATTATCTTATGTGACCACCCTTGTATATGTGATCTGTCATTGGCTAAAATATCTATATGGTACCTGACTGTATACAACTCTCTACTAGATTATAAATTCTTTGCAGGTAGGGATCATGTATTATTCATTCTATTATTTCCTTATACTCAGCAGAAACTTGTATTTAATCGGCTCACATGCAAAAAAGAGAAAAAGAGAGAGAGAGAGAGAGAAGGACTGAGATCATCTTCTGCTTAGGAACCAGACTGGACTGAGAGGTAACTGAGCTCTGTTTCATGGTGATTTTGTTCTATATCATGGTGAAATCAAGCTACGACAAAGCTTAGGCTTATTCTGGTCTTACTTGTTCTGACCAAAGAACCACCTATAGAAGAAATAACAATGACTATAGTAGCTGTCAAATTGTAAAGGGCTGATGGACTCCAGACCTACTTAGGCCTCTCAGGCTACTGTAGAACAGAGATGTGCCTTGACTGAAGCTCAGGACTATGGCCACAGTCACATCAGCCTGTGAGCAACTGAGGATTTCAATCATGCACCTGTGCTTCCCCTGCATTCTGTTACTAAGCAGCCTGTAGAAGAGGGAAAGTTATTAACCTTGTTATTTGCAAGGTTACAAAAAACTGAGTCAGGGAGGGTTGGCTGTATTCCAAGGTCAACTCAGACCAGGAGCCATCTGAGTGTTCCTGCTGGCAAAGACAGATTCAGAAGGTGTAAAAACCATGTTCTACAGTAAAATAATATGCCATAGCCTCCTTCCCTACCTACCAAACACACACTCATTCCCATTAAAAAGCTTTGCTCTGCCATTGCCCTCTCCAGGGTTAGGTTATGTTGAACAGTCATTTTTTTCCCCTCAGGTTCAGCTACTCAAAATCAAAAGACAGCAGCCTTAGTTCAACAAGTGTACTTCTGAGAGAGAAGCCCAGGTTTCTCCCCCATTCATTGTGAGAATAGATATAAGAGCACCAGCCTAGACTAGACAGGAAACCAACACTTACTAAACATTTATTCTGGTCAGCTGCTAGACGTTTTCAGTTAATCCTCACAAGATTCCTCCATGGTAGGTATTAATGTCCCTGTTTTAGAAGAAGTACTGAGATTCAGAGAGGTTAGAGAACTTGTCCAGAACTTACCAGTGTAAGTGGCAAAACTAGTATTGAACTTAGGTCTGACACTCCATCGTTCACGTTCTTTCTATTAAATGACTATATTTCCACTTAAAGGAGAGTTTATGGACCCAGTTTCCTTTAGGAAAATCTAGGAAATAAAAATGCTCTGGAACTATAATAATATAATAGTAGACTTCAGTCTTTTCTAACTCAGCCTTCCTCACGCCCACGTGTGAGCTGGTTTATATCCTTTCCCAGAGACTCTTAGGCACATAGGACCACAATGTCTGTCTAATTTTACTTTTAACTAAATTCTTTTGGTCAATCCCAATCCAACACAATTTCAAGGTTTAATGCATTCCACCCAAGGAAGAGAATGATACCTGGTCTTTCTTGGTAAAGAAGGTGGGAATGGTAGGGTAAAGAGAGTAAGTAACATTCTCTAGCTCAACTCCTACCATACAGATGACTGAAGGAAACTCCTTCGTAGCCTTTGTGTGTGCTATTTGCTTTGCCTGGAACTCCACCCGTACTACTGAGTAATGCCCATGTGTTTTTCCAGGAAGGTTTTGTGACACAACCCTCTATAATCTTTCTCCTATTTCCTCCAAGCTGAATAGTAATCCTCCCTTTGTTTTCATAACACTCTGTATACTCTAGTAAAGTATTCATTACATGTATCATAATGATTTAATTATAATCAGTTGTCTGATTCACAGTTTGAGCTGGTTTAGGCAAGGTCCTTCTTTAGAGATTAATAAAATCTACTTTCAAGAGTAGAAAGCTAGACAAGATGCCAACACAATTCAATAGGGAGAAAGAATAGTCTTTTCAACAAATGGTTGGGACACATAGATAGTCACCTGTGAAAGAATGAAGCTGGATCCCTACCTCACACTATGCATGAAAGTTAATCAAAATAGGTCATAGACATAAATATAAGAGTAAAACTATAAAATTCTTAGGAGAAAACATAAAAGTAAGTTTTCATGACTTTTGGTTAAGCAATGGTTTCTTGGATATGACACCAAAAACAAACAAAAAAAGAAATAGATAAATTGGACCTCATCAAAATTATAAGCTTCTGTGCTTCATGAATACCATCAAGAGGAGACAACTCACAGAATGGGAGAAAATATTTGCAAATCATATATCTGATAAGGGACTTGTATCTAGAGTAAAGAACTATTACAACTCAATAATGAAAAGACAACCCAATTAAAAATGGGCAATGTATTTGAATAGGTATTTTCCATAGAAAATATACAAATGCTCAATAAGCACATGAAAAGATGCTCAACATCACTAATCATTAGGAAAACAAAGCAAAACAACGAAATACCACTTCACACCCACTAGGACTGCTAAAAGAAAAAAGATATAACAAGTGTTGATAAGGATGTGGAGAAATTGAAAGTCTCATACATTGCTAGTGGGATTGTAAAATGGTGCCGCCACTTTTAAAAGTCTGGCAGTTTCTCTAAATGTTAAGCATAGAGTTACCATATGACCAAAGCATTCTGCTCCTAGGTATACAGTAGTCTCCCCTATCCACAGGGCATATGTTCTGAGACTTGCAGTGATGCTTGAAACTCCACATAGTTCCAAACCCTATATACACTATATATACCTATGATAAAGTTTTTTATAAATTAGGCACAGTAAGAGATTAACAATAATAATAGAACTATATTAGGGCTATATAAAACTATAATATCTATACTAGAACAATTATAACAATATACTTTTCACAATTTCATAAATAGAAGTTTTGTTCTTACTGTAGATCTCAGCAACCTCAGCATATGATTTTTTTCCTTTCCTTATTAAGTCGAGAACTTTTACCTTTTCACTTAAAGGAAGCACTTTACAACTTCTCTTTGGCATGTTGAATTGCCAGCATCACTACTCTTGCACTTTGGGGCCATTATTATACAAAATTGAGTTACTTGAACACAAGCACTGGGATGCCATGGTAGTCAATCTATTAATCCGAATGGCTAGTAAGTGACTAATGGGTAGCATCTACAGCATGGATATGCTGAACAAAGGGATGATTCATGTCCAGAGTGGGATGGTGTAAGATTTTGTCACACTACTCAAAATAGCATGCAGTTTAAAAATTTATGAATTGCCTCTAGAATTTTCCATTTAATATATTTAGACCACAGTTGACACTCAGGGTAAGTCAAAACACAGATAAAGGAAGACCACTGCATACCCAAGAGAAATGAAAACATATATACATACAAAAACATGCACAGAAATGTTCATAGCATCATTATTCCTAACAATTCAAATCTCTATCAACTGATGAAGGGATAAACAAAATATGACGTGTCCATACAGTGAAATATTATTTGGCAATAAAAAGGAATGAAGTACTGATGTATCTCATAACATGGATGAACCTTGAAAACATTACACTAAGGGAAAGAGGCTACATCTTGTATGATTTCATTTGTATAAACTGTCTAGAATAGGCGAATCCACAAAGACAGAAAGCACACTAGTGACTGCCAGGGGCTGGGGGGCTGGCGTAAAATGGGGAATGGGTGCTAATGAGTATGAGGTTCCTTTTTAGTTTGATGAAAATGTCCTAAAATTGGATAGTTAGAATTTTTATCTAAAATTAGATATATAAGGGTAAGATAAGATAAATAGATAAATAAGGGTTACACAACTATTAATATGCCAGAAAACACTAAATTGTATACCTTAAGAGGGTAAATTTTATAGTATGTGAATTATGTGTCAATAAGATTTTTTTTAAGTAAAAGAGTAATGTCAAGAAAGCACTGAGCACTATCTTAGGGTGACTTTAAGAGCCATTAGGAAAAATCATCACAGATATAAAAAGTAGGAATACTTAGTAAGGTTGTTGAAACCTTCAGCTTCTTTTTAAATACAGCTGACATACTTTGGTTTCTCTTCAGATCATATAAATCTTTCGCCTTTTACGTACACCAGACAGTTGTCTTTTATAGTGATTTAGTAATTAAAT
Source organism: Cheirogaleus medius (assembly GCA_008086735.1). Lineage (NCBI taxonomy): Eukaryota > Metazoa > Chordata > Mammalia > Primates > Cheirogaleidae > Cheirogaleus > Cheirogaleus medius. Next base: position 404,392 of record VBSM01000639.1, on the reverse strand, counting down.
CTATAAAAGGAAATGGAAATGTCAATTAATTGACAAATGGATAAATAATATATGGTGTCATGGGTTGAATGTGTCTTCTCACCCCCAAATTTATATGTTGGAGTCCTAACCTCTAATACTTCCAAATGTGTCTGTATTTGGAGGTAGTGTCTTTAAAGAAGTAATTAAAATGAGGTCATTAGGATACTAATCCAATATAACTGGTATCCTTGTAAGAAGAGGAAATTAGAACACAGACACACACAGAGGGAAGAGCATGTGAAGACATGGAGAAGGCGGCCATCTACAAGCCAAGGAGAGGCCTCAGGAGAAGCCAACCCTGCCACTACCAAGATCTTGAAATTCTAGCCTCCAGAACTGTGAGAAAATAAATTTCTGTTGTTTAAGCCCCCAAGACTGTGGTACTTTGTTACAGCAGCCCTAGCAAACCAATACAGATTTTGGTACCAGGAAATAGGGTCCTGCTATAGCAAATACCTAAAAATGTGGACATGACTTTGAAGCTGGGCATTGAGTAAAGGCTGGAAGAGCTTGGAGGCACGTGTTGGAAAAAGCCTAAATTGATTTGAAGAGACCGTTGGTAGAAATATGGACATTAAAGGTGATTCTGGTGAGGAATAAGAAAAAAGAGCTGTACAGAAAGCTTCTGTCATCTTAGAGAATATATATATATATATACGTGTGTGTGTGTGTGTGTGTGTGTATATATATACACACATACACTAATGTTGGTAGAAATGTGAATGTTAAAGATAATTCTGGTGAAATCTTGGACAAAAATGAGAAACAAGTTATTGGAAACCAGAAGAAAGATAGGCCTTGTTATAAAGTAGCAAAGAACTTGGTTGAATTGTATCCTAGTGTTTTGTGGAAAGCAGAACTTGTAATTGATAAGGCTGGATATTTAGCTGAGAAGATTTCTAAGCAAAGTGTTAAAGGTGTGGTCTGGCTTCTCCTTGCTGCTTATAGTAAAATATGAGAGGAGAGAGATAAACTAAAAAAAGGAATTTTTAAGAAAAATGTAACCAAAACTTGAAGATTTGGAAAATTCTCAGCCTATCTATTTTGCAAAGAAATGAGAAAACATGTACTGAAGAGAACATCAAGGGTATGGCTGGATAACCATCTCTAAAAACAGTACTGATGTGACTCCTTCAGGAATAGAGATGTGGTTATCCAGAACACCTGTGGAGGACCCTCTTGTCTAATGGTTTAGGCCCCCGTGAATTGCATGAGAGGCTAACAAGGTTTTGAGAATTTATATCAGCAGACACTCTGCCAATCTGGACTGAAGGGGACAGAGACGGGAAGAAATGAAGGAAGGCTGTCAGAACTCTGGAATTACGTAGAACTGGCCAGTAGAGCTACCTGGCTCTACTCAACTGTGTTATCCTTCAAGAAAAGAGGAGAATGACCCTGAAGGCAGTTCAGAGATTTTCAGGGCAGCACTGGCATCTCAGAGAGCACAGGTTCAGGTTCAGTGGACAGGACTGACTCCTTGGTTTCATAGGGCAGGGCCACTTCCTCTGTTTCAGAGGGCAGGGCCATCTCCCAAGTTTCAGCAGGCCAGGCTGCCCCAGCCCAGGACCAAGAGGGCAGGGCCTCAGCTTAGGGCAGAGGGTCCAGGCCACTGCCCTGGTGGGCCAGGAAAGCAGGGCCACCCTGTGGGCCCAGACAACAGAGTATGAGCTAAAGAGAATTATTCTCAAGCCTTAAAATCTAATGCAATTCGCGCTGCTGGGTTTCAGACTTGCTGGAGATACGTGACCACTTTCTTCTTTCCAGTGTCTCTCTTTGGGAATGGTAATGTCTACCCTAGACCTGTCCTATTTGGGAAGTAGATAACTTCTTGTCTGGTTGTAAAGATTCACTACTGGAGAAGAATTTTGCCTCAGGATGCATTGTGCCTCATATCTCACCCTATACCTGATTTAGATGATACTTACATGAGATTTTGGACTTAGAGTTGATGCAGGACTAGGTTAAGACTTTTGGCACTGTTGGGATGGAAGTGAGTGTTTTTGCATGTGAGAAGTGCATGCACTTTAGGGGACCAGAGGGCTGGGTGTTCGGGGCTGAATTGTGTCCCCTCCAAATTCATATGTTGAAGTCCTAACTCCCAGTACTTCAGGTTATGACTACATTTGGAGATAGGATCTGTAAAGAAACAACTGAGTTAAAATGAGGTCATTAGGGTGGGGCCCAAATTAAATGACTGGTATCCTCTTAAGAAGAGGCACTTCAGACACAGACACACACAGCGGGAAGACCATGTGAAGACACAGGGAGAAGGTGGCCATCTACAATCCATGGACAGGGGCCTCAGGAGAAACCAACCCTGCCAGCACCTTGAGCTTGGACTTCTACTCTCCAGAACTGTGAGAAAATAAATTTTTGTTGTTTAAGCCCCAAAGTCTGTGTCATTTTGTTACAGAAACCCTATCAAACCAGTACATATGGTAGAGCCATATAATGAAATATTATTCAGCCTTTCAGAGGTGAGGACCCTCCAGATCCCCAAGTGTGACCCCTCGACAGAATCCAAACTTCACAGAATAAGGATTTGTTCCGTAAAATTTGGATTCAGTCAAAAGGCGGCACTCAAGGACCCAGCAGGCCACACGTGGCCCCAAGGCTGCAGGTTCCGCAGAAGCTAAGAGATAAAGCCAGTCACAAAAGACCACCTATTATATGATTCAATTTTTGAACTGAAAGGCAAATCTATAGAAATATATAATAGCTTGGTGACTGCCTAGGGCTGGGGAAGGGAAGGATTATAGAAAATGGAGACTGACTCATGGGTAAGGGGTTTTCTTTTTGGGGGATGAAAATGTTCTAAAATTTATTGTGTTATAGTTGCACAACTCTGTGAATATAATTGTATGGTATCTGTAAATTATTTCTCAATTAAGCTGTTATTTTTTTAAAAAGAGGGTATGAGCAGCAAGGATGAAAACTGCTGGGGAGTGGGCCTGTACTTCACACACGTTTTGAAGGAAGAGGAACATCTCTAAGGGGGAACAAACGGGGCATAAATAATAAAGAAGGCAAGCGGCCTGAGCTGCGCTTCTCCCATTCAGGACAAGAGGGCTGTGGGAAGCAGGCCTAGACCAGAGCAGGGTCTCCGAGCCTCAGCATTATTGATACTTTGGGCCACGGGAGTCTTTGTCATCGGAGCTGTCCTGTGCTACGGATATTCAGCAGCGTCCATGGTCTCTACCCGCTAAATGCCAGTAGTGCCGCCACCACTGTCTGTTGTGACAACCAAAAATCTCTCCCCACTGAGAACCACTGGACTAGAGAACTGGACCTAGTGGCTTAACCTTGCAATATGATGTCACAGAATTCTAGTCACCTGAATTTTCATTATATGGCTTAAGGCAGGGCAGTAGGGTGGGGCTACAGGAACTTGGGCACCATTTCAAAGAGAAAATGTATCCATTTGTTATCACGGAGTCAAGGAGAAAGTCAGGGCAGTTCCAGATAGAATTTGCCCAATTGTCTTTGGCACTTTGTTGGTACAATTTCTTTCTTTCTTTTTTTTTTTTTTTTTTTTT
>VBSM01000639.1:390485-400735 GCA_008086735.1 Cheirogaleus medius | reverse complement strand
GCAGTATTTTTTTTTTTTCACCACAGAAGCCTGAGTGTCCTGACCCATACCTATATCAATACTAACCTCGTATATATCTGTATGATTCAGAATAGGTTAGGTTATGCTGGATAAAAAGAGCCTGCACAACTGTTTATTTCTCTCATGCCATGTGTTCGTCGTGGTTTGTTTGGGTCCTGCTCCATGTCTGTTCACACTGGGATGCAGACTGCTGGAGTAGCCACCATCAAGAAGATCACAGCCAGCGTGGTAGAGGGAAAAGTGTTCTGGGGAGTCTTGAACTGCCAATTGCATGCTTCAGCCCAGAGGTAATGGAGGACACTTCTGCTCACAACTTATCGGCCAGGACTAGTCCCAACCTCCCACCCTACTGCAAGGGGACCAGGAAGTCACACCATATGCCTGGAAGACACAGAGCCAGAAATGCTTAATGAATTGCATTCAACACTCTCAAAGTACTCTTCCATATTGCTTTCTTGCTTATATCACTATATATTCATGTACATATGTATACATATGCATGTGGGACATTATCATTTCACAAAATGGAGTCATATTATTAATGTAAGCAGTCTTTTTCATCTTGCTTGTCTCAGCCAACAATATCTCATAGAAAACCTTTCAGGACAGCTGGTATAGCTCTAATTCATTTCTTTTTAATGGCTGCATAATATTCCACCATAAAGATAAAATAAAATTTATTCAGTCAAAGTTATGATAGGGACTAAACAGAGGTCCAGGCTGTCTGTGATATTTTGGGGTCTATATATTAATATTTTATATCCTGTCACCACAAACTGGGAGAAACCGGCTTTACATCTTGCCCCTGCTGTGGAGGCTCGGCCGTGTCCCTAGCCCTGGTCACGTTGGAGACGCTGGTTGACACACTGGAGAAGAAACCAAAATTCACTTTTTCCCCTTTGCCTGATTCTCCCACTCATTTAGACATATCCTTTCCTTCAGCCTTCCTGTTTCCCCCCTAAAATAAGGGGAAATGCCCACTTTATTATTTTTTAAAACTCTTATCACATTTTGTTTTTAACTATAGGCAAATGGTGTCAACTATAATTTCTCCTTCCCTCTGCGTCACTTCCTTCCTCTACTTCTGTGACTCTTCTTTCCTCTCGTTTCCTTACTGCTCTCGATTATTCCACACTCTGACCTGCTTTTTCTCTTTCTGACACCTTCTTTGTCTTCCATTTCAACTATCTCCAGTGAGGGGAGAGGACAGGGGAGACAAAGAGAGAGAGAATGTAGATTGGGGAAAATGGTTAAAAACAAGGAGTACAAGGAGAATCAGGCCAGCCTCATACTCAAATTAGGTTCTTTTTCCAACAATCTCCCTAGATATGAAATGAAAAGGAAGAGTTTCCTGAACCCCCAGCCTTCTTGGTTGCCAGCTTCCACTCAAAGCTACAACTTCTTCAAAACATTTAATCCTCATTTCACATCATATCTTATGTGATATCAAAAAAAGAGCAAACAAGGCCGGGCACGGTGGCTCACACCTATAATCCTAGCACTCCGGGAGGCCGAGGTGGGCAGATCATTTGAGCTCAGGAGTTCAAGATCAGCCTTAGCAAGAGCGAGATCCCGTCTCTACTAAAAATAGAAAGAAATTAATTGGCCAACTAAAAATATATACAAAAAATTAGCCGGGCATGGTGGCGCATGCCTGTAGTCCCAGCTACTCGGGAGGCTGAGGCAGGAGGATTGCTTGAGCCCAGGAGTTTGAGGTTGCTGTGAGCTAGGCTGACACCACGGCACTCAAGCCAGGGCAACAAGAGCAAACATATTGAAATAAGAAACTTGTGGAATTTGTCATTGTGAAAGCACTTTCTGATTTTTTTTTCCTGTTTGTAAGTTTTTCCTTAGAGTGAAAGGTGTCCACACCAGCTGTGTATATTAGAGAGCACATCTCTTAAGTGTTTCTTTATCAAATATTTATTTTAAATAAATATTTTATTTAAATTATTTTTTGATGCTAGACTTATCAGTGGCTTAGCCTATTGGAATGGGGTTTTCCAAATTATTAGAAGTCTACATTTTTATTATTCTATTTGAAGTTAGTTATCACCTTCCTCCTCTTTCTAAAACTGGCCCATCCTGTATCTCCTCCATATGTCCCATAATGTAGCTAACCTAATGAACTAATCCATTAATTTGTTAACGGAAGAAATATCACAACCCCCACCTCTCTCCCTCATCAAATCAAGGTACTCGGCATGTAGCGTACATAAATTTAAAAGAGGTTTCTGTGCACATAGAGCAGGCCCTGCTAGCCACCAATGTGAATTTTAGACCAGGTAAAAGGGAAAGGTGGGACTCGGCAAACTGGTATCAAGTAGACAGAGGCAGCCATGACTCTGCCTTTATTTAGGGTTCTGCTTCTCAGAAAACTGAGGAAGGGCAGGGAGGAGGGGAAGCCGGTTAGTCAGTGTGCAGTTTGGACATACATTTGCAAAGCTGCTTTTTCTGCACATTTGACTAGGAAAATGAAGAACTACAACAGGTTTCATGTTGAAAGGGACCTGTTCTGAACATTAAATGAAAATGGAAGTTTTTTTATCGTTAAAAAGAGAGTTAGAAAAGAATGAGAGGAGGGCCTTCCAGTTATGGTAGCATGAAGAGGTAGGCGATTCCTTTCTGAAAACAAAACAAAAAAGTATAAAACCAGACAAAAGCGTTAATCAAAACCAACTGTTTCATGGAACTGCAAATTGACCAAAGGCAGACAAGAAGTTGAGAAGCATTTATTCTTGAACTACTAGATCTTCAGGTATGAAGCACAGGAGATTGTGGCTTGGGGCTGCTCCCATCAGCCCCCTAGCTCAGTCAATGACTTTTAAGTAAGATGGCATTGGTCACGAAAACCAGTAGCTTTGCTGCCACATGAACAGACTCAATTCTGACTGGTGGTTGGGGAGTTGGAAATCCTTGTCTTGATGATGACTAAACATGGGAATGAAAACTTGGGAATAAGCAGGGAAAATCCACAGCTTTGCTAACCTGAGGTTGTAGTCCCACTTGGGGCAAGCAGCAGATCAACCAAGATTTTAACAGAGTGCTCTTGGAAATAAGAGACTCATCAAAGTGTTGAGATAAGCTGACCCATCCCTGGCTGACTGAAAAACTATGCATATATGGCAGAGACCTGACAGAGCCCAGTAAAAAGTAAAAGACAAGAGAGACTTGACAACTGGCCTTCTCCAACCCACACACAGACTGACGGAGGCTGGAAGCCTTATAGGCTTGAAATATTTAAGCAAACCTCTGCCCACATGATTAGTTGACTACTATAAATAAATGGCTATGTATAAAAAGGAGTGACAGTATATAGAGGAAGCCAAACTAAGAAATAAAAAACAAGAATAACAAAACTGACAAAAGATATCAGCATCTGCACATGATGTGAGAGATTTCATAGTCTAGGTCTAGGCAAGTAACTAAAAAGGAAAAAAAAAATACACCTTGGAAAGGTAAAACAGAATCCAGAGTTGTTACAACATAATCATCTAAAATGTTTGGTTTTCAATAAAAAATTACAACACATGGAAAGATATACTAAAGTGTGACCCATACCCAAAGGAGTGGAGGGACGGAAACAGTAAGTGGAAGCAAAATCTAATATATGTTGTATTTAATAGACAAAGACTTCAAATCAGTTATCATAAATATGTTCAGAGAATCAAAGAAAACTGTTCAAAGAATTAAGAAACTTTGCAGGCCAGAGGGCAGTAGGATGATATATTCAAAGTGCTGAAAGAAAAAAATTGCCAACCAAGAATAATTTACCTTGCAAAGCCATCTTTCAGAAATGAAGGACAGATAAAGACTTTCACAGACAAAAGCTGAGAGAGTTCATCACCACTATATCTGCCTTACAAGAAATACTAAAAGTAGTTCTTCAAGCTGAAATGAAAGGTTGCTAATTAGTAACATGAAAAAGTATAAAACTCACTGGTAAATGTGCATATATAGTCAAATACAGACTACTCTAATAGTGTACTGATGGTGTACAAATCACTCATATCCCTAGTGTAGGGGTTAAAAAACAAAAATATTAAAACTAACTATAGCTACAATGGTTAGTTTATGGATACACAATATAAAAAGATTTGAATGTGACATCAAAACATAAAATGCAGTGGAGGATCAAAGTTAAACTATCAGATTAAAATTATAACTGTGAAATGCTTATGTAAGCCTCACGGTACTACAAAGCAAAAACCTATAGTAGATACACAAAAGATAAAAAGAAAGGAATTAAAGCACACTGCTACAGAAAATCATCAGATCACAAAGGAAGATGGCAAGAGAGGAACGAAGGATCTACAAAACAGCCAGAAAAAAATGAACAAAATGGCAATAGTAAGTCCTTACCTCCTGATAATTACCTTGAATGTAAATGGATTAAATTCTCCAATTACAAAACATAGAATAGCAAAAAAGAAACCCCAATGACCCAAACATGCTGCATATAAGAGACTGACATCAGCTTTAAGGACACACATAGACCAAAAGTGAAAGGGATGGAAAAAGCTACCATGTTTCCCCCCAAATAAGACAGGGTCTTATATTTATTTTTCCTCAAGACACCCTAGGGCTTATTTTCAGGGTATGTGTTATTTTTTTTAAGTACGGTACAACAATCTACATTTATTCAAATATAGTTAAGTCATCTTCTTCTGGAACATCATCATAACTCTCCAAACCCCGAATTCCATCCTGAATTTCTTGTGACTCTATTTCCTTTAGAACCATTGGCCCTAATCCCTCATGTCCAGCAATAGAGCTCTCATGGGGCAGATGAGAAGGGCCGCTCGTCTTCTTTCCACTCTGTGACGAAATGCATGGGTTGTGCAGATATGCTGCGTAGCCACACCCATCACTAGGTCTTATTTTCGGGGTAGGGCTTATATTGCACAAATGCTTAGAAATCCTGCTATTTCGGGGAAACACGGTATTTCATATAAATGGAAATGAAAAGAGAGCAAGAGTAGCTATATTTACATCAGATAAAACAGACTTTAAGTCAAAAACTGCAAAAAGAGATAAGGTCAATATATAATTATATAAGAAGGTCAATATATAATTAAAAAGGGGTCCTTTCATCAAGAAGATATTACAATTGTATAATAAGTATATATGCACCCAACATTGAAGTACCTAAATATATTACTGTAAAGCAAATATTAATAGATCTAAAGGAAGAAAAATACAGCAATATACTAATAGTAGGGAACGTCAATACCCCACTTTCAATAATGGATATATTATCCAGACCAAAAATCAGTAAGGAAACACAGGACTTGAACTACACTTTAGACCAAATGCACATAACAGACATATATATAGAACATTCCATCAAACAACAGCAGAATACACATTCTTCTCCAGTGAACAAGGAATATTCTCCAGAATAGATCATATGTTAGGATACAAAACAAATCTTAACAAATTTTAAAAGAATGAAATCATATTAAGTATCTTTTCTAACCACAATGGTATGAAACTAGAAATCAATAACAGAAGAAAAACTGGAAAAGTCACAAATAGTTGAAAATTAAACAACATGTCCCTGAACAACCACTGGGTCCAAAAGAAATCAAAAGGGAAACTTTAAAATATCATGACACAAATGAAAATGGAAACACAACATGCCAAAACTTATGGGATGCCACAAAAGCATTTCTAAGAGTAAAATTTACAGTGATAAATGCTTACGTGAAGAAAAAAGAAATATCTCTAATATCAGCCTAATTTTATACCTGAAAGAACTGGAAAAAGAACAAACTATGCCCAAAGTTAGAAGGAAAGAAATAACAAAGATCACAGCAGAAATAAAATAAACAGAAAAAAATAGAAAAGATCAATAAAACTAAAAGTTTTTTGAAAAAAATAAAGAAGATTGACAAAGCTTTAGCTAGTCTAAGAACAAAAGAAAGAAGACTTAAATAAATAAAATCAGAAATGAAAGAAGAAACATTACAACACAACCAATACCACAGAAATACAAAGGATTATAAGAGACTACTATGAATAATCATATGCCAACAAATTGGATAACCTAGAAGAAACTGATAAATTCCTAGAAACATATAACCCACCAAGACTGAATTATGAAGAAATAGACAATCTGAACAGACCAATAACGAGTAAGGAGATTGAATCAGTATTTTTGAAATCTCCCATCAAAGAAAAGCCCAGGACCTGATGGCTTCATAGGTGAACTCTACCAAACATTTTTAAAAGAATTAATACCAATCCTTCTCAAACTCTTCCAAAAAGTTGAAGAGAAAGGAATATTTCTAAACTCATTTTAAGAGGCCAACATTAACTAGAGACCAAATACAGGACACTACAAGAAAAGAAAAGAAAATTGCAGGCGAATAGCCCTAATGAACATAGATGCAAAAATCCTCAACAAAATACTATTATAGTAAACTGAATTCAACAGCACATTGAAAGAATATACCATGATTAACTGGGCTATATCCTTTGGATGTAAGGATGGTTCAACATATACAAATCAATAAATGTGATACACCACATTAACAGAATGAAAGACAAAATTCATTGATCACCTCAATAGATGCAGAGAAAGCATTTGACAATCCAACATCCTTTTATGATGAAAAAAAATACTGTCGACAAATTAAGCAGAGAAGCAAAGTACCTCCACATAATAAAAGCCATTTATCACAAGCCCACAGCTAGTATCATATTCAATGGTGAAAAAAATGAAAGCTTTTCCTCTAAGATCAGAAACAAGACAAAGATGCTCACTATCGCCATTTCTATTTAACATAGTACTGGAAATCCTAGACAGAGTAATTAGGCAATAAAAAGAAATAAAAGGTATCTAAATTAGAAAGGAAGGTGTAAAGTTATCTCTGTTTGCAGATGATATAGTCTTATATACAGAAAACCCTAAAGATTCCACAAAAAAACTGTTAAAACTAATAAACAAATTCAGTAAAGTTGCAGTATAAAAAATTAACATAAAAATCAACTGGGTTTCTATACACTAACAATGAACTATCTAAAAAATAGAAATTAAGAAAAAACAATCCCATTTATAATAGCATCAAAAAGAATAAAATACTTAGGAATATATTTTACCAAGGAGGTGAAAGATCTGTACACTGAAAACTATAAAACATTGATGAAAGAAATTGAAGAAGATGTAAATAAATGGATACAAATAACTAGAAAGCTATCCACATGTTCATGGATCAGAAGAATCAATATTGTCAAATGCACATACCATCCAAAGTGATCTACAAATTCAATGCAATCCTATCAAAATTTCAATAGCATTTTTCAGAGATACAGGGGAGAAAAATCCTGAAATTTGTATGGAACCACACAGACCCCAAATAGCTAAAGCAATCTTGAACAGGAAGAACAAAACCAGAGGTGTCATACTTTCTGATTTCAAATTATATTATAAAGCTATGGTAATCAAAACAATACAGCCCTGGCATAAAAACAGATACATATACCAATGGAACAGAATAGAAAGTGTACCCACATAAGGTCAACTAATCTTCTACAAAAGTACCTAGAACACACAACAGGGAAAGGACAGTCTCTCCAATAAATGGTGTTGGGGAAACTGGATATCCACATGCAAAGAAAAAAAGAAGAAATTGGATCCTTATCTTCCACCATAAACATAAATCAACTTAAAATGGATTAAAGATTTAAACATAAGACTTAAAACTGTAAAACTCCTAAAAGAAAACATAGGGGGATACTCCATGACACTGGGCTTAGCAATAATTTTTTTGATATGATACCAAAAGCACAGGCAACAAAAGCAAAAATGAACAAGTGGGATTGCATCAAACTAAAAAGCTTCTGCACAGCAAAACAATCAACCAAGTAAAAAGACAACCCATAGAATGGGAGAAAATAATTGCAAACCATGTCTGTGATAAGGAGTTAATATCCAAAATATACAAGGAACTCTTACAATTCAGAAAAAAAAAACCATATTAAAAAGTGAGCAAAAGGACCTGAATAGACATTTCCACAAATAAGACATACGAATGGCCAAAAGGCTTATGAAAGTATGGTCAATATCACTAATCATCAGGGAAGTGCAGATCAAAGCCACAATAAGATATTACATCCCAACTGTTAAATGGCTATTATTGAAAAGCCAAAAAATAACAAGTATTGGCATGGATGTAGAAAAGGGGAACCCCTCTACGCTATACGTGGGAATGTAAATTGGCATATCCATTATGGAAAACAGTGTGGAGGTTTCTCAAAAAGTTAAAAATAGAACTACCATATGATCCAGCAGTCACACTTCTGGGTATATATCCAAAGGAAATAAAATCACTCTCTCAAAAAGATATCTGCACTTCCGTGTTCATTGCAGCATTGTTCACAATAGCCAAGATATGAATGGATAAAAAAAATATGTGGTGTATACACACACACACACACACACACACACACACAATGGGATATTATTTAGCCTTTAAAAAAAAAAGAAATCCTGCCATTTGCAACAACATGGATGAACCTGGAGGGCATTATGCTAAGCGAAATAAGCCAGACACAGAAAGACAAACACTGCGTGATCTCACTTACATATGTAATCTAAAAAAGTCAAACTCACAGAAACAGAGATTAGAATGGTTGTTACCAGGGGTTGAGGGGGGGTGGGGTAGAAACTGGAGAGATGTTGGTTAAAGGGTACAAACTTGCAGTAATAAGATGAGTAAGTTCTGGAAACCTAATGTACAAGAGGGTAACTATCATCAATAATATACTGTATACTTGAAATTTGCTAAGAGTAGATCTTAAGTATTCTTATCACAAAGGAAAGGAAAAGGCAACTATGTGATGTGATGGACTTGTTAATTAGCTTGACTGTGACAATCACTTCACAATGTATATGTATATCGAATCATCCTGTTGTACACCTTGAATATCTACAATTTTTTTTTTTAGTCAGAGTCTCGTTCTGTCACCTCAGGTAGAGTGCAGTGGTGTCATCATAGCTCACAGCAACCTCAAACTCCTGGGCTCAAGTGATCCTCCTGCCTCAGCATCCCAAGTAGCTGGGACTACAGGAGCATACCATGACGCCAGTTAATTTTTCTATTTTTAGTAGAGATGGGGCCTCACTCTTATTCAGGCTGGTCTCAAACTCCTGAGCTCAAGCAATCCTCCCGCCTTGGCCTCCCAGAGTGCTAGGATTACAGGCGTGAGCCACCATACCTGGCCTATATACAATTTTTATTTGTCAGTTACTTCAATGAAGCTGAAAAAATATTAAAGGAAATTCTTCATGTTGACAAAAAATGAGATTAGAGTTATTCAAATGAATAGGAAGAAATGAAGAGCACTGGAAGTGGTAACTATCTGATTAAATATGAAAAAATAAATATATATTCATTCTTTGAAAACTGTAAAATTTTTAAAGCAATAACTGCCACTCTGTTGGTTTATAACCTAGATTGTATATGTATGTTTATATATGCACACATGTGTGTGTGTATATATATGTGCACAATTTCTTTTTATTGGAATGGTTGATTTAGTCTATTTTTATATATATATATTCATATTAATGGCTTATATATATATATAGGCATGAAGAAATTAATAGGAAATGAAGCTATATTGGAACAAAGTTGCTATATTTCATCAGAATTACGTTAGTATTAACCTAAAGTAGCCTGTCATAACTTGAAGATGCATACTGTAATCCCTAGAGCAGGCACTAGAAAAAAAAATATATATAGCTAAAAAAATGAAAAGAGTAATTAAAATGGTATACTAAAATAATTTGTTATACACAAAAGACAGCAGCAAATGAGGTAAAGAAACAAAAAATGTATGAGAGACAAAACAATTAGCAAAATGACAGATATAAATATAACCACACTAATAAATACATTAATATGAATGGACTAAACTACCTCTATAAAAAGGCAGAGATTGTCAACCATGCAAATTCTCAAAGAATCTCCCTTTCATGCATATTTGGGGGAATACTAGAGGCATATTAATGGAAGAAAACCAAGAAAGAAAAATAAATGACATCTGGCCAGGCGCGGTGGCTCACGCCTGTAATCCTAGCACACTGGGAGGCCAAGGCAGGAGGATCACTCAAGGTCAGGAGTTCAAAACCAGCCTGAGCAAGAGTGAGACCCCGTCCCTACTAAAACTAGAAAGAAATTAATTGGCCAACTAAAAATATATACAAAAAATTAGCCAGGCAT
>VBSM01000639.1:379296-390385 GCA_008086735.1 Cheirogaleus medius | reverse complement strand
AAAAAAAAAAAAAAAATTGAAGAAAATTCATGATACTACTTGGATCAGCATGTATTCATTCCACAGTATTTACTGAGTGTCACTGTGTGTCTGGCCCTGTTGCAAGCACGGGGCTAACTACAATCACAAAATAGATCCAATTCCTACTTTCAAGGGCCCTATATTTTAGTGGATGGAGATAGATGCTTTAAATATATATATCAGTCTGTAATATCAGTTAGTGATTCACAATTTAATGAAAATTTACAAGTCTACACAGATTGAAAAGTGGGGCAGGCCAGCTATTTTTCACTGAGTGGTCAGAGAACAAAGTGAATAGAGACCCAAGTAAAAGTGAAGGAGAGAACTACTGGCTCCCTGCGAGAGCACCATTCTAGAAAGAACACACAGAACAAGGTCCTGAGGCAGGAATGGGTTGTGCTCATCTGCTCAAAGGCAGAGGAGGGAGCCGGTGTGGCAGGGCAGTGCTGGGGAGCACAGAGACAGCCCAGGACCAGATGCCAGGGCCCTACTGGCCTGGCAAGGACTTTGGATTTACAGAGTCACAGTATTGAAATAATGATTTAAACAAACAAGTGTAATGTAACTACTGTGAAAACGAAGAGGCAGAGAGGAGGGAGAGGTTGGAAGAGAGCTCCGGGAAGTTAGTAGATAATGCCTGACAATGACAAATTAACAAATGGCAGCATGCACCAAGCAACTAGAATTACGGAGGTAAACACCAGAGGAAATAGCTGAAAGAGTCAGAAGTGGCTTCACTAGGGGGCAAGATGAAGCATGGGACTGTTGCTTTTCATTCTTAGCCTTTAATACAATTTCATTTTTTGAAAGAATTTTTTAAAAGCTTGTGAAAGACCTCAATGAAAGGTGGGGCACCAACTGTCGATGCGTAAGATGTGAAACAGCCCTGACCATCCAGCCGGTGCTGGAGGGACGGGCCCCGGCCGGCGGTGGAACAGGCTACGCAGAGCACTGGCACTTCATGGCCCTAGGTGGTCTTTTCTAGATCACTATGTTAGTCTGTTTTGTGTTGCTGTAACAAAAGCTGGGTAATTTATAAAGAACAGAAATTTATTTCTCACAGTTCTGAAGGCTGGAAAATCCAAGATGAAGGAACTGGCATCTGGCATCTGGTGAAGGCTATGTCCTTACATGGCAGAAGGACAAACAAAGGGGTCGACTCCTTCCATCAAGCCCCTTTATCAGGGCACCTAATCCCACTCAGGAGGGAGAAGCCCTCGTGGCCTAATCACCTCTTACAGGCCCCACCGTACCACATCAGCAACCTGAATTTTAGAAGGGATACATTCAGGCCATAGCAATCACCAACAACTGCTGTTTTTCTCCCACCCTGCATATTCCTTAGGTAGCCACCCAGGCCACAGAGGAAAAGAATCATTTTTCTTCTGAATAAATCCTAGCTAACACTCATAATTTTGATCTAATAGTATCATGCTACTGTAAATGAGATAATAGCAAATTATGCCTGAAATCCTTTTTTGGAATAAAGTGATGTCTACATTATTATGCTTTTTACAAAATTTAAATCATATTGACCACATTCATTTGTACTAGACTGTCACATCAAAACTTAATTTTTAAATTATTTTCAAATTAGATGAAAAATGATATTGTGCCTTTATATGTATATCTCTACAGTGAGGTTACCCATTTGTATTATTTTGTGAACCACGTGTTCATGTCTCTTGCCCATTCTTCTATGGTCTTTTTTTCATTATTTGTAAAGGCTCACTAATGTCATTTACCATATAGCTGCTATAAACATTCTTCTTATCTGTTGTTTGCCTTTTGAAGTTGTTTTAAAATTATTGATATTATGGGTACATAATAGTTGTATATGCCTTTTGATAGTTTTGATATAAAAAAATGCTTGTGTAATTGAATGTTTTTCTTTTCTAGACTTCTCCTTTGTGTTCATGCTTAGGAAGTTTTCTCTACCCTATGATTAATAGTTACCTATCCTCCTCTTTCCCACCCTAGTCCTTTCATTTTACCCACACTGTTAAAGCCTTCTGGCCCGTGGTATTCTCTTGGTCATGTGTTAATAACTCACTTAACAGACAAGATTTCCATGATATAAAGGCTTGTTTTTGGTGGGGCATGGTAGCTCATGCCTGTAATCCTAGCATTCTGGGAGACCAAGGCAGGAGGATCATTTGAGGTCAGGAGTTTGAGACCAGCCTGAGCAAGACCCCATCTCTACCAAAAATAGAAAACATGAGCCGGGCATGGTGTTGCACGCCTGTAGTCCCAGCTACTCAGGAGGCTGAGGCAGGCAGGAGGACTGCTTAAGCCCAGGAGATCGAGGTTGCAGTGAGCTATGATGATGCCACAGCACTCTACCCAGGGTGACAGAGCAAGGCTCTATCTCAAAAAAAAAAAAAAATGGCTTGTTTTATGAGAATGAATTGATCCTTCTGAATGTGGTGTCATATGATTTGCAATCCTCTGGCATGTATTGTCTTTCCTGCCAAAAAACACATTTATATGTTTTCTTTATTCAGCCAGCTAAGAGCCATCTCCTAATTTCTTTAGGTGTCCCGCTATCCCAATGGCAAACTTCAAGGGCCACGCGCTTCCAGGGAGTTTCTTCTTAATAGTTGGACTGTGGTGGTCAGTGAAGTACCCACTGAAGTACTTCCAGCAAAAGCAGAAAAACAGCCGACTGCAATATTATCATCAGCGTCTTGAGATCATTGAAGCAGCAATCAGAACTTTGTTTTCGGTCATTGGTAAGAGGGGAGCCCATTTGGTCCAGGGAATCTCCTCATCATAGATGTTTCCACTGGCAAAGGTCATAGGACAAGAATTTCCAGTTGGCCACTAGGCTGTTGTATCGTAACATCCATTGTGTACAGAGCTTTATAATATTAACAGTTAACACCTCCTTACATCATGGCGTGCTATGAAAAACTATCAAATACACGGTGTTGCCAATTTTCTGACCCACATTGTGGGGCCTTCACCTTACTCTCCCAGTGTTTTGAAGCCCAGAGCCAGAGGGAGCGGAGCGCAGAGCTTGCAGAGCTGGCTCCGTGCCTAGGAAGGGCTCCCGCTTGAAGTTTGCTCTGGCAGACACATACCTGGGAGCAGCTTCTCTCTCTTAGGGCAAGTACAGGTATCTTCATTACCAGTGCCTCTGCCCAGATTCTATTTTCAACCTAAATGTTTCTTTCACTGCTTATTTGGTATGGAGCCCAGAGACTAGTGTATCAGCCGCACTCTCACTGAAGTAATAATGCCTTGCTCTCCTCTCTGCTCCTGGACAAATCTCCTGGGGACCTGTACATGGCTGCATTTGTTGCTTTTCTTCCCCTACCTCCAACCCCCTAAAAGGAATCACAATGGCAACATGTCTACACAGATTACTCAGCAAAATACCATGTTTCCCCGAAAATAAGATAGGGTCTTATATTTATTTTTTCTCAAGAAGACACCCTAGGGCTTATTTTCAGGGGATGTGTTATTTTCTCCTCAAAGCCTCAGTTTGCAGCACGCACAGGATGGCCGGGACCTGACAGGGGGAGCCGACCTTCTCGGTGGGGCTGCCCGCACCTTTCCGGTCACCTCTGGGATAGTAGCTGTCACAATGGGGCAGATGAGAAGGGCTGCTCGTCTTCTTTACGGCTCCGTGACAAAATGCATGGGTCGTGCAGATACGCTGCGTAGCCACGCCCATCACTAGGTCTTATTTTCCAGGTAGGGCTTATATTGTGCAAATGCTTAGAAATCCTGCTAGGGTTTATTTTATGGGTAGGTCTTATTTTCGGGGAAACATGGTACATCTTATACGGAAGTAGCTGCAGCAAAGTAGGTCTGCTGACCCGCAGGCCCCCGTCACCCTATCTCAACTTTGTTCATGCCTTTGGGTTATTTTTGCTGTAACCTATGTGCCTTGGAGCTACCTCTTCAGTTTCCATTCTCGTTTCCCTGCAGGGATACTAGCAGAGCAGTTTGTTCCAGATGGACCCCACCTCCACCTATACCATGAAAACCACTGGATAAAGTTAATGAACTGGCAGCACAGCACCATGTACCTATTCTTTGCAGTCTCAGGAATCGCTGACATGCTCACCAATCTGGTCACTCATGTTCCCTTGGGGATTGACAGATTGCTTATGGCTATGGCAGCATTCACTGAAGGTAACTTTGTGTAACGATGGAGAAGAAAAGGGGAGCCTGACAAGCTGTATTTATGAGGGAGCAGAGCACAAAAGACCAGAAGTGTTGCAAGCCAAGTGTGGTGGCGCACGCCTGTAGTCCCAGCTACTAAGGAGGCTGAGGCAGAAGGATCGCTTGAGCCCAGGAGTTCGAGGTTATAGTGGGCTATGATCACACCACTGCACTCCAGCTTGGGCAACAGAGTGGCAACTGTCTCTAAAAAAATTTTTAAATAATAATTTTTAAAAAGACCAGAAATATAATAGCCTTCCCAAGAAAATCCACATCTCTGGAGTTCCAAAACCTGAACAGGACTTAGTCTTACGCTCTGGATGGGCCAGATGACATATTCAACAGAGCAGCCCATGAAAGCGTGAGGTTTGGGGGGCAGCTCCCAGAGCCTGTGGTTAACACTACACAGCCTCTCCATGACTTCCCACTGCCACCAGCACTCCCAGCTCACGTACATGCACATTCCTGTGTGGGTACAGGTGTGCACGTGCACACAAACACACAAATGTTCCAAGACTGGTTGAATGTCACCATGCAGGGTGACAAATCCCTTTTCGTAGGTAAAAGAAACTCTGTGCTCCACCTCTCACCCATTGTGCCTCCACCACCAACCTCAGCAGACTCACCTAGCTGCCAGGACAGCTGCTTGCCCAATATGACTCACTTTAACTGCAGTATGAAAAAGCACGTTGTAATCCAACAACCTCACTTCTGTACCTCAGAAAGAGTTCAAGGTTGCATGAGGGCAAACTGAATTTCATGTATACACACAATTTGTTATATACCAGCAACATCTTTCACCTACCCATCCTGGATGAACACTACCCTGGATTCTGTAAAGAGATTTAAAGATACACCCTTTGCTGTTTATACTCTTACCATGGCCATGATAAACTTAATCTGTATTTGTTTGTTGCCCTGTAAACTGACTTCCCAAATGCTGAAAATCTAGCTCTGAAACAGGAGTAGAGGAAATCCCAGTAAAAGTTGAGAGTGAATCCTCTGAAGACACAAGCAAATCTCTGACAGCTGTCGTTTGGTTTGTGGCAGGTTTTCTCTTCTACTACCATGTCCATAACCGACCACCACTGGACCAGCACATCCACTTGCTCCTGGTGTTTGCTTTATTTGGAGCGGGTGTCAGTGTCTTCCTAGAGGTGATCTTTCGAGACAATATTGTGCTGGAACTTTTCCGAACCAGCCTCGCTATTCATCAGGGAACCTGGTTCTGGCAGGTGATTATTCACACCAAGGCTCCTCTCCGGGTCTGGACAGAGGGGCCCTGCTGAAGACTTCTTGCCTGAAAATGCAGCACCGGCATGCTGTGGGAATGGGTTTAGATGGCCCTTTTCTCACACACCCACCCCTTGGCCTCTGTAATTTTACCCATTCACATCCTACTAATGCATTAACAAGCAAAAGTCCACGGAACGTACACAGTGAGCAAATCACGCATTTCCCAACCTGCCCTCCCCAGTGGACAGACTGGTACCTTTTACAGGCTCCACTTGCCAAATTGTTCACTTGAAATTTGGGCCCTGAAGTTTGTTGTATTTTTAAATAAGCCTATACTAAAACCAAAATTAACTTAGAGCGATTTTCCTGTGTGAAAAGGCTTTTATATGCGAATGAGGTGTGGGAACTGTGAGGTCGTGGGGAACACAGGGGCCACTCTGGTGGCCACAGGAAGGTGGCTAGGTTGCTTCTCAGGGCACCTAGCCACAAGGCCAACTTTTCTGTACAATCCACCAGATTGGGTTTGTGCTGTTCCCACCTTTTGGAACGCCTGAATGGGACCAGGAAGATGAGACAAACATCATGTTCATCACCATGTGCTTCTGCTGGCACTACCTGGTTGCCCTCTGCATCGTGGCCACCAACTACTCTCTTGTCTACTGGTATGTTTAAGAGATTTTGTCAAGTTTTTCCTCCTACTTAACCCCTAAACAGTACTGATTAACTTCTACCATCTAATGAGTGCCAACTATATGCCAAATTCTGTGCAAGGTGCTCTAAACCCACAGGGCAGGTACTATTACCCTAACTTGCAAAAGATGATAAGGCTTTGTGAAGTTAAACAACCTGTCTGGGTCACAGTAACCTGAGACCCAGGTTTCAAATGAGGTTCGGACAGATTTTAAGCCTGTGGTGTGGTGGGGAAAACTCTGAATTAGGAATCAGTGGCTAGACAGTAGGCCCTGCTATCAAGGTTCATTCTGGACCCATCATCTTACTGCTGGACTTGCCCTGCCTACTTCCTGGAGATGTTGTGACAGTCAGAAAATAGACCAGAGCAGAAAGTGATCTCAAAGTGCTCTTTAGAGGCATACAGATAATAGCTGTGAATTCCTATGCACTTGCCGCATCCCACACCCTGTGGTGGGCACTTACGCTGTACTATCCCATTTAACCACTTCGGCACGGCACTCACCGGCCACAAAACCTTGCCCACAGCCGGCACTCATAGTCCGCACGATAGTTTGTGCTGTGCATTGACGACACATCCGTTTTGCTCTTGTGTGATGAGGAAAGCTTTAAAGCACTGAAAGCTTGTTTTACTTTACAGGCAGCTTTACTCGTAATGTAAATCAGAATAGGTAACATATACATATATGTTCTCATTACGTTATTTTTAAATGTTCACAATTTTATTTTGATAAATGAAAAATTAGAAAAGTCATATCACGGCTGTTGGCTAAAGTCGACGCTCGGCTGTGCGCGTTCATCTGTGGCTGCTGACTATAGTCGAAGCTCGGCTGTGCACGTTCATCTGTGGCTGTTGACTATAGTTGAAGCTCGTACCAAAGTGGTTAAACTTCCTTGCATTAAGAAGTATGCACTGTTATTCTTTTACAGATGGGGAAACCAAGGCTTTAAAATGCTGAGTAACTTGACCAAGGTCACTATCTAGTAAACAGCAGAGCCTCCCAGGGCAGGGTGACCTTTAGCAAACGGTATTGCCAGTTCTGCTGCTGTTGAGCGCCCCTACCTTTTTTCCTAGGTCCTTATTCCCCTAGACCCAAAGCAGATATACTTCACTCAGGAAGAGTCCTGCACAGACCAGTTTCTTTTGGTTCTACTGCCCAGCCAGTGAAATAGTAAACCATAAGGAAACTTAGTTTCAATTATGACATTCAGTAATTTTAACCATGAGTTCCTTTACCTAATAAAATATTGTCTAAGAAGTCAGAGATGTAGATATGTAATCACAGTATCTGACAGAAATATGTTTCAAGAACCAGTAGATGCCTTAACATCCGTGGGTGAAGGAATAAGGGAATTTTTCTGGCTAATTGGCTCTTATTGCTTCTCAATAACTGTAGCCTTTTGACTCGGATGAAGAGACATGGAGGAGAGATCATTGGGATTCAGAAGCTGAAGTCGGATCACGCTTACCAGACCACCCTCCTGAGTGGCTCAGATGAGGAATGAGACTGGCAGAGGGTGGACATCCCCTGCACGGCTGGGGTGAATGAAGGTCATCCCTCCACTTCAGTGCTTGCTGGCATCTGCTCTTAGGGGTCTACATTTCCACCTCCTCATTTAATACAAGGTTGAAGGTTCTAAGTCAGGAAATTAGGCCTTCAGTGTTTTGTATATCTTGCTATTTGGATTTTTAAACATAATTTAACTTAAAGTCTGTGTTGGTGTAGTATCTTTCATAAAGAAAAATGAAGTAATACCCATAAGTAGCAAGCCTTTGTGTCTCCAGTGAGAAACCAGAGACTCTGATAACTTTAGAGCAGGAAAGGGCCTCGTGGATGAATCCAGGATATGGACCCAGCAGGAAAACTTAAGTGCTTTTGATAGCTTACCCCTTTCTTTCAAGCAAGCAGGAACTTTCTTATCAGAAAAAAATATCAAAATATAAGTGAATGACAGTATGTTTATTTTGGAGTTAAAATTCAAACTTACATATTTTTTAAAAGTAAAATAATTCACAAGGTTTGGTATTTTTTAATTATTATTATTAAACATATCCTAACTAATCATACCAGAGTACTGCAATGCCACTGTTGATAAGTTACAAAATTAGGCCAAAGATGATTTTTTTTTTCAAACAGGAAGCTAGTCAACTGCCCAGCTGAGAAATGGAACTCAGATGTTCTGACTCTTCAAAGTTACCCGAATAAAGGATCTGATAGCAAAGTTGTATGAGGTAGAGAGAAAAATGTCAGGTTTTGGAAGGCCTTCAATTTTAATATAACTGAAAGTAAAGGATACAAACTCTGCAAAGTATATGAATTCTGAGTTAGTAATATAAAGTCTTGATATTCTAGTCTTGATTCTGGATCTTTTTTTTTTAAACTTCCTTCAGTGTTTATTAAACATCCACTTTGCGCCAGCATTGAAATGACTGTAAGGATTAATGAGATGTGTGTCCAGCAAGGGGTTTAAAGTCTAATGGGAGAGACATGCAAGCAGTTATGGCCAGTGTCATGGGTGCTGTGTGATTTTACAAATCACGATGAGAGAGAAGGAGGGGAGGGGACATGGGGAGCTTGCCCTGTAGACAAAGCACATTCCAGGCAGAGAGAGTAGTAAGTACAGAGACACTGAAAAAGCAGGAAAGAACATGGAGAGTAAAATACGTTATGTTCTATAAACTGATAAAAGTGGAATAGGACAAAGTTGAAGGGTGAAGGGTCTTAGATGCTAAATATACCTTTCATTTGCAAAGTATTTTTCAGATTCTGAGATGCATCAGATCTCATTTGGTTCTCACAACCACCTGTAATGTGTACTGAGTGCACAAGGTCCCTCAGAAAAGCTGGTTAGCCTAAAGTCACACAGCTACCAAGTGGCAAAACTAGTCTCCAGTATGACTCAAAAGTCCAGCGTCTTTCTTACCACTCCATCCAGCTACATCACACAAATCTGGCAGAAATAATTTACATAACGCATTGCATGTACTTTGGAACAAACTTTAAGTGAAAGGTAACCTCCTATGGTTAGTCAGCCTTTCAAAGTTCAAGTCACAGCTTAAGGATTAAAAACGAGCTACTAAAAACACTGATTTAGTTATTACAGAACTCGTGGGTCCCCTTTCAGGATCAACCTTGGTTTGCCCCCTAAGAATCCAAACAAACATTCATTCAACAAGTACTGGAAAGATGGGCATGGAGGCCAAGGTGGGAGGATTGCTTGAGACCAGCCTGAGCAACATAGCAGGCCCCCGTCTCTACAAAAACTAAAAAACAAATTTGCTGGGCACAGCAGCTCATGCCTGTAATCCCAGCTACTCAGGACAATGAAGCAGGAAGATCACTTGGGCCCAGAAGTCTGAGGCTGCAGAAAGCTATGATGACACCACTGAACTCTAGTGTGGGCAACAGAACAAGACCCTGTCTCAAAAAAAAAGTACTGGAGTACCTCTATTATCACTGGCAATTAAAAATTGTGCTCTTTTCTTAGGGAGTGGAGGTGGGAAAAAGAGACCTATTCATTCTGTTTTATTTCATAGAAAAGATCCACATTTGAGTTTAAAAAAAAAAAAGTGAGAAGTATTTTAAGAAAATGTAGTATTTTTCTCCAGGGTGAGGGGCTGAGTTGTGAAGATCAGATATAAAATATTAAAATCTTTGGATGCGCCTCACACAGCATGTTTGTGATACTTTCATGGAAGTGATCAACCTAGCATAAATATTCTTAGATGTGGTATTAAAGTACAAACCAATCACAGTACTGTTCTCCAAATTCCATCTTAGATGCGTGGTCTGAATAATTTTACCAACCTGTCAAGCAGAAGCTGAGGCTCAACGGCTGCCACCTGAAGTTCTTCTGGAATCGTTCCCTGCAAAACCCCCACCACAGCTGCCCCATCCATCTCCAGGAGACCCCTGAAGTCAGCATATGAAGGAAGCTTGTATGGTACAAATGCTGGTGCTGTCACCGTGAACCCCAACGGGGTTTCCATTCTACACTACTCCACTGCCACTGGATAGTGCCAAAACAAGACTTACTGGGCAGCCACCCCCACACTGGCATCCTGAAAGACCTGTACTTTACATCCACATGCCTCTCTCCAGGATGTACATGTCTGCACGCACAAGGAAGACAGGTGGAGGCAGGTGACTCCAGTAAATAACAGCATGGGGTAGGGCTGAGGCTGAATGCGAGAGTTACTTTTATGAAATCATTTGTTAAGTAAATTCAGAAGGTGTTTGTTTTTAGCCAGTAGGAAATACCTGAGGCAGGATCACTGAAATGTCTACCTTTTTCTCATTTAGAAATTGTTATATGGCTTCTATGTGAAATGGGACTCTCGGAAATAACAAAGATGTGAAAATAGCAAAGTATGATAAAATACAGATGTGTTCTCCTTTACCTGGGTGAAAGACCCATCTCCGCTCCCTGTGGTCCCACCTCCACCCAATGCCAGCCTCACTTCTGTGCCAGGCCTCCACTTGCCCATCAAGAGCTTGACCTTGGCTCAGCCTGTTCACCGCTGCTCTCTGTGCTCCAGCGTGCCTTGTAAGCCTGGACTGTCCCCGAGGCTCGCCAGGACACATCACAGCCATCCCCCGCAGAGGAAGGCAGCAGAAAGGGGACTACAAGTAGAACCAGAAGACTGGATTTACATCTCAATTCTCTTTAACTCAGACTCACATCTTCCCATAGTTAAACAGGGGATGATAACATCAATTTTACAGAATTGCTGTAAGAATCAACTGAAATGTCTGTGAAACTTCTGTGTAGCCAGCGAGCCTCCCACACCTTTCAGTGCTCCACTGTAACCTGCCTCACTAAATCAGGCCATCTCCATGCCACGCCCTGCAGCTCCACTTCCTCACCCAGATCTCACAGAAGATCATCACTAATTCCATAAAGTTACATTTTTGGCCAGGCGCGGTGGCTCACGCCTGTAATCCTAGCATTCTGGGAGGCCGAGGCA
>VBSM01000639.1:357170-375866 GCA_008086735.1 Cheirogaleus medius | reverse complement strand
AAAAAAAAAAAAAAAAAAATTGCCTTGGTTGCTTAAAACATCCCAGACTACCTGTACACCAATCAGAATTATCCCCTCAGGAACTAGTCTAACTAGTTGACTGAGGGGGGGAACGGGGGACAGATAGACACCATTCAATACTTCCTGCCCCACCCAATGCTCTCCAGTTGCATTTACCTAGATTGATATAATAGGGCAGGTGACACTGGATAGAGCCTTCATGTGTCAGGAGAAGGATTCAAGAGAAGCAGAAGTGGATCGAGTAAGTGCTGATATCTTGCTTCCTTATTTGAACTTTTGTGATACAGAAACCTAAATATTTCCTTTTAAACCACACTGTTAGGCTTTTTTGCTTTGTGTGTTTCACTAATGTGTATGTCCTCCTCTGTTGCTCTGGCTTTTATCCCAAATTATTGAGGTTTTCCTACATAGCCTGCTTAGTAACAGGAAACTGTGTTTTATGCTGTCCACACACACCCACTATTCTGAATAGTGCTCCTTACCTACAGACTGAAGAATAAACACATATGCATCCAGAAACTCACTCATGTTGAATGGTGTTTGATTTATGATAAATGTAGCATTTCAAGTTAGTGGGGAAGGGATAGGTAATGATTTGGGCATAATTTTAAAAACTATGATATAAGATCCCTACCTGATGCCATTCACAAAAATATATTTCAAATGGACTATCAATTACATTTTTCTTAAAACTCAAAATATTTTATGAAAATAAAGGTTAATATTTTATAACCCTGGTGTAAGGAAGGCAAAGGCACAAAACTTAGAAACCATAAAAGAAAATGCTGATAGGTCTAATCATGTAAAATTACAAATACCTGTAGAACAAAAGGTACCTATGCAAGGTTCAAACCATAAGAAAATATCTTCTATATATATAAAAAAAAATAACATCCAGGGGCTGGGCATGGTGGCTCATGCCTGTAATCCTAGCACTCTGGGAGGCAAGGCAGGTAGATCATTTGAGCTCAGGAGTTCGAAACCAGCCTGAGCAAGAGACCCCATCTCTACTAAAAATAGAAATTAGCTGAACAACTAAAAATATATAAAAAAAATTAGCCAGGCATGGTGGTACATGCCTGTAGTCCCAGTTACTTGGGAGGCTAAGGCAGGAGGATCGCTTGAACCCAGGAGACTGAGGTTGCAGTGAGCTACAATGACACCACTGCACTCTACCCAGGGTGACAGAGAGAGATTGTTTCAAAAAAAAAAAAACAAAAACAACTTTCACTACATATAGTTCCGTAACTCATTCTAGTATATGCTCTGCTTCAGAAATACTTTTACATGTTCACACATATATGTAAGAACATTCACTGAAGCACTGGTTGAGAGTGAAACATATCCTTTGCAGAATCCCTTCTATGGATTACCATGATACCATTAAAAAGAACCCAGTCAGTATCTGTATATGGCCCAGAACAATCCCCAAGACAGAACAATATATACAGTAAGGTCTCTCACGGGTTTGCTTTTTCTAAACTTCATGTTTATGTATGAAAATGCTCAGGAAAAAGATTAGAAGGATAAATGCCAAATTACCAACAGTAATTAGTTCTCATGAAGGGAGAACTGCAGGGGTGGGATAAAAGAAATTTTATTTCACCTGCACTGTTGTTTAATACTTTAAAAGAATGTATGCATGTACTATACTTTTATAAATTGTGTTTCAAAAGAAAACAAAAAAGTCTATTAGTAAATAAATCTATTTGGGTTAATGGAGGTGATATAAATAGGGCTTCTAATTTCCATTCCTAAAAGGAAGTTTCCTAGTTCTTAGGGAGTCTCTCGTGTGATGGGGAGTTAAACAGCCTTAAGAAGTTTCCTAAACAGAAGGGCTATTCTTCACCACTAATATTACTCACAGCTTGGGAGGTGGACACAACCGTGGTGCTGACAGGCACCTGCCGCACAGTGGGGGCTCCTGTCCCGATGCTGATGGGGGTGCTTGCAGCCCCAGAAGCCACAGCCACAGTCTTGGACACAGCAGCATTCATACTGGGCAAGGACACTGCTGAAGTATGAACAGTTCCAGACCCACTGGCTACCGAGGCCCCTTGCTTGGCATGGGTTGCAACTGTGATGGTCTGGCCTGCTTTGGGAGGCATCACGCCCAGGCCCTGCACGATACGGATCGTGGCAGCTGGTTTTGCTTCTGAAGAGGCCACTGTGTTTTTGCCCTTCTGGTCTGCCACACTCACACCAAGAGCTGGCATCAAGCGAAAAGCTGAACTTGAAGCTTCTGTTGGCTTGAGGTCAGGAGTCACTTTGACCACGGTGGTACCTGTTGGAGTGGATGAAGGGGCACTGGCTGAACTGGCCTTGGCAGGGCTATCAGCTGCATGGACTGGATTGGAAGTGACGTGTAAGGTAGCAGAGATGCCTTTGCCTGCAGTGCCGCCTCCTGTCCCGAAGAGGTCCTGGGTCAATTTGACTGTGGTAACCTGGGACTTGGCCAATGTGGCCATCATGTCCGGCGTGATTCGCAGAACTGTCTGGCCCTTGGCATCTGTGGTGATGGAAGAGGGTGGCAGACGCAATACATCCTTACCCTGGATACGGAAGTTAGTAGCTGTGAGTGGAATGCTGTTGCCCGTCTGGGGCTTCACACCAAGCTGCCCAGTAATTGCCACCTGGATGGGGAGAAGTAGCACTGATGAAGGGATTCGCCATGCTCAGGTGGTTACATTGCATAATGAGCCAAACTTCCATTCCATGAGTACAGGTTTCATATTTTTTTAACTTTTCATGTGAAACAATGATAAACATTCACAGAAGTATAGAATAGTATAACAAACCTCTATACCCTTCATCCAGCTTCAAAAATTATTATTCTGTCAATCTTGTTTTACCTATCTTTCTCCACTTGGGGGAGTGGGGTGGCAGGGAAGAGGTAGAATACTTTAAAGTAAATCCAAGATCTATCATTTTACTGATCAATACTGCTTTATACATCTATAACTTAGAAAAGGACTTTTAATCTAAAAAAAACCCACAATGCTATCATCACTACCTAACATAATTAACGCCACTATATATTCACATTCCCCAACTGTCTCAAAAACGTCTATTTATAGCTGGGCCAATCTCCATTTCGAGAGCAGTAGTGCAGCATGGTGGTTCTGAGCATGGGCTTTGGAGCCAGACTTCCTGGGTTTATATGCCAACTGTTATCTTTTTATTTTTTAGAGACAAAGTCTATGTTGCCCAGACTGGACTTGAACTCCCAGGCTCAAGCAACCCTCCTGCCTCAGTGGAACCACAGGTGCCACCATCACACCCAGCTTCCAAACTTCTCCCATATGTAACAGATGCAGCCCTTTCAGCCTTACTCAGGGACTTCCTCTCTCTGTGGCATAATCAATTTTCTCTTCCCTCTAATGGACCATGGCTGTCAGAATACAAACATGCTGTAATATTTCCCATCCTAAAAAACAGCCAACCCTGGCTAACTCCACACCTCCCTCCATCTACTATCCAATCTATCCCACATTCCACTCCAGCCCCAGTTCTCTGCTCTCTTCACAAGAAAATTCCTCTAAAAATTACCTAGACAGTCATCCTTTGGTATCTGCAAGCAACTGGTTCCAGGACTGCTATCCAGATACCAAAACCCTCAGATGTTCAAGTCCCTCGTATAAAATGGCATAGTATTTGCATATAGTCTATGCACATCCTCCTGTATATATCATCTCTAAATTACTTATACTATCTGATACAATGTAAATGCTATGTTAACAGTTGTTACACTGTACTACTGTCTTAATTTGTATTACTTATTATGGTTGTATTGTTATTTTTTATTGGGTTTTTCCCCCAAATATTTTCAATCTACAGTCAGCTGAATCCGAGAATGCAGAACCCGTGGATTCGAAGGCCAACTGTATTCACTGTCTCTGCTTCTTCACCTTACTGTCTCTTTGCCTTTCTCTTCACCTTACTTTCTCTTTTGAACTCATTCCCCAAAAGCCACCAGTCCCCTGGACCCAGTCAAGTCCACTCATCATCCACATGAGGCATGAGCCTCATCTTACCCTGCCCCTGTGCCTGACCCAGGTGCTGGTCCCTCCTTCACCAGCACCTCTCTCACTGCCTTGCCATCTCCAGCCTTGATTTTCTGCTATCTCGGCAGTGATGCCACTATCACAGTCTCTCAAGCCAAGACCATGGGGTCATTCTCAACTCCCTCCCCTCAGACCTCTAACTCAGGCCACCACAAAATTGCACTCAACTGTTTTCTGACCCACCCTTCACCACCTACAATGATGGCCAGCATCATCTCTCACCTGACTACTGCAGCTGCCTCCCACATGGTTCTCTGCTGCTATTCTTATCCTACTCTGTTCATTCTAACCTGCAGCCAGAATTTCTTTAAATGCAAACCAGACCAAGTCACCCTGGCTCGCCATCTTCCAGTGGTTCTCCATCACATTTAAATTAAACTCAAAGTCTAATATAATCTAACCACTGGCCACCTCTCCTGACCTCATCTTCCAAAACTCTCACACTTGCTCACTCTGTTTCAGCCAGTTTTCCTGTTGTTCTTCAACCACATTCCTAACACAAGGCATTTGCACTTGCTATTCCTAGGCCTGGAATATTGTATCTCACGATCATCATTA
The DNA here is from genome assembly GCA_008086735.1 of Cheirogaleus medius. Classification (NCBI taxonomy): domain Eukaryota; kingdom Metazoa; phylum Chordata; class Mammalia; order Primates; family Cheirogaleidae; genus Cheirogaleus; species Cheirogaleus medius. Next base: position 371,223 of record VBSM01000639.1, on the reverse strand, counting down.
CATGGCACACTAACTCCATCCCTCTCTCTCTGAAATGTCATCTCAGAGAGGACTTCTATCACTCTCCACTCCCTGGCCTCTACTGATTTTCATAGCATTTATTACTATCTGACACCAAAGTACTTGTCTCCCAGCTCTATTGAGAATATGAGTTCCAAGAAGGCAGGGACTTAGTCTGTTTAATATACCACTAAACCCCAACACTTAGGACAGTGCTTGGCACATGAAAGACACTCAATATGTGTTGAATGGAAAAAAAAAAAAAAAGATGTTTCTTTATCATTATGTGGTTCCATCTCTTCATCTGTAAAATGGAGATAACAGAAGTGCCCACACCACAGTGCTATGAGGATTACAGTATTTAACAGGTATAAAATGCTCAGCACAGTGCAAGCACAAAAGAAGCACTGTTATCAGTATTAGTTGCCATTTTGCTTAACAATTCTTTGAAGTTCAATGATTATCCTTTTATACTCACAACCAAGAAAGCACAATATTAATATATTCTATTTTTATTACTGGTAAACTGAAAAATCAATAAACTATGGCCATGGGAATTTACCTAAATAAATTACGCCATAGGACTTTAAATAAATTCATTAAGTCTACTCCAAATCCAGAAATTCAAGAAATCTCTTTGGCATCTATAAAGGTTGCACTGCCTTTGGTGGGGATTCACACCCAGAGTACATGTAAACCAGTGATCAAGGATGACAAATCTTTTTCCCATGGGCACCTAGTCTGGTCAAGAACCTCCAACACCAGCGGTCCTTACTTTAGGACAAAGGAGTAAGATCCACCTGGAAAGAGTTCTACCTACCTGCTTGATAATGTTCTGTCCTGTGACATTCTGGATGACAGCAGCCGTGGAGGCACTTGGAGCAGAGGTCCCAGGAGAACTCGTGGCTGGCTTACTCACAGGGCTGGCTGCAGCAGGGAGACTTGTCACCGTGAGCCCCGTCTGCCCAGGTCCAGGCCGCTGCACAGTGGCCGCTGCAGTCTGCGCTTTCACTGGAACAGTAGCCATTACTGTCTAGTGCAGGGCATGAGGCCAAGAGCTTAATTAGACACTAAGATGTAGACCAGCACTCCAAGCAGAGTCTACCCACATGTTACCGCGCAGAAAGTACTCCTCTAAAAGTACTTCGAATCTAACAGTGCTAAGGCTCACCACTCTCTAAAATGGACACTGTACATTTTTTATATTTGTGTAGAATATCTCAATTTTCAGAATGCTTTTACATTTAACAACTCATTTTATCCCTACACACTGAGTACAAATTCCATTATACCCCTCTTATAGTAGAGGAAACAGACAAAAAAGATACTAATCTTCTCTAAAATAACACACCTAGTTAGTAGCACAGCTAAGGATAGTAGCAAACTGGAAGGAACCTGAAACTCACAGGTTGAGACTGACACCTCACCTCTACCAGGGTCCTGATGTTAGAATTTTGAGTAAATCACTGAACTTCTCTAAAGGTCTAATCATTCCTAACATGTAAAATAGAGCATCTAAAACACTTGCCAAGCTTTGAACATTAAATGAGTTGAACAGTCTATACCCAGACCCTGCCTGTCTGACTCATTAACCCACCTCTAAGTCCGCTGTCCCTGCTTCCCAATGACCTGTGGCTTCCCTGTTTACCTGGGGCACCACTTTGGTTTGTGTGGCAGTGGCTGGAACACGGATCTGCGGTCCTCCGGGCATCTGTGGCAGTGTCTGTGCTGGCCCTGCTGCCTGCTGGGGAACAGCAGGAAGGGTAGGCTGGGCCACTACCCGCACCTGAGGCACTCCTGCTGAGCCAGAATGGCTCACGACTCGGGTAGCCTGAGAACTGGGTGGAGTCTGGCTGGAAGGTGGGGAAAGCATTGTTCCCAGCTGTGGCATTGTAGGTGAGGATACCAGAAGAACACTATGAGGAAAAGCAGGGAAGAACAAAAAAGCAGAAACTTAGGACATTCTTACAAAAGGAATTTGGAGGGAAAAAGTTGGAGAAGAAAAGGAAGGGCTTACCCTGAGCTAGATTTAGCTGGTTCTGAGACAGTGGTAGGGCCACTTTTGTTCACTGATGATACAGGTGGAGGGGAGATCGGAGTGGCAGGCAATGCTGGCGTGGTGGGGGTTACAGGTGTGACTGGGGTGGGTGGCATGCTAGAGTCACTGAGGCTCATCTGGCTCTGCTCTGAAGGGCCACTGCCAAGGACTTTTACAGAGCTCTCCTTGCTACTGGACTTCTAGAACAGAAGACAAAGGGAAATTCCCCTGCAGGTGCCATGAAGTTTCCACTGAAAGCAGGCATGGCCCACAGCTCCTACTGCACTGAGTTAAGTGAAAGCTGAGTATCTACTCCTAGTTGCCTCCATCCAAGAACATCCCAGAATCCCTACGGCAGATGCCGTCATGAGGTCCCCACTTACCACCTTGGATGGGGGCTTAGGTTTTTGCTGAAGGGCTTTTCTGGCTTTAGCCGCAGCTGCTTGTGCTTGGTGAATCCGCTCTGTAAACAAGAGTAGTGAGCCTCAGCAAGAGTTTAACCTTAGCATACTAAGAAGGGGGCTTTGTTAAAAACCAACACCTCACTGGCGGGCTACCCTGCCTCTACAATCCTATCCTGCCTGAACGGCAACGAGAAGACTAATGGAATTGGGGCAGAAAGTCAAAAGCACCCTAGTCTAGTGGGACACACCACCCGGAGGCCTCACACACCAAACTCTTCTTCACTCCGGTCACGATGCAGGTAGATCCACAGCTTTCGCCCAATGTCGTATTTCACACAAGGATCTTTCTCATAATGTAGCCGATCCAGCGCACCACTCACCACTGTATTCACCTAAGAGCCAGAGCAATGGGAAATAAGAAACAAGTCAGACCCAGATAAAATAAGTTACTTGGGCTCTAGAGAAAAATCACTGGATAGAAGTCCCAGCTGATAAGCAGATTATTAACTTAGCCTAGCTGTGTACTTCCAGTGACTGACCAAATCGTTCTGCAAAACAAGAAATGCTGTAAGACTACTGAAATATTGATCCACTTCCACTGTAAGGATACTGTAAACTAAGTAAGTGACCAGCCTTCTCTTTACCATAAGCTAAAGGAAAGCCTAGAGCCAAATTTGTGCTTCACTGACAGCAAGGGTTTTTGGCATCACTATGCATTTTTTTTTCTCTTTTGAGACAAGGTCTGGCTCTGCTGCCCAGGTTAAAGTACAGTGACATCATCATAGCTCACAGCAACCTCAAACTCCTGGGCTCAAGTGATCCTCCTATCTCAGCCTCCTGAGTAGCTGGGACTATAGGTATGTACTACCACACTCAGCTAAGTTCTTTTATTTTTTTGTAGAGATGAGGTCTCACTATCTTACCCAGGCTGGTCTCAAACTGGCCTCAAGCAATCCTCCGTCTTGGCATCCCAAAGTGCTAGGATTACAGGCGTGAGCCACCGCACCTGGCACCATTTTTAAAGATATCCTTTTTCCCTTACTCAATTTAAAAATGTTACATTTTATATTTCCTAATAAGTTTTCTTAAATCCATCCTGGCAAAGCAAAAGTAATCTCTTCTCCACACTACCTGAGTGCTGGTGACATCTGGTGCAAGAAACTGGGAGTCCTTGAGCAGTTCACAGATCTCTGCTCGTGTGCCTTCTCCATTAGGCAGCCGAGCCGCAGCATCCCGAACTGATGACATCAGAAAATGCAAAGTCCAAGAGTCAAGCAGGGGTCCTGCTGAGAACTATGTGCCCTGACCAGCTGGTGGGGGAAGCTCCCTGGAGTTCCTGTTCCTCAGCCTCACCTGACTCAGCATTAGATACACACTGCCTTCTAGTGGCTGGAAGCTTTGCCACTGGCGTTCCCTGTGCACTCTCCACATGTTAGGCAAGACTGCAGTAAAGGTCTATGGACACCTGAGAATTCAGTAGACCCATGAACTCAGGTGAGGAAAAAAATTACATCTGTAACTAAAATTTAGCATTTCCTTCAATTATGAACAAAAGTAACATATATTGGCAGTGCTGAGATGGTGTATAGAAATCAGGTTATTTTCATACATCATAGCTGTTGCAGACAACTCCGAACATCATTTACACTCATTACTATTTGGAATTACGGTAGTTATAAGACCTGCTGCCAGATCTTGTCATTTAATATCACCATAAAAACATATATATTTCTGCACCATAAATTTGTTTTAACATCTTGATAACTACTTCAACAAGACTGGTTTCTTTTGTATTCCATGTATTTTATTTTATACATTTAAAAGCATAATTCTGAGAAGGGATCCAAAGATTTCATCAGACTGCCAAAGGGATTCATGGCACAGAAAAAGGTTGAGAACCCTCAATTGTTTTTAAAACCAACAGGGTCTCACTCTCACACCCAGGCTGGAGTACAGTGGCCCAGTCCCAGTTCACTGGAGCCTCAAACTCCTGGGCTCAAGTGATCCTCCCACCTCAGCCTCCCAAGTACCTGGGACTACAGGTATGCACCACCAGCTAATTTTTAAAATTTGGGTAGAGATAAGGTCTCAAACTCCTGGCTGGTCTCAAATTCCTGGCCTCAAGTGATCCTCCTGCCTCGGCCTCCCAAAGTGCTTGGATTACAGGCCTGAGCCACCGTGCCCAGCCAAGAAAACACTTTTTAAAGCAATCATAGCCTAGAGGAAACAAATTCCTACACTAAACCTAATATTTAGCTGGCCTGTGAGCAACTCCTAAATGATCATAAATATGAACCCAGACTTCGGAAGAAACACTGATTCCTGGCATCAGTCTCTGAGGTTAGAATTTCCCGTTCATTTCCCAATCTCCAAACCTTCCAAAAACTATGCCTCACCCTCAAAGCCTGCCCTGAGTAAGGGGGTGGGAGAGGACAGGAAGACAAAGTTCAGAGTTGATTAGAGAAAAGCTTTAGGGTGAAAAAGGGATCCCTGATAATAAACACATACCACATACCAAGAGACAGGATGGTGACGTAGGCAGGCCGGTCAGAGCGCAGCAGGGAGTGCTCCCGAGCCTTGTTGAGTGAGGTCTCCTTGTCAAACACGCCCTTCACTGGCCCCACCACAGACTCAAAGCCATGCATGCGAAAGGTGAACGCCTTATGAGGTTGGCTGTACCTGTAACGCTCCTACCAAGAGAAAAGGGACAAGCGGTTCCTAAGACAGAACTAGTGGGGTTCTCTCTAGGGCTCCCTTACAATAAGGGGATCATGTGCAGAGATTAAAACAGCAAGGAAATAGGTGATCCCACTAGAAATATTGAGCCAACAATGGATGGTCCTCAGAGCTAGTCACTAAGCAATGGAACAAAGATAGGTATTTCTTACCTGCTCCTGAAAAACCCGTTTCTCTTCCCCTGTACTGGGCCGTACCACATAGTCAGTTCTTCTGGAACATAAAGAATTTTATATCAACTCTGAGACATAACATATGGGTCACAGACCTCAACACCCTTTCTTCAGAACCATTCCCTCTGCAACAGTAAAAATTGTACCTTTGTAGGTAACAAATTCTTGCAAAGATGAAAAGTCTACTTTCCAGCTCCTACCAAGTCACACCTGTTGGTATTTCTAAATTTACTTGATTACTAGAAATATTGAAAGGTGGCCAGGCGTGGTGGCTCATGCCTATAAGCCTAGCACTTAGGGAGGCCCAAGATGGGAGAATTGCTTGAGGCCAGGATTTCAAGGCAACATAGCAAGACCCCATCTCTAAAAAAAAATTTAAAAATTGGCCAGGTGTGGTAGCATGCACCTGTGACACCAGCAACTAAGGAGACTGAGGCAAGATCACTTGAGCCCAGGAGTTTGAGATTACAGTGAGCTGTGACAACACTGCACTCTAGCCTGGGCAATAGAGCGAGATTCTGTCTCAGAAAAAGGAAAGAAATCCAAAAAGGTATTGGGTAGGTGGGAAAGAGGCTGACATTTTTGCCTACTGTTTTTAGTATTACCGCTAAGTAAGTGAATTCTAACTGCAACAAAAAATTCAGCCTAAAGGAACAAAGGACTTCAAGTGTGTTAGATGATAACGGTAGTTTTTCTGCCTATAGGGCAAGTGCCCAGAAGTTGAGTTCTACACCCTCATTACATGAAGCAATAGTTCTGCCACACTTAAGTTGGGGCTCTGTGTTGGCTGGCCTCTAACTACAGAACCATGCCGGACTAGAAACAGTAATGTGAGACCAGGTGATATAAAGAGCTCAGAAATAGGAGTCAAGGGATCTGAGCTCTAGTGGGGTACTGCCACTAACCTTCAGCAAATCACTTAAACTCATGCCTCAATTCCTTCATTGGTAAAATGAGAAAGGTAGATCAGATGAATCCTTCTCAAATGGGAACTAGGGAAGGGTACAAGGGTACACAGGGAAAAACCTGTGTCTATGTACAAGGCAGACCACATGCCCCTCAGAGGCTCTGCTGCACAGTCCTGCCCCAGTCAAGAAGCCTCTCCCAGCGAGACATTCTTACTGAGGGGAGTGTGTGGCCTCCTCAGGTATGCTGAAGCAGGCAACAGTAGAGGACTCCTAGGATCTCTGAAGTCCATTACGGCTCTAACATACGAAGAAACATCAGAAAAGCCATGGCAGTACCTTACACTAGGAGTTCATGGGACACCACCCACTATGAGAGTATTATACTCACACCCGAGGGACAGGTGTTGTAGCATCTGAGCTGTCTTCATTTTCTTGCTGGAGAAAAGGAAAACATTAACAGGTAAATGGACTAAAGAATTCTGGCGAACTTAAGGGCTCTGGAAACCCAGTAAGAAAAATCTGGTATTTCTTAAAAACCATACCTTACAGAAGGCCTGGTCTTTGGTCTCTAGCCACAGCTGGAAGAGGGCAGCTAATTCCTTTTCATTATCTTGGGATTGGCCTATTAGAGGAACAAAAAGACAAAAAATAAATATCTAAGATGTTACTGAGAATCCCAGTTTCTCCTTTCTTGACGTACCTATCAAGAGAGACCACATCAGGAGCTGTGGCAATGACCATTCCATTCAGTGGAAATCTGCCTGGACCCCTCCTGTGTGCTGCCTCATTAAATCATTCACTCAGCAGGTACTTGCTGAGCAGCCACTGTGTGCCAGGCACTGTGTGCAAAGCTGGGGTTATTCAGTGAACTCAGACTCTCCCCTCATGGAGTTTACAGTCAGATGAGGAAAGAGCTCATACTAAATAAAATCAATTCAAACAGTAGCAGGCACCACAAAGGATATTATGCTAGCTTACACCAGGGAGTTGTCCTAGTCTTGCAGGAGAGACAAGGCTTAATGGCTAGTGGGAGGCACAAAGGTATTCCAAACACTGGCACAGCAGTTAAGAAGGCCCCAAGGCAGAAAAAGCTCTCCTTCCTCCGGCCTGCCCAGAAAAAGATAGGTACAGCCCCTGGGCCCTCCTCTCATGTCACTGCTCAGACTTCGACTGCAGCACGTGGCTCACGATGGTTCCTATGTCTCCTGCCCAGGCTAGAAGCCATAGGACCAACATCAGCCAGGTCTGCCGGTGTGAAGGCAGCAGCTACCCTTCTCAAAGAGGCCGTTTAGACAACGTCCACCAGGACGCTCATCTTTGCTTTCACTAGTCAATACACAAAACCACCATACCACCAGCCACAGAAAGCTGGAGCGCTGAGTAGTTGCGACAGAAAGCATCTGGCCCATAAGCTTAAAATTCTTATTATCCAGTCCTAGGAGAAACAGTTTGCCAACCCCTGATGTAAGGATCCCCACCATGGCTACTCCAGCCCCGAGCTGGACAGAGCCAGAAGTGTCGTGCACAGTCAGCTGTCACAAGTCACCTCAGCTCACACTTAACCCTCATTACTCCGCTAAGGAATCACTCTCACTAAAAAATTTACAATTTCTTCCATGTCCAGAAATCTTTAGACTTTATCTTACTTAATCTTTTAGAAACAATGGAGGCTAATGACCATTCCCCACTTCCTAGGCTCTTGTCCCTTGGCTTCCAAGACTCAACCATCCTAGGGCTTTCCTCCCGTCTCTGCAGGTACCTTGTGTCCACATGCTCTCCACTGAGCCCCTCTGCCATGCAGTTCCCCAAGGCTCACCCCTCAGCCCTCATTCCTCCTCACTTTACGCTTCCTCCCAACGCATGCCCTTTACTGTACACATGCCAACAGCTCTCCACCTTCATCCTCTGGACACGTCCTACTGCCTGTTCAACTCCACTTCAATACCTCAAAGGCAGCTCCAATCCAGCACGTCCCAAACAGTACTCGTGATCTGCACCCTCCTCCGAGTCCCGTCCTCCCCAGCTGCCTACCTCAGCAAAGAGCGCCTTCCTCCACCGGCTACAAATTGAGCAGAAACCATGCCGGACACTGCTCTTCCTGCACTTCCCCATAGCCAATTCACAACTAAGTCCTGGCTTCTACCACCTCAAACTCAAATTTATCCATTTTCTCCAGTGGGTCCAGATTAGCTCTCTCTCACGCACATAGGTGTGACCATTTTAAATAGAACCTTCCCTAGCACTGACAGGCACTGTTTCCTCCACCTGGAATATGCCTCCCCTCCATCTGCCTAGCTCAGTGCTATTCAGCATTCATCTCTACTCAAATGCCAACTCCTTGGGAAGGCTCTTCCCTGACTCTCCAGACTACACCAATTCCTAATAAACTCTCATCCTTTCTGGTACTTCTCTTTTACAGAAATGATCAGTTCATTATTTATCTGAATGAGTATTTTTTCCCCAAAGAGACCTTAAGCCAGATGAGGGGAGCACTCTGACTTGGAAACCCTTATATCCCCCCGATAACTAACAGAAGAATATATATAATAAACAAGGAATGAATGACCACTATTTCCATGACTTGCTCTCCAGTGTGTCTCCTTATAGACCACTCAAGAGAGCAAAGAGAAAGGTTTGTGAATTTCCGTAGAAAACCAACACTAAATTTTCCTCATAAGGACAGCCACCAAGTTATTTCAGGTGCATGTTATGACAACAAACTAAGTGGGGCTTTATAAATTTAAAACAAAAACAAAGTCCCTATTCTTTAGAAATAGCTTATTTGAGGCTAACATCTCATTGCACATTATCCTCAATAGCAAAGCCCATTTTTAGTAAAGAAAAAATAATTATATTACAAATTAATCCAAAGTCATTGGTATGGTAAGATAAATGTTGATGCTATTGCAAAGTACCCCTGAAGATTTAAATGCAGCCTTCACCTGACTGCACCGTAATAGAAGAGCTGCTCCTTGCACCTCAGCTTTGCTGAGCCAAAGTCCAATTGGGGGAAAAGGTGAAATCCACACCTTGAGAGTACAAAAGGGATCTTGAAGGATTCCTTCACAGAGCAAAATAAGGTCTAATATTGCCTCTTTTTACCAATATGTTGGGCTGTATTAACTGGAAAGCAAAAGAAGCTTAGGGAAAGAAATGAGAGAACAAAAACCTGTTAGGGGTAGGTAATATGAATTACTTACCAAGCAATTTCCACTGCTGGGTTTTCTCTTTGAATTCAACAAATGGAGAGAAACTGGAAGGAACGGCTGCAAGAAATGGATCACATAAACAAGCCACACAGATCGAAAAGAGTGCTAAACTCAGAACAAATAACTGGCAGCCCTGAGCTGAGATAGCTTCTGAGTGTTCCATGGTACATCAGGATAGGAGGGACCTCCAAGGCATGGCATTATGCAAAGGCATAAAGGATCAGATGAGCAAAGCTACAGTTTACTTCAAGAATTAAACAAAAGAGAAAGAAAATACTAACCCCACAAAAAAAAAGCACCTTACCTCGGCTTTCTCCAGCAAGATACTGCAGGGCTGGTAACACTAACTCAGCCCAGTTGGGGGCCGCAGAGAACCAGCTGTTGAGGGAGCTGGCTGGAGATGACTGCCAATCCAAAACTCGCTCCTCTAGCTGAGGGAAAGTAAAGGCAGAACCCAGTTGGCTTTCTCTTCTACACCAGCAATTCCACAGCTATGTCAGGGCAAGCTGGAGTATATTTGTCTAGAATTTGTCCAAGTTACAAAGCTAGAGAACTTCAGGAGAAACCCAGAGTTCTGCTTCTGAAGCTGTAACAATTAAAGATTTTGACAATTTAAAACTTTGATGTGCATCTGACTATTCCAAAACTCTTACCATGGGAAGGCTAGCCTGACTCTCTAGCAGCAAGATCTCTAACAGAAGAGAGAAGAAGCTGGAAGATATTTCATTGATTCCAAGGCAAGGCTTGAGGTCTTCAAGGGGCCTAATAGGGAAGAAAAATATAAGAACCAAAAAGACCAAGAACATATCCCCAGATCAGTTCAGGCCCCCAAGCCTCTTAGCAGTCCTAGAAGAGTTCAAGAAAGGAGTGCACAATACATTTTCCCAGCAGAATCCCTGGGACTCGAGGCTTACAGATTCGACACATCACAGCCAGCTACAAGTCCAGGGGACTGGGTATAGCCCTTGGCTTAACCTTTCACCCTGAGCATCATGTAATCTCTGCTGCTCACTTACTCTTCCTTGATAGCAGGAATGGCCAGTGGAGAGGGGGCCTGTGAGAGAGGGGGGACCCCTTCAGTATTGCTCAGGGGCTCAGTCAGATCCTCTGCCTCAGATTTGATCATTTTTATTTTCTTCTTCTTCTTTTCCTCTTTTTCCTTAACCTTTTTTTTAAGGACAGCCAAGTCATATAGGGCTGGGAAGAGAAAGTAACACATGTTACAGAATTATATTTCCTGCATCACGATGTAAGGGGTCTTATCTGCTGATTCTTTTCCCAAAGCCCACTAGTCAAGGACAGAAAAGTCTCAGTGATAAGACATTTAGATTTTTTAAAATCCAAACTCAATGAGTGACTTACAGCTTAATTTTAACAACTATAAAGACCCAATGATCTGTCATACTGATTTTAAGTTTGCTTCCCACCTATAAACCCATGAGAGGCAGTAACAAAACAAAGGTTATCCACACACTGGAAGCTGTGATTTCATTTATTTTTGCCACAGGTAGACAGGCTCATGCAATTTAACATCAGTCAGGTGAAGGCTACCTAGCGGGGACCCACAGTCATTTACCTGCTAGAGAGCCCTTCCTGCCAGCATTTACTCGAGTCATGATGTCACTGAGGGTCAGGTCCCCTGTCAAAAGGTCTGGGTGATCCTAGATATGATATTCAGAGATTTGGTTATGAAGGCCCAAAAAAGGAACAAAAACTGATGGTGACTTTGCCAATTTACCGAACAGATACAATTAGGTGTTACACACTTGAGGAAACCATGTTGAATTAATAACACACAGAGATAAAAAACTACTCTTCTTCATACTAGTACACAGGCGAACCAAGTTTCAACCTTTATATTGTACAGCATTCACAGGTTATAAAGCTCTTCTGCATTCTTTACCTCATGTGCTCCTCAGTCGTATTACATTATAAAATATATTTTACAAAGTCTGAAAACGAGGTTCAGAGAAGTTAAGAGACCTGTCCAATAACACACTAACTGGAAAAGACAGAAAGAATTCAGTGCTGACATCCATTGTGGAACTCTTCCTATCGCATCTCTCTTCCTTAGGACTGTCTTTTCTTCTAGAAAATATATCATTTTTTCTCCACTAAACTCTCAGCTTGGCACTAGCTATCTTGATTTGGTAAAGTGGAGTAACGGAAACAGTAAAAATTGGGAAGAGCACAAGATCTGACTTTTGGCAAGCTCCTGAACCTCTCTGAGCACTGGTAAGACGGAGATAATGATTTGTACACTAAATAGTGTCACAAAGATCAAAGCTGACGCTACATTAAGCATTCCTTATAAAGTCAAAGCACAAGCTGTCTCACATCTTTGAAGCTAACTAGCCTCAATGGTTGCTCCTGCCCTGACAATGGTAAGGAGGAAGCAATCGTATCTGAGGTAGTCACTACCGGAATCTTCCTCAGGATAGCCAATCCAGAGACATTAGACTGAAAACCACTGATGCCACACCCCTGCCAATCTTACTGGTTGATGTTTCCGCTTCTCATGGTGCTTCTTTAACATCATCTTCAGGTCACTGTCCCCCAGTTCTATTTTATCTGAGAGAAAATGAACCAAACCAAATGGACTAGGTCATTCACTACCATGATGCTTCAATTTAAATCTTTCTGGTCACTTGTTACATTCAAAAGCAACACAATTCTGAGTTTCCCTACTGACTCCTGTGAACTGTAAGCACCAAAAATCTTGAAACGGTCACAGGATCAACACTTCCACTTTTCTATACATTGGTAATAAATGATTTCAGTTACTTAGCTGGTCCTAAAACATACTAAACGTTTTTAACATCCAAATAAAAATTCTTTTCCAATTTCACAGACACTCCGAAGAATTGCTATGGCTCAGGTTAGCCCTCTTGTTCCATTACTGAACTGTCCCTTAGTACTGCTATTTTAAGATTCTGCTTTCTTTAGTCCAAAATATCAGCTGATCAGCTTGTGAGGAAATTTTTCAAAACAAATGAAAGAAGGCAGGCCTACCTCCAGATGTTATAAAGTGGAATGGTACAAAAACGTCTCCAAATTGCCTAGTTCTAAGAAGCACTACTATCTTCCCGGCAGTAAGAATCTAGTCCCCACCTCTCTCTAAAGGAGTTGTCAGATCTACATCGTTATTGCCCAAAATGACGGCAGCATCAGCTCAGTTCTCACCTGTCGTTTTCATATCCATAGTTGAAAGCGTGGGCACCACCCTCAGGGGCACCGCAGGACTAGGAGAACGTGCTGGAGAGCTCGGAAGCCATGAGCTGAGATCTTCAAAAGAAAATTTTTCTTGTAAATCCAACGTGGCTGTGGACTCCAATAGGGGAGATTGGGTAAGTGGCCATTTGGATTCAACAAGGCTAAGCCAACAACATGGAGGCCAGGGTTCCACATTCCTTTCTGACCCTTCCCCAGACGAGCTGGAGCAGACTTAGGTCATTTAAACGGCTCCTCCAGGAAGAAAGACGTCAACAGAGTGATGGGGTCGCATTGCAGCAGGCCAACAGTCACTACTACTCTCCTGTAAGGGGAAAAGCAGTTCTCTCAAGTGGCACAATGGGACCAGTCAGGCATACTGTGGAGAGAGCCCTGCTGTGCAGGGATTTGTCCAATAGGTTCTCACCTAAACTGAAATGCCGCGTGACCACAAGGGTAAAAGGGCATCTATTCACTCCCCACCTAACAGCATTATCTCAGCGACCCGAAGACCAAGGGCTTCTGAGTCTCACTATCCACCCCCCAGACAAAACAACCTGGAGGGCTTCTTTGCTGGGGAGATAAATGGCTACCACTGGCTCCAACCAGACAAACAAGCAGCTGGTGTAAATCCAATACCCAGCTACCCGAAGTGCCCAAGGACACTCACCCTCTTCGTCAGATGACATGGCTGTGTCACCACACTCCTCCTTCACTTCCCTCAAGACCTTCAAGTAGCGCTGCTGGGTCCGCCACTCCCGCTCCTCCGGGGTACGGGATGGTGAAGGGCGCTTCTGCCGGAAAGAAAGGGCCGGGCCACTCCGCCGGGCCATCTCCAATAGATCCTAAGAAGAGATCAGATAGGGGAGTGGGTACATGTCAATATATGAATCTTGTTCTGGAACAATGGACTCTCTATAAGTCTACTTTCTCTTCTTTTCAGTGTTAACTGAGCTCAATTCCTTCCCTCCAGATCACAATGAAAGATGTACATATATGAGTATGTCCAAACAGAAAGAACATATATTGATTACACGGCAAAAAATCCCAAATCTGAGTGCTGAATTGCCCTACCAAAAATGAACACTTATAGACACCCAAGTATTTCTATACCAAAGCTTAAAGAACCACTTCAGGTCAAAACAACTTTGCCTCTAAGAATTACCATACTAATCCAGATCCATGGCCACTGAGCTTGGTGTGCTACATATCCATCACAGCACTCAGGTGCAATCTTGTGCACCCTTGCATGTCAATTCCAGAGCATCCTGGCTTTCCTTAACAACCCATGATGGATTTGAAACCCACTTGTTCATCTTGGTAAATATTGAAGCTACTTTGTTTCATCAGTTTCAAGAAGCACTTTTTTTTTTTT
>VBSM01000639.1:343927-354087 GCA_008086735.1 Cheirogaleus medius | reverse complement strand
AGCGATCCGTCCGCCTTGGCCTCCCAGAGAGCTAGGATTACAGGCGTGAGCCACCGCGCCCCGCTCACTTTCATTTTTTTAAAAAAAGAGTTTAAGCAACATTTGGCTACAGCAAGGACAGGGAGGGAGAGGAGGTAGTAAACAGTAGAGAGAAGCAAAGGACTTGTAAACATGTTAAATAGAGCCACTGAAGGGTTCAAGCAGGAGACAACAGAAATACAACCACCTACACCAGGCATCTTTGCATGAATGTATGAAAAACACCTCAAACTCAATGTCCAAGGTCTTTCCCTGCAAACCTATTTTTGCACATCATTTTATTCCTTGCATCTAACTCAGTGTCTGGCATGTAGCAGGTACTTAATAAGGTAAGCATTTATGGACTAATGAATAACATAAAGAGATTTCCTTCAAAGATGCAAAGAAAACATGGATGGGAGATATATATACCAACTGCAGTACAGCTGTTACTGCGGCTGGAAAGGGCACCCCTGTGGCTTTCATTTTATCTACAATGTTTGACACATTATGAAAGCAGAATGTGAAACAAATATGACTAAATGAATTATCTCCTAAAACTGGGTGCACAGATGAATGTTTGCTATATTATACTCTACACCTGTATGTTCGAAACATGACAAAACAAACAAAACATATAATTAAATGAATGTTTTCACATACATCGTGGATTACACATAATATGCACTTAATAAATGGTAGCCACCTTAATAACAATGATGATTACACATCTTGCCTGTGAAAGTGGCCAAAAGCACACAGATAGCCTATCCAGGGCATGTACTATTATTTAACTAGATGGTTACCTTATGGACAGAGAAAATATGTTTGGATTTTGTTTAATGACTCACAACACAGTAACCATTTTCATGTAAACACAAATGTAATTCTGCTTTTAAAATAAACAATCTTTTTTAATTGATGAAAATTATCTTGTTAAAAATGAGGCTTATATTATCAAGTTATTTTGACATGTTATTAAACATTCAGAATGTAGCTTATATTTTCTTCCTTAATCAGAATATTAAATAGACTTCACACTTAAAAAAAAAGATCACTCTGCCTGTAATGTATAAAATGAACGAAAGGGAACACAAAAAAACTGAAAACTGGTAGAGAGTAAAAAGGTACAGGGGTGGGGAACCTGCGACCTTGGGACCACATGTGGCCTTCTGGATCCTTGAGTGCCACCTTTTGACTGAATCCAAATTTTATAGAACAAATCCTTTTAATAAAGGGATAAAGCCTTGAATCTTTAGAGTATCTGTTACAGGGAAGCTGAGAGAGGAAAAGACTGCCACAATGTTACTACTCACATCTTCCAGAAGGTCCTCTGGCAGACTAACCCTGGTGCCTCCCAGTAGACAATCCTCCATGATCCGAGTCCCATGGCCATCTCCACAGGGACCAAGTTCCAGGGGATCTGTCAGCATGTGGTCTAAGGAATCCATTGTTTACTCCACAGGTACCCTAGACAAATATATGCATCTTGAGACATAAAGGCAGAAATCCCAGGGATCTGCTTGATGCTAATACTCCTGCAGAAAAGTATCAATCCCAAATCCATTCTTACACCCTAACTACAGCTATACAGCTCCTCTCTCTCCATTCCGCCACCACATTCCCATTGGACTTTCTTTTTTTTTTTTGAGAGAGAGAGTCTCACTCTGTTGCCCAGGCTAGAGTGTCCTGGCGTCAGCCTAGCTCACAGCAACCTCAAACTCCCGGGCTCAAGCAATCCTTCTGCCTCAGCCTCCCAAGTAGCTGGGACTACAGACATGCGCCACCATGCCCAGATAATTTTTTCTATATATTTTTAGTTGTCCAGCTAATTTCTTTCTATTTTTAGTAGAGACGGGGTCTCGCTCTTGCTCAGGCTGGTTTCGAACTGCTGAGCTCAAACAATCTGCCCGCCTCAGCCTCCCAGAGTGCTAGGATTACAAGCATGAGCCACCACTCCAGGCCCCCATTGGAACTTTCAAGTCTTATCTAGTATGACTCCTTTCTCAGAATGCTTCTACAGTAAATCTTAAATTCATAAATTTCTTATACCTATATTTTATAGATGAGTAAAATGAGACTCAGACAGTAAATGATAAACAGATAACACATTATATAATTTATACTTCCGTGACCAATAATCTCTCTACAGCAACATAATCTCTTTAATAATTGTTCATTTTTAGCAATTCTTTGTTCTTTCATAAAAGAAAGTTCACTAAAAATCCACATACACTGAAGCTCAGACACTAATAGTAACAGTTACTTCATGAGGGCCTATTAAGTGTCAGGCCTTTCACATATCCCATTTAATTCTTACAATCATAAAAGGCAAGGTTATTACATCCATTCTACAAATATTAAAACTGAAGTTAGATAATTAAGAAGTTGCCCAAATCCAGAGGCTGTACTGAAACTCAGGTCTACCTGCCTGCAAATCCATGTTCTTAATAGTATACATAACACCTCTTCTATAAATCTTCAAAATTTAAATCACGAAAAGGAAGCTTCTTGATATGACTTTGTTAGTCCACATAAATTCCTGAGGTTCCAAGCACTTAACCATGACAACCAGTAAAGTCAGTGGCCAATTTGCTTTTAGTTGGTCCATCTGATCTTTATAACACTGTAAAGTGATGCTATTTTTCTCCTTACAGTAATAACACTGATCACCTTTAGAAAAGCACATTATTAAAATATTTTGAGAGAGTACTTCACAAGGCTGATGGCTGGGATCAGGTGTAAAGCTGACAGCATAGGACTAAATGCTAACAGTTCCATGGGGAGCTTGAACTCAAACTTACTCTACAAACACGTACCAAATCCATTCTCTCTAGCTCCTATTCCTACCAAATAGCTAACCAGCATACCGAAATGGAGAGAGAAAAAAGGACTTAACAGTTGAAACACCAAATTTCTAGCCCAGGTCTGCCAATAATTCTCAGTGACATTCCACAAATCTTACCACACCAGGTGACAATTTCCTTATCTGTAAAATGAAGGGGAATTGGACCACATCCTCCCTACTGTTATTTTCAGTTTTGGAATCCTACAATGAATAATCTCTACATGAGTGACAATTTGTATTACTCAAGTACTTCTCATTTCCAAAATTCTCAAATGATAAAGAGCAAACCTGTAATAACTACATGTAAAATGAAGGACCATTCCACTAAATTATTTCAAGTTCTCCTGAAGATATTTCAGATCTACATAAAGACACAGCAGAAAGATTCCTGTTGATCAAGGAAGCTGGGTGGTCTGCAAGCAATTGTGCCCCTTTAGCACATGGTGAAATGGCTTCCTGAACATGCCTGGTGCCTAAATAAGTGAAGCAGCTGAGAAAGCACATGGCATATGAGTTTAATAAAACTTTAAATATGAAAAAAAGTAGAAGAAACCTGATGCTTAGAATAAAATCCTCTTAATAGAATTGGCATAGAACAGAGTATCAGCTGCAAAATCAGTGTCCTCCCTGACTCTTATAAGATCCCTCTCTATTCTATACAACTTGCTCCCAAGTTTCTTCAATTACAGTGGAAGTCCAGCTAAATTTAATCTATTCCAGTAATAATCTTTGCCCTGCCACTATTCTGAACAGGATCTCAAAATACAACAAGCAGGTAGCTGCCAGGGAGTTGGAACCCCGGAAGCCAAGGATTTCTGGGTCTTGGACCTCTTTATTAGACCAGTAAAGCCTCTCCCAATGGCCTTTCCTCTGCACCTGAGCTAGCTTTCCCTCCTGGACCCTCCCCAACACAGAAGCTAAACCTTTGGCTCCTTCCGGAGCAACTGCCGGCTCCAAATCCGTCGCCCTGGCAGCATACCCCTGTCTCCGACCCCGCGGAGGCCCAAGGCCCGGGTCCCGCCCCTCTAACCTGCGCCTCTCGCCCTCGCCCCTCCCCCACATCGTGCCTAAACCTAACCTAGCTCCCACCCACCCCGGCCGCCCCGCTCCTCCTCCCCAAGGCCACAGGGGCAGCGACTTCGGAGACCCAGCTGCCCCACTCCCTCCGCTCTCTGGGGACACTTTAACCCTTTCGCCGCCGCTGGCCCGCCCTCACCTGAACCGCGGGCGCGGGTCTCCTAACCCGCTGGCCTTCTCCGGCCGCGAGCTCCCGCACGCGCTCGCTCCCGTAAAGCGTCTGGGTGCGTGCACGTTCCGGGCCCGGGCGGCGGAAGGGGCGGGGCTGCGTGGGGGCGGGACCTGGCGGGGCCGGGGGCGGGGCTACGGGGCGGGGCGGGGCGGGGCGGAAGCGAGGCGAGTGAACCCCCGGGTCCTAGAGAGCGCAGTCAGGTGTTTGGGATGCAGTTTCCAGCAGGCTTGTGCTTTCATCTGGTTCCGGAGCTTCCCGAGAGCACAGACGATGTCGGTCTTCTTTGCCTCACTGTGAATTAAGGCTCCATAGCCCATGAGTGAATGCAATTTGATTAACTGCCACTTACAAAGAGCATACTCTGCCCCAGGCACTACGCTAAGCACTTTCTATCCACACTCTTTGTACTATAGCTGTATGAGCTGTGCACTATTAGTGCCCATTTGACAGTGAGGAAATCGCGGTTTCTCGAGGTTCAGTGAGGAGAACACAGACCTCAGCCTATGCCCCCAAGTGTCCTTATTTCTCCCTCCCGTCCCCGGGCCCTGGATGTCCAGGAAAAAGTTACGCACATCGGAAAATTGCATTTTCAATTAAACTCTATAATGTTCCTCTTGTTAAATATCTAGGTGTCTTTCCTCTTTATTCTCTGGGTTTTATTTAGAACGACTTCAGACTAGGTATTCCACAGTTACTCCCACCAGTTGTGTGGAGACTCTTCATACTCTCTGCTGCATGGAAATGTCAGGGAAGCCGGCCGGCCAAGCTAACGTTCCTCCCTTGTTGGAAAACAGTGGTTTCCAAACAAAGCCTAACCTCTGTTCCTCTACTGGCTCCATGGACGCCCTTAGTTCCTGTTACATCGTTCAGAGGTTCTTGAATTAGAAACTACCAAGTGTAAGCGGCAGTGGAACATCATTCCACAGTTATGTCAGTATTTCCCTTACCTTGGCGCTGTGACCAGACTGGAGAGAGCAAAAGGGTCAAAACAGTGTAAAATATAATTTTTAATAGACTGTGTTTTTTAGAGCAGTTTTAGGTTCATAATAAAATTGAACAGAAAGATCAGAGATTTCTCAAATATTCATACATAGCCTCCCCCAGTTATCAAAATCCTCCTCCAGAGATGGAACATTTCTTACAATTGAACCTACATTGACACATCATCATCCACCGTTACAGTATAACACAGAGTAGTTTCACTTACTTAAAAATCATCTGAGCTCTGCCTATTCATCCCTCCTTCTCCTCCACCCCTGGCAACCACTGATCTTTTTATTGTCTCCATAGCTTTGCCTCTTCTGAAATGTCATTATACATTATAATGTATACAGTATGGAATTATACAGTATGTAGCCTTTTCAGATTAGCTTCTCTCATTTAGTAATATGCATTTAAGTTTCTTGCACGTCTTTTCATGGCTTGATAGCTCATTTCTTTTTAGTGCCGAAAAATATCCCATTGTATGAATATGCCACAGTTTTGACTATTTACTTACTGAAGGGCATCCTGATTGCTTCCAAGTTATGGCAATTATGAATAAAGCCAACTGCCAAACTGCTTTCCAAAGTAGCTGTACCATTTTGCATTCCCACCAGCAATGGATGAGTATTCCTGTTGCTCCACATCCTCACAAGCATTTGGTGTTGTCGGTATTCTGGATTTTGGCCATTCCAAAAGTCTGTAGTGGTATCTTACATTATTTTAATTTGCATTTTCCTGCTGACATAAGATATGGAGCGAGCACCTTTTCATATGCTTATTTATTATCTATATATATTCTTTGGTGAAGTGTCTCTTAAGGACTTCGGCCCATATTTTAATAGAGTTGTTTGTTTTCTTATTAAGTATTCTTTGCATATTTTGGATAATAGTCCTTTATCAGATGTCTTTTGCAAATATTATCTCCCAGTCTGTAGCTTATCTTTGCATCCTCTAGACAGTGTCTCTCTTAGAGCAGGAATTTTTAATTTTAATGAAATTCAGATTATCAGTTATTTCTTCATAGATCATGCCTTTGGTGTTGTATCTAAAAAGTCATCACTAAACCCAAGGTCATCTAGATTTTCCCCTTATCTTCTAGTTTTATAGTTTTGTGTTTTACATTTAGGTCTGTAATCTATTTTGAGTCACTTTCTGGTTTTTGTTTGTTTGTTTTCTTTTCTTTTCTTTTTGAGACAGAGACTTCCTCTGTTGCCCAGGCTAGAGTGCAGTGGCATCATCATAGCTCACTGCAACCTCAAACTTCTGGGCTCAGGCAGATCCTCCTACCTCAGCCTCCCAAGTAGCTGGGACTATACACATGTGCCACCATGTCCACATTGGGCTAATTTTTTATTTTTGTTTTCTGTAGAGATGGGGTCTCACTATTGCCCAGGCTGGTCTCAAAACTCCTGGCCTCAAGTGAGCCTCCTGCCTCAGCCTCCCAAAGTGACAGGATTATAGGTATGAGCTACTGTGCCTGGCCTTGAGTTACTTTTTATGAAGGGTATAAGGTCTGTGTCTATATTCATTTTTTACATGTGGATGTCTAAGTGTTCCAGCACTATTTCTTGGAAAGACAATCTTTTCTACATTCTATTGCCTTCACTACTTTGTCAAGTAATATAGTATAGATCTGTATTATATTTAATATATTTAATATAGTATAGATCTATATTATCTAATATAGTGTAAATCTATACTGTATTTATATACTATCAGTATAGATCTATACTATATGTGGGTCTATTTCTGTGTTCTCTATACTGTCTCATTATTCTACTCATCTATTCTTTCACCAATCCACACTCTCTTGATTACTGTAGCCTTATATTAAGTCTTGAAGTCAGGTCGTGTCAGTCGTCCAACTTTGTTCTGCTTTAAAATTGTGTTGCCTATTCCAGGTCTTTCGCCTTTCCATATAAAATCCAGAATCAGTATGTTGATATCCACAAAATAACTTGCTAGAATTTTGATTGAGTGCATTGAATCTATACATCAAGTTGGAAAGAACTGACGTCTTGACAATGTTAAGTCTTCCTATCCATGAACACGGAATACTTTCTCTATTTAGTTCTTCATTGATCTCTTTCAAAGTTTTATAGTTTTCTTCATATAGATCTTATGCATATTTTATTAGATTTATACCAAAGTATTTCATTTTGGGGCATGCTAATGTAAATGGTATTGTATTTTTCATTTCAGTTTCTATTTGTTCATTGCCAATATACAGGAACATGATTGACTTTTTTTTTAGGGACAGGGTCTCACTCTATTGCCCAGGCCGTAATGTAGTGGCATGATTATAGCTATGGTCACCTCGAACTCCTAAGCTCAAGGGACCCTCTCGCCTCAGCCTCCCAAGTAGCTAGACTATAGGCCACTGCTCCTGGCCATGACTGACTTTTGTATATTAACCTTATACTCTTCAAACTTGCTATAAGTGCTGATTAGTTCCAGAAGCTTTTTGTTGATTCTTTTGGATTTTCTACATAGATAATCTTGTCATCTGCGAACAGAGTTTTATATCTTCCTTGCCAATCTGTATAACTGTTATTTCCTTTTCCTGTCTTACTGTGTTAGCTAGGACTTCCAGTACAAATCTGAAAAGCAGCGGTGAGAGAGGACATCCTTGCCTTGTTCCTGATCTTAGTAGGAAAGCTTTGAGTTTCTCATCACTAAGTATGTTTGCTATAGGGTTTTTGTGGATATTCTTTATCAAGTTGAGAAGTTCCCCTCTATTCCTACTTTACTGAGAGTTTTTATCATGAATGGGTGTTGGATTTTGTCAAATGTTTTTTCTGCCTCTATTGATATGATCATGTGGCATTTCTTCTTAGCCTGTTTATGTGATGGATTACAAATTGTTTTCAAATGTTGAACTAGCCTGGCATAATAGGATAAATTCCACTAGGTTGTGGTGCATAATTCTTTTTATACATTGTTGGATTTGGTTTGATAATATTTCATTGAGGATTTTTGCATCTATGTTCATGAGATTTTTTAAAATATCTTTCTCTGCTTTTCATATTAGAGTGATGCTGCCCTCAGAATGAGTTAAGAGGCATTCCCACTGCTTCTATCTTCTGGAGATTGTAGCGAATTGGTATAATTTCTTCCTTAAATGTTTGGTAGAATTCACCAGTGAACCTATGTGGCTTGGTGCTTTCTGTTTGGAAGGTTACTCATTATTGATTCAATTTATTTAATAGATATAGGCCTGTTCACATTGCCCATTTCATCTACAAGTTTTCACAGACTGTGTGTGTTAAGAAATTGGTCCCTTTCATTTAGGCAATCAAATTTGTGTACATATATTCATAGTATTCCTTTGTTATCCTTTTGATATCCATGGGATTTATAGTGATGTCCCCTCTTTCATGTCTGACATTAGTAATTTAAATCTTTTCTCTTTTTTTCTTAGCCTAGCTAGAGGCTTATCAATTTTATAGCTCTATTCAAAGTAGATTTTGGTTTTATTGTTTCTTGGTTTTTTTGGGGGTTTTTTTTGAGACAAGGTCTCACTTTGTCGCCCAGGGTGGAGTACAGTAGTATGTATGATCATAGTTCACTGCAGCCTCAAACTCCTGGGCTCAAGCAATCCTCCCGCCTCAGCCTCCCAAATAGCTAGGACTACAGGCATACTCCACCATGCCTGGTCAATCTTTAAAAATTTTTGTAGAGTAGAGGTCTTGCTATGTTGGCCAGGCTAGTCTCAAATTCCTGGCCTCAAGCAATCCTTCTGCCTCAGCCTCCCAAAGTGCTGGGATTACATGCATGAGCCACCATACCTGGGCAGTTTCTTATTTTTTCTATTGATCTTCTGTTTTCAATTTCATTGATTTGCTCAAATTTTTATCTTTTTTTCTATTTATTTTAGATTTAATTTGCCCTTCTTTTTCTAGTTTCCTAAAGTAAAAGTTCAAATAATTAATTTTAGATCATTCTCTTCTAATATATGTATTCAATGGTATAATTTCCCTCTAAGCACTGCATCCCACAAATATGTGTGTTTCATTCTCATTTAGTTCAAAATATTTCTAAATTTCTCATGAGATTTCTTCTTTCACCCATGTGTTATATAGAAGTATGCTCAATCACCAAGTATTTTGAGATTTTTCTAGCTGTCTTTGTTATTTTTAGTTTAATTTCACTGTGGTATGAGAGTAAACATTGTATGATTCCTATTCTTTTAAGTTGTTAAAGTGTTTTATGGCCTCAAACTGCTCTATCTTGGTAAATATCCCATGTGCTTGATAAGAATATGTACCCTCCTGTTATTAGATGAAGTAGTCTACAGATGAGTTTATCTGTGGTGTTGTTGAGCTCAATTATGTCCTTACTGATTTTCTGCCTGCTGAATCTGTATATTTCTGATATGGGGTTTTGGTCTCCAACTATAATAGTGGACTCATCTGTTTCTCCTTGAACTTCTATTAATATCAATTTTTACCATCTGTTTTGATCCTCTGTTCTTAGGTGTATACACATTAAGGGTTATTATGTCTTCTTGGAGAACTGACTCCTTTATCGTATGTAATGTCCCTCTTTTTCCCTGATAACTTTCCTTGCTCTAAAGTCTGTTCTATCTGAAATTAATGTGGCTACTCCCACTTTCTTTGATTAGTGTTAGCATGGTATATCTTTCTCCAACCATTTGTTTTTAACCTATAAGTCTTTATACTTAAAATGGGTTTCTCGTAGACAACATATACTTGGATTTTGTTTCTTGATCCATTCTGACAATCTCTGTCTTTTAATTGGTGCATTTGGACCATTGATATTCAAAGTGATTATTGATATATCTGGATGAATATCTATTAATGTTTCCTATGTATCACCCTTGTCCTATGGTCCTATTTTCATCTTCCACTCTTTTTCTATCTTTTGTGCTTTTAATTGAACATCTTATATGAGTCCATTTTCTTTTCTTTCTTAGCATATCAGTGATACTTTTTTTACTTTTTTAATGGTTACCCCAGAGTTTGCAATATACATTTGCAATTAATCCAAGTACGTTTTCCCATAACACTATCCCCCTTCATTGATAGTGTATTTTTTTTT
>VBSM01000639.1:333824-343827 GCA_008086735.1 Cheirogaleus medius | reverse complement strand
TATAGTGAATGATTAGTATAAGGCAGGCAATCGCCAGAATCAGCCCCCTACAGGCATTCCATCCTCTAGGAACCTCACATGTTTAACTATCCAGAAGCTCCATGTGCATATCTTATAATAAATAATCCTGATTCCTCCCTCCCATCCCTTGTATCACTGCTGTCATTCATTTCACTTATACATAAACATCTATATACATACATTAGTATATATAATCAAATATATCATTACTATTATTTTGAACTGTCATGTATTACATCAATTAAGAAAAATTAAGGCTTTTCTTTTACCTTCACTTATTCATTCTCTGATACTCTTTCTTTATGTAGATTTGAGGTTCTGATTTATTTTCCTTCTCTGAAAAACTTCTAACATTTTAACTTTTAACAAGACCTGCTTACAAGGCAGGTATATAGGCAACAAATTCCCTCAGTTTTGTTTGTTGAGAAAGTCCTCACTTCCCCTTCACTTTTGAAAGATAATTTCATGAGGTATAGCATTCTAGGTTGGTCATTCTCCCCCCCCACCAACCTTTTAAATATTTCACTCCATTCTTTCCTTGTAGTCATGATTTCGGAAGAAAAGTCAGATTTTTTTGTTCATTTGTTTTTGGCATTTGTGTGTGTGTGCGCACGCGTTTGGTTGTGGTTTGTTTTGTTTTGTTTTTGTATTTATCCTTTTTGTCCTCTGAGCTTCCTGGATCTGTGGTTTCATGCCTGACATTAATTTGGGGAAATTAACATTGTTTCAAATATTCATGTTTCAAATATTTTTTCTGTTCCTTTCTTCCTTCTCCCAGCACTCCCATTGTGCATATTTACACCTTGTTTCATTGTCTCACAGTTCTTGGATATTCTGTTCTGCCCTCCCCCTCCCCATCGCCCAGTCTGTTTTCTGTTTTTCTTTCAGTTTTGAGATATATTGAGATATCCTCAAGCTCCGAGATTCTTTCCTCAGATGTCTAGTCTATTAATAAACTTATCAAACTACTCATCATTTCTGTTAGAGTATTTTTGATCTCTAGTATTTGTTTTCTTAGAATTTCCATCTCTCTTACATTGTTCATTTGTTCTTGTTTGTTGTCTACTTTCTCTATTGAAGCCTTTTTCATATCAATCACAGTTGTTTTAAATTCCCAGCTTGTGAATTCCAAAATCCCTGCCCTGTGTATTTCTTGGTTTTATTTGTTTGAGATAGGGTTTCACTCTGTTGCCTGGGCTACAATGCAGTGGCATCATCGTAGCTCACAATAATCTCAAACTCCTGGGCTCAAATGATCCTCATGCCTCATGCCTCAGCCTCCAGGGTAGCTAGGACTATAGGCACTTGCCACCACACCAAGCTAATTTTTTGTTTTTTTGTAGGCAAAGGGTCTCACTATGTTGCCCAGGCTGGTCTCAAACTCCTGGGCTCAAGTGATCTTCCCACAAGGGTGTCCCAAAGTGCTGGGATTACAGGCATGAGCCACCATGTCTTGCACTGCCGTATCTAAAACTGGGTCTGATGTTTGCTCACTTTCTTCAAACTTTGTCTTTTGCCTCTTAGTATGCCTTGTAATTTTTTATTGACAGCTGGATATGATGTTCCAGGTAAAAAGAATTACTGCAAGTAGGCCTTTAGTAACGTAGTGGTAAGGTGTGGGGGCAGAGGAAGCATTCTATAGTCCTCTAGTAGGTCTCAGTCCTCTAGTGAGCCTGTGCCCCTGGACTGTGAACTTCACAAGTGCTTCTCAGTCTTCCCCCTTAGGTGGGACAGGATGGCTAGAGTGGGCTGGGGTTGGGTATTTCCCGTCCTCTAGGTCAGTGACACTCTTCTAGAACTTCAGCAGGTTAGGCACTGGTTAAGTAGTTTTTCCTGAGGACAGATCTCACTAGGAAGAATAGAATGCTCTGGTATACTTCAAAATGGTTCCTTTTCCCCTTCTTTTGCTGGAAACATGAGGAGATTTTTCTCCAATATTCACTTTTAAGAACCTGGCTGAGCTCCTAGGGGTAAAACACACAAAAATGTGGGTCCTCTGCAGTGTTTGTCTCTCAGACGTGGCCACACTGAGCCCGCAGCCATGTGTCAGTTACAGTTCAGGTTTCCCTGCTCTGGCACTGGTTCTTGAGGAGGTTTCTGCCCAGGGTTTCACTTATGGGTTTCTTTTCTGTAAGTTGTGACTCTCTGTATTCCCTTGTCTTTCTCTCCAGTTGTGGGGGCAGCAGTTTGTCCTGTGAGCTCACTTCTCTGACAGATCTAAAGAAGAGTTGATTTTTCAGTTTTTTCAGCTTATACTTATTGTTAGGATGGAGAGAAAACTTCCAAGCCACATGTCAGATTGGAAATCAGAAGTTGTAATATTTGAAAGAGAAACATTTAACCAGCTCAATAACTCTTGTAGCTTCACACATACAAACAAGAAACAAGTTTATTAAAAAAAAATATTTATTAATTTTTACACCTGCTGGGTAGCACAAGACTATTAACACTATAACTCACTGAATGTACAATAAATGTTCACATTTAAATAATAGGATGGGGTCGACATTTTCAACCAGTGGGTCAGCTTTAGCATCTCATGAAGTGCCTTTTAGACCTAAATATCTTAACTCTTAAAAACTCTTTTTTGAAAGGATAATTCCAAGTCAGAAAACAATTCAAGAAGGTCAAAACAATAGGTTTTTCCAGAAAACAGGAATTTTACATGATGAAATGTCTATTTCTGAGGGTACAAATCAAACAATAAAAACATAAAATCTATGTCCAACCTACTCCAAACACTCACACCGCACTGAATGAAGTCTACAGTGTCAGTGTGTCTTGAGAGAGGACACAATATAAACATTGGCTACATACAGGTTTTCCAAACTGGGTCTTCAGATGGCTTATAATCTGCCATTTGCTCAAACCCAAATGCTTTTGAAAATCTATGACCTTGGAATGAAGGTGCAGAACACCTGATCTTAAAGCCATGTCACTTGGCTTACCTGCCACTCGCATCTCTGGTTGATAATATACAAATTAGTTTTAGCGTCTTTATTTCATACAAGGACCAAAAAAGGAGAAGAAAACATTTTGAAGGGAAAGAGAAAGAGGTCCTTCCACAGTATTTTCCTCTGTGTATTTTAAAACTTGAAATAACTGGCATAAAATGAACATTCCATTCAGTGATAGTTTTCAGTTTTTCAATAAGTTTATTCCTGAGGGGAGGGGAGATACCTTATTGCTTCAAATTAAAAGAACCCAACAAGGCCAAATTTAAGTTCTAAAAACTAAAACAGGACCTGTGGTGAAGTCTAATATTCTTCACCCAGCAAGTCTCTCCAAACTGGACACCAGGATGTTTACAATGATCGCATCATGGCACTGCGGGAAGCTGAGTCTGTATTTTGACTCAAGGTGAATATTTTCTGTTGAAAATATTGACATTACCTCTTTATTGCCAAAGATACAGAGTCTGTTTTCAGTTTGCACACATTTATGGCGTAACTTTCTGAAGTTCTTCTAGCACCTAAAAGTTCTAATACGAATGAGGTCTCAAAAATAAAGTGTAAAATCTACATATTAGTAAAGTTATTTCAACAGAATTGTTTACTTTTCAGATAGTTATCTTTAACATAAAGAAGCTACTTTACTTCTTAAAAACCAGTTTTTACCAAGAAATAGAAATAAAATAAATTGGTTAATTTAATTTGAAAAGAAGTTAGGCCTTTCTGCTCTGGAGTGATAAATTCTACTATGCAATAATTATTCTAAAAATGTGTTAGCATGTCACAAAAAGTTGTTAAAATACATGCTGATTTTTAAAATATTTTATGTGTAATTGGAATGTATGGTAAAAAGAAGAAAATATTTTTCCCTATTGAATTCATAGCAAACAAGACTCCCAAACAGGAACACATATAAGAAAACCTAACATCAAGGCAAATTTTTCTTCCCCTCCCAACTAACAGTATAATATTCATAAAGATTGGATTTCTTTCAGATCCCTTCTAATTACCTTTAAATATTATAAATGGTCCCTACATTTTTATTTTTCCCCTAAGTGTGAAGCTGCTTATCGTATAAAAAGATCCAGATAAGTTACAATATGTTTAAAGTTAAAAATGTTAAGAAATAAGAAAAGCCACCTTTCCACCCAACTTTAAAGAATGTTCATTTTAAGACAGTATTAAAAATACTAAAATACCCTGAACACTGTGAGCAAGAGTCAGATGTATATGTGGTAAGAGCAAGGAATTCTTCCTTTACCAATGAATGGTAAGTGGATCTTGCAGGACAGGGCAAGATTTCAGTATTTTCTGTCTCTCTCTTTCTCTCTCTCTCTGTCTCTATGTCTGTGGGGGGGGGGGGGTTAATAAATTTTTCTTGGTACTAGTATCTCTTTCTTAATACAACCACAACCAGAGATTGGGAGGCAAAGCTTTAATGTAGGGATTTAAATTCTGCTGACATCAAGTAATCTTTTCTCTTTCAGGGAGTTCACCTTTATGGAGTAATAAAGTAAGAACTATCAGAACATGAAGTTCTGACCTAATCCGCTGAGGACCAGCATCTGTGGGAAGCACTACTAACAGCCCAACAATAGCTTTCCAAAATAGGAAAGTTAAAAAAAAAAACAGTAATAAGAAAAATTTAGATGACAGTTTTTCCTTCAGAACAACACTGTCAAACTTTTATTTCATCATTTTGATTTTCTTATTCAGTAGGATCCCTTTGTTAAATTATTAAAAACTCAAACTTACAAGATAAAGCAGTTCTGACCTAATACACACCCATAAAATGTCCCTTCTCCTTTGGTGCCATGGCTTGGAATTAAAGGTCCAGTAACCATGGACTTGGCACATCCTTTCTCCACCTTTGGTATGAATACATTTTGCCACTTAATATTTCCACAAAGGAAAAGTAAGGCTTATCAATGTATTAAAAAACCAACTCAAGAGCCAAGGCAAATTTTCTCCATCTTGAAATCTACTTTCCCCTGAAAGATCTCCATTCCATGGCAAAAACCTTTGGGGTCTGAAGAGTCAATTTGGTAAAGATGACCTTGGCAAAATAAAGCCCGATGTATGTATGAGTGCCAAAACTGTAGTTTCCAAACCCTTGAGTGAATAATAAATCTTAAAAAAGAGTTCTAAGTGTCATAAGCTTTCGGATTTATGAATGAGAAAAGACATGATATGACTGCTTGATCCTAGCTCAGGGACGAAAGTTACGGTTTAGTAATATGCACTTCACTGCTTCCATTCCCATTGGTGGTGGTGGTAATGATGTACTGTGTGGTCTGTGGTTGGCTGGTGGTCTGGGAGTCCAAGGAGTCACTATGTGCAGATGGCTGAACCTGGACTCCACTGGAGAGGGCAGACGTTTGCTTTTCCTCCAATTCTGGCTGACTTTCTGATAATACATAATGACCCTATAGGGGGAAGAAAAGTATCTTTAAAAACCTGGGGTCTAAAAGGGAATGTGGAGCTACTTGGGGAGAAGAGGGAACATGCCAAGAAATTTCATAAGGGGACCTCAAAATATGAATATATGATGGATGCTTCACCTAGGGCCTTCAGAGAGGATGGATCATGGATCAGTCATGCCAAATGACTGCAAGGGTCAGCACCACAAGGGAGCACATTAGCTGTTTTACCAAACGATATAGTGAAGAACTTCAGATACAGAAAAACGCATCACAGTGGTAATATATGTGGCAAAGAAAACATGTGCTATTATACTGCTCCTAAGAATTCAGAAATTCAGAAAAGACTGCTATCTGTCAATTACATCTTAAGAATAATACAGAATGGATCAAAGAAGAGATATTTAAAGTCTCCTTAAAGGGGCAGAATGGCCCCTAAGAAAGGTAGTCGAGATCAGTGGATCCTAGACTTCAGAATTTCAAAGACTAGCAAAATTAAAAATCACAAATGGCCCCCAAATTCTATTTTGCCAAGTAAGATCATTTAAAATATGCTACCATCAAATAGGCATTTTAACACTCCAGAGCATAACAACACAATCTTAGAATAAAACCCCTTACATTGAATAAATTTAGCTTTATGAAAACTTACACATTGTCTTTATTTTTTCTCATTTTTCCTCTGATCATGAACACTTCTTCACAGATCTAAGGCTGGCTAATTTGTTAATGTTTTTAAAGAAAGAATGTGTCAGTCAGAAGGGGGACTGGTCAGCAAAGAAGCAGAGGAAAAAAGAAGTCACCAGGGGAACTCAGGCAGTAGCCTTTCCAAGCACTGCCCAGAGAAAAAGCCAGAGCCAAACACCCATTTAATTCACCCAGGGCCGAATGTTCTGAGTCCATGCCCGCCAAGCAACTTTCTGATTTCCCATGTGGGGCTTCCTTTAGTGGGGAAGGGGCTATTCTCAACCTAGGGTCCATGAACCCCCAAAAGTGTACATTAAATTTGTGCATATGTATATCATGGCTGGGGCAGGGAAACATCCTTGACTATAATCAGGTTCTTGAATGAGTTTGTGGCCAGAGAAAGGTAAAAGTCAATGAATGGATCCTACAGGGAGCAAAAAATTCCCTGGTCAGGCCAATGTGATGATTTTATTTTACGTTACTTACTATTTTCACTGACAATTGGTAGCATTACTCTGGATCTATACATCTCTCCTAAGTCAATTGTGACCTTGCATGCTGAGAAATGGGTGAACTCTCAGTATGTTTTTAAAAATCAAGTTTTGTGAGTTTTTTTGTTTTTTGTTTTCAGACAGAGTCTCGCTCTATTGTCTAGGCTAGAGTGCCGTGGCATCAGCCTACCTCACAGCAACCTCAAACTCCTGGGCTCAAGCAATCCTCCTGCCTCAGCTTCCCAAGTATCTGGGACTACAGGCCCACACCACCATGCTTGGCTAATTTTTCTATTTTTAGTTGCCCAGCTAAGTTTTTTCTATTTTTAGTAGAGATGGGGTCTTGCTCTTCCTGAGGCTGGTCTCGAATGCCTGCTTCAAGTGATCCTCCCACCTCAGCCTCCCAGAGTGCTAGGATTACAGGCGTGAGCCACGACGCCTGGCCAAAAATCAGGTTTTTGAGGCCACCAGATTACCCTGGTATCCTCTGAGGCATCCTGGAAAATAGTCACTCTTCCCTTGGTAATATCCCAATATCCCTAGCCACTTAAGAGTATTTTTCTTTATTTTTCTTCCAACTTTATTTATAATTAACAAGTAAAAATTATATATATTTATAGTGTACAACATGATGTTTTGATATATGCATACATATATTGTGAAATGATTAAATCAATCTAATTAACATATCCATCGCCTCACAAACTTATCATTTTTTGTAGTGAGAACACTTAGGATCGGCTCTCTTAACAATTTCAAGTATACAATAGATTTTTATTAACTATAGTCACCATGCTGTACATTAGACCTCCAAAACTTACTCATACAAGAGTATTTTTCTAAATTCAAATTTAGGTACTCTGTCTTCTAATACTTAGAGATAGGCCAGAACAAACCAGTGTGTAGAGGATATTAGGAAAGGCACAAAGGCCTGGGCAAAGGGACTGTGAGAAAAGCGGATATCTGACAGTCCTGCAAACAGGACTTGGGATGTGACTGTTACCAGCCAGCTGCACACAGCATGCTTTGGAATGTATGGAAGTGTGACTGATGTTGTGTTCCTGCCCTTTTCTTTAAGGAACGAAAAGGAAATAACAAGATAATTATAAGTTTAATGTATATCACTAAATAGACTTATTTAGAACAATATGCTTACTACATGACACCAAAGATTTTATCTATATGTTCTTTACTGTAAACACATATGCCTTTCTCTACAATAAATATGGAGATTTGGAGAGGTTCGAGAGCTCTTTGAAAGGAAGAGTCTCTCCTCCTTCAGCCTGAAATTGTGGCCTGGAGCATTCTTCGTTGCACCGTGACACTAGTAGTGATACTGGTAGAGATGCTGGACGATCTCTACACAGTGAAGATAAAAACAGAGGCAGTAGATACAAGCAACATTGTATCTGCTCAACTTAAATATAATGAGAACTTATGGCAATGTTTTTCACCTTGGGGTGAATGAGTTGTTTAAAATAGCTCTGTAATTGATTCATTATATTATTCTCTCCCAATCCAGTTGAGGACCTTGAAGACTTGTAATCTTTCCAAGAAGCATATAAAAAAGTGCTTACAGGGATGGATCTAGAATCATTATACTTATTAATTAAATAGACACTTATTGAGTATGTGCCATATCCTAGCCTCCTGGGCAGGGCATTGAAGATAAAGTGATAAAGATCAAGACTCAGCTTTCAAGGAATTCATCATCTATTGTGAGAAAACAGAGTAAACCAATCATTAAAAAATAAATAGCAAGAAGGGTTATAATATAGCATCACAGGATGGATAGGAAAAACCCAATGGAGCAACATAGCTTACCGGAGTCACAGCCTTCACTTGGCCAGTTGTAACTGGAGTTGCCACACCACTATCTGTAATCACAAACTGACCTGGGGGAAGGGTCATCATTTGAATCTCAGATGCTGAAAAACAGGAAATATCCATACTTCAGTGGTCTCAGATTTAAATACAAGTTCTAAAAACAAATACCTAACACCAGGGGACACATTCCCCACTGAGACATTTTCCACGGAGTTGCCCGCTGTGAGAGTCCTACAGTGATGTGATTTCTTGATAGCAAAAGTATCTCTGATAAGAACTGATCATGTGAGAAGAAGCTAGTACACAGCCACCAAGTATCAGAGACAATCAATGCATCCTTCTTCAAATGTGGCTTCTAAATATCCATAAAGATAAATATGCAATGGTTTTTTTAAACTTTTAAATAAGTTACAATGATTTACCTTTTAGCTCAGTATTTTTATCTTTTGTATTATTCAAAATGTACCCACAGTTGGCTAGCAACCACAATTTAATCTAACTTGAATTTTATTTCACCATGAGTGTTATTAAAACAAATTAAAAACAAAGTTCACCCTAGTATCCTATTAATCATCTCTAAATAATATTTCCTACTAAAAGGAATGAGAGTTCTTTGGAAAAATGGCTGATTCCAGACCTGGGCAGACAATGTATAAGACAAGCACGGAACATCATGTCTTATCAGCATACAAGACGCTGCGAAAGGGTACAGGGTCACATGGGAGAGATGCAGGAGCCAGTCTGAAGAGGCTCCTGCTAGCCAAAGATGGGATAATCTGAGCATCAATAAGGATAACAACTGCAACAGGCTGAAACATGTCATGTGTCGAAACTCATGAGTACAGAGCAACACTAAGACAGACACATACACACGCCTCATTGGTCACCCTAGAGAATACTACAGAACCAACTCATTTTTTTTGAAAACTAATAAAGAAAATGAATCAGGTATTTAAAGCATGTATCCTGCCTTTCCTGTACAAACTGTACCTCTGAGCAACCTAGTAGTTAAAGTACAATTTTTTTCTTTATAACAGTTTTCTAGCTAACTAATGAATAAAAATGATAGAATCAGAATATCACAACTTTGCAAACCCTAATGAAATAATGGAGCTAGGGAATAAACAACAATGGCTCCTAACATCACAAAAGGAGAGACACTGGACATTATGAGCCTACTGATGGAAGTACACATACCATGAAGTATCTTGGGTTGAAAAAAACTGAACCTGATCAAGCTTCTAGATCTAATTGCCAGTCTACAGGAAATAAAAGGGACAGAAGAAAGCAGGTTAAATGGTAACATGGGGGTGCCGCTGGTAAAATCCAAAATGTGGGAAACTCGACAGGACAAATGACCCAGTTTTCTCAATGCAGAAATTGCAACTTAAGAAAGAAAGTGAATACATATATTGAAAGAAATTCATAAGACATAATCAACTGCAACGTATGGCCTATATTTGGAATTCAATATGAACAAACCAACTACTAGAGATAAATTTCTGAGATGATCATGGAAATACAAAAACCAGGTATTTGAAGTCTATTTGAGGATATTAAAGAATTATTGTCATTTCTTTTTAGGTGTGATAATGTGTAGAGTTGT
>VBSM01000639.1:322745-333724 GCA_008086735.1 Cheirogaleus medius | reverse complement strand
TGAGCCACCGCGCCCGGCCTTAGAGTTGTGTTTTTAAAGATAATCTTTCTTTTAGAGAAACAAACTAAAATATTTACAGATGAAGTGATATGATGGCTCATTACGATGGGGGCATAGAGACAAGATTGGGCATGAGCTGGTAACTGCTGAAGCTGGATAATGGGAACAGGGGGTTCATTGTACTATTCTCCCCACTTTCATATATTTTTGCCTTTTTTCCTAAGAAAAAATTTCAGTTCTGGAATCTTTTCTCCAGGTTAGAATGATAACTGCTACTATCATCACTATGGGTATCTGCATCATTCCACTTTCTTTCACAGGAATTACAGTAAAGGTCAATCTGTTTACCTGGATTCTACCAGTATTTACTATGAGTAAGAGACCTTCCCCGACTGGAAACTAGACTCAGCCCTCATTGTGACCACCAAGATTTAAGAGAATAGATTGTAAAAATAACAAGATGGTAGAGCTTGAGTCTGACTCCATAGCAAATCTACGTAACTCAGCCAGGAATCAATCATGACAGAGACAGGCCCAAAAAAAGAGATCAACAGTAGGAGAAAGATCAACACTGACATTCACAGCCCCTATTCCTTCTAGTTGCTACCACTGAGGTCTAACTATAACATAGTCTCTATTCCTGTTCCTTCCACATCCTTAATGATACAAGTCTCACGCTTCCCAGCCCACACCCAAAGCTGTCATCCTCACCAAGATGCTCACCTACTCTGACGTCTGGCAGCCAGCCTCTTACTGCTCCCGTAGTGCTAATCTCAGGGCTTTGGAATCAACTACTCATCTACCTATCTCCTCCATTAGATTGTGATCTCTTTGAACCAAAGACTATCTTTGGAGGAGAGACAGCACAGTGGGGTAGTTTAGAGTATAAACTCTGAAGCTAGACTGCCTGAGTGTCAGTCCTCCACTTAGTAGCTTTGTCTCTTGGACAAGTTAGTGTGTCAAAATTGCTTTATCTATAAAATACAACTAACAACTGTACTTATCTCTTAGATTGTTAGGAATACTGAATGTGATGTGTATGGTTTATTTTTATTTTTTTTGTGACAGAGTCTCGCTCTGTTGCCCAGGCTAGAGTGCCATGGTGTCAGCCTAGCTCACAGCAACCTCAAACTCCTGGGCTCAAGTGATCCTTCTACCTCAGCCTCCTGAGTAGCTGGGACTACAGGCATGCGCCACGATGCCCGGCTAATTTTTTCTATATATTTTTAGTTGTCCAATTAATTTCTTTCTATTTTTAGTAGAGATGGGGGTCTCGCTCTTGCTCAGGCTGGTTTCGAACTCCTGACCTTGAGTGATCTACCTGCCTCGGCCTCCCAGAGTGCTAGGATTACAGGCGTGAGCCACCATGCCCGGCCTGATGTGTATGGTTTAGAATCATTCCTGGCATGTAGTTAGAGCTTAATGAAAGCTGGCTAACATTATTATTGTGTAGTGTTACTGATATTAATGTCAGTATTAATCTTGGTATAGCCAGGGTTTAGTACAGTGATTGACAATACACATTCAATAAATATTGGTGGAAGGGATAAATCATTACCATCAACATATCCTATATCCATCTATTCTACTATTTAAATTACCTACCTACACTTCATCCAGCAATATACCTAATGTTTCAGAAAATGTCATATCAGGGTGGCTCTGTGAAATCAGAGTACTGGCTTGAATTTTGTCATGAAACTCACTCAAGTACATGCACTACAAGTGCATGAAAATGGCCAATTGATACTTTAATCCAAAAATCTATCATAAAGCTGAGGAAATTATGACACATGGCTGGAGATCCCTCACCCATGACCTAGACAGCATCGTCCCCTTTCTTCTTACTTACAGTAGCCACGGAAGGAATTCCAAGCATTGGGTAGGTATGTGTGTTGTACGGAGGAGTTCTGCTGCTGCTGCGTCTGCAGAGCCTGCCCTTGTGTGGAAGAACTGCCTTGTATGTGGGAGGGGCTGAGGCCCTGCTGGGACTGCTGGGCAGAGGGGCTCAAGGGCTGCCCAGCTACCTAGGGAGAGAGAGAAAGCAAGAGCAGAGAATTGTGAAATTCCAATGTAGTTAAGACTCACAAACAAATGAAGGAACTAAATCAGACTAATATGAATGATAACACTGAAAGTATCACTGCTATTATTAAAATAACATTTTAAGTAAGAATAGAATTAATGAAATGTAAGTATAACTATGAACTCTAATTTGTTTTTAAAAGATTATCTATAAAAGTATCCAAAAATTAATTTTAATTATAAACTTGTTAGAAAAAGAAATGAATGAAAGTATAATTATCTACATTATACAAGGTTAAAAAAGTTGACAGGTGAAATAAGTTGCCTATATTACAAAGCTAACTTTGTGAAGAGGTTAACTCCTCACAGGTAAGGCCCATGCTACCCAGCCTGCCATGCAAGACCCTCCATTGTCCAGCTCCAAACTGCCTTTCCAACTTTCTTCCCAAACATCATTTCCTGTTAGTAACCTAAAAAGAGTAACTCAGTTTTCTATAAACATACCACAATTTCCCATCTGTGTCTTTACTTATAGCGCAAGCTTACTCAGATCACAATGCCTTCCCTGAATCGTATCCCTCCTTCAAGACCTAATTCAAAAGACTACTACTTCTACAAAAATCCCCTGCTAAACATAATCTCTTCCTCTCTCAAATTCCATAACATGTTATGTCCCATAACATATTTCAATAACAGACTCAATCATACAAACACAGTAATATAATACACAATACTACTCCACAAAGCCATTGTTCCAAATCAGAGAAGCAACTTAGCAATTGCATTCAGGATGGTAAGCAAAGGCCAGTGTTATTTCTAGGATATCTATCACAGGGCTCCATTAAGACAAAGCTAATAACTTAATGTAAGGGTGTCTACATTACCAATATAAAAACTGGAGGCAAAGGTACGACTCTTTAATTAAGGTCCAAAAATAATATCTTAATAGTTGAGGAGACTAGGCCTGAAGATAATGTCTTGACTCTTATTAACTCTCACAGTGCCTGAGGCCATATTAACTTCTCTGAACAGTCCATGGAGAAGTGTACCTGGGATGATGGCGGGGCGGAGGCAGGGGGCTCGCTGACCTGGATGTGCTGCACTTGGATGGCGTGCTGGGCATAGGCCTGAGGGTCGTGGAGCTGGCCAACATCCACAGTGGACTGCTGGGACTGGTGTGGGGAAGTGGCCTGGAGGGAGGAAAAACAGGCCCAGAAACCAAATACACATTGATTGAGGTTAAGGGAAATTCTTCCAGAGGAAAAGTTCAGTTAAAACAATATCCTAACAGAAACAGAAGAATAGAAGGAACTTCAGATTCAATACTATATTCCCAGGCAGCCCACACTGCAGCCAAGAGGAGAGAAAAAGATAGTTTGAAGAATTATGCTTCTTTAGCATTCAATAGTCTGCTTGTTGAAGAAAGGAGAAGGGGGAAGAGGGGGAAGAAAAGGGGGAAGAGGAGGGAGAAGGTGAGCGGGAAGAGGAGGGGGAAGAGGAGGAGGAGGAGGAGGGGGAGGAGGAGGAGGAAGAGGAGGAGGAGGAGGAGGAGGAGGAGGAAGAAGAACAACAACTATGTTTCTAAAACATAAGCTGCTAATGCTATTAAATTCTGGAAGAGGAGGAGAGAGAGGGAATATAGTTCGTGACAATACACTAAATGAGAAGTTGACAGGAATCAAATATTTCAATTAAATTTAATGACCTACCCTTTATCAGTTATAAGAAATGGAAGAGAATTTGCTTTTAGTTTGTCACTATGAACCCACCAAAAGGGCACTTTCTAACCTTTTATGTATCATAGATATCTTTGAAAATCTAGCTAAAGTACAGGCCCTTTGTCCAGAGCAACTTCAGGGCCTACAGATTCCTCCAAAAGACTAAAGTTAGGAACTCTTCCACTAAAAAAAAAAAAAAAAAAGAGATAAAAGTCAATGCTCACGCCTGTAATCCTAGCACTCTGGGAGGCCGAGGCGGGTGGACTGCTCAAGGTCAGGAGTTCGAAACCAGCCTGAGCAAGAACGAGACCCCGTCTCTACTATAAATAGAAAGAAATTAACTGGTCAACTAAAAAATATATATAGAAAAAAAAAAATTAGCCAGATATGGTGGTGCATGCCTGTAGTCCCAGCTACTCGGGAGGCTGAGGAAGGAGGATTGCTTGAGCCCAGGAATTTGAGGTTGCTGTGAGCTAGGCTGATGCCATGGCACTCTAGCCCGGGCAACAGAATGAGACTCTGACTTAAAAAAAAAAAAGTCAATGAAGTGGCAACTTTCATTCCTGCTCCTGTGTTAGTTTTAAATTCAAATAATTCACACCAACAAGTTTGTTCATTTGTGCCTTGAGTATACTTCTCCTCAGCATAATTAAATGAACCATCAGTTCTGGGAGGGTGCCCTTATTTAGCCCCTTAAACAGTAAGAATGAGTTATTCATTACCTGGTAGAAGGAATATAGCTATATAACCACTACACTAAAAAGGTACTGACTGATACTCAGTTTTGAATCAAAAGTATTCTTTACAACCTCTCACTGATATAAGTAATTCAATGCCCAGGTAGGGATTTATCAAACTAGCTCATTACCAGGTAGCCAACTTAGGTGCTAAAGGATAAGGATTAAGAAGAGGCTCAGAAAGCGGCACCTTGAGTACTGCCCTGCAACAGCACAGGACGACTGTATACACTGGAGCCTAAAATCTCCCATCTCTCTCTCTTTTTTTTTTTTTTTAGAAACAGGGTTTCACTCTGTCATCTGGGCTAGAGCACAGTGGTGCAATCACAGCTCACTAAGGCCTCAAACTCTTTGCTCAAGCGATCCTCCTGCCTCGGCCTCCTGAGTAGTTGGAACTACAGGCGTGCACAACTATATGCCAGGCTATTTTTTTTTAATTTTTTTGTAGAGACAGGTTCTCACTATGTAGCCCAGGCTGGTCTTGAACTCCTGGCCTCAAGTGATCCTTCTGCCTCAGTCTCCCAAAGTGCTGAGATTACAGGTGTGAGCCACTGCACCCACCCTAGACAGAAATCTCTTACACTGCTAAACCCAGAGGCCTCATCAGCCTGGGGAGGGGTAGGGTGGAGATACAGTTTACAAATGCCCAAGACTCAGAACATTCATGAAGAAGTACATTCTGTAGAGCCTAGCTCCAGCTTTAGCTCTGAGAATAGGTAGTTTTGATTCCAGCTATCATAATGGCTAATGGCAATATGGCCTTCATAGACATAAAGAAAAATAAATGTTATGCAGTACCGGGGCCACCTGCACCACTTGAAGCTGTATATGCTGAGGCTGCTGGAGACTAGATGCAGACTGCGACACGGGGATATACTGAATTCTCTGGTAGTCCCCTTGCGGTGTTCGGTAATCTGTCGTTAAGGTCTGGGACAGTTCTGTCATTGCTTGGGTAAGCAGGTCTGTCGTCACCACAGTCTCTCCGGTGGCACTGTCTGTGGTTAGAACGGCTGGGGCAGCACTGATCACAGCTGTTGTCAGTGGTGTATGTATGGTGTTGGGGAGCTGGGCATACTCTGGATGCTTCTTTCGAATATGTTGGACCATCTTGGTCTGAAAAATTAAGGCAGAAAAAAAATAATAACTAGAATTAGTTATTTTCCATTTTTCTCATATGCAAACCCTCCAAAGTTTCCTAAAGTTTTTTATCTTGAGCCTTTAAACAAAAATCAGAGCAATACTGATTCTATGGCTGCGCTTCCTAAAATGGCACAAAGCTGCGAAAGGGGAAAAAAGAGGGCTGGAAGGGAAGCGCAAACTCCCCTGACCCTACACCACCAGGAAAGGTCTGAATACCTCACAGCATCCTCCGCCCTCACCAATACCTGCAGGAATCAAGCACAATCCCCCCAGCAAAAATGACCCCCTCTTCAAATCTACCATTGAAGTTCCTATATGGTGCTTCTGTAAGCCTGAGTTCATAAGCCATGAGCGTAGAATAGTCATACATGAGGCCCTCAGCAGGCCAAGGGAAAAGGAATGCAGCCAACCACTCAGGCTATTCGATGGCACTAATTCTGGGGGAGGCCCACAGTTTTCTCTTCCCTTTCTTTGCTATGGTCCCTGTTTACGAGGACTAGGATACCATCTCTTTCAGTCCTCCTTAATTCAGAAGGAACCACCCAGGCCTCTAGTTGAGAAGCCATCTTCCCTCAAGTGATTCCTTACATAGTGGTTTTGACCTCAGATTTGGTCAGAAATCTCCCCCCTACCTTGCTGCTATACTGCTTGGAGCAGTGGGGGCAGCAGACGGGTGGGGTGGCAATGGTACCCGTCAGCTGGGTGTGGGTGCTCAGCATGGGGTCTGGCTCTCCAGGACCAGCAGGACGGAGTTTCCGAATGCTTGGTGGGAGCTCAGCTCCTGGATGGTTCTTCAGAATATGGGCTTTACGCTTGCTGGCACTTTTATAAACCTGCAAATTCAAATGTCTGCCATGAAAGCGGTATACAGTTTCACTTTCTTGCTTAAAGCAAACTATCTAGCAATTTCATCATAAGAAAGTGAGAAAAAATATTTATGTAGTCCAAAATAAAATGCAATAAAAGATTACTGAAGAAGGACATACTATAAATTATAATAAAATAACATAATGTAGATATGCTAAGCATCTTCATTAAATTTATATATCTTTTTTTTTTTTTTTTTTTGAGACAAAGTCTCACTCTGTTGCCCAGGCTAGAGTGCCGTGGCATCAGCCTCGCTCACAGCAACCTCAAACTCCTGGGCTGAGGCAATCCTCCTGCCTCAGCCTCCTGAGTAGTAGCTGGGACTTCAGGCATGCACCACCATGCCCGGCAAATTTTTTCTATATATTTTAAGTTGTCCAGCTAATTTATTTCTATTTTTTTGGTAGAGACAGTGTCTTGCTCTTGCTCAGGCTGGTCTCTAACTCCTGACCTTGAGTGATCCGCCCAACTCGGTCTCCCAGAGTGCTAGGATTACAGGTGTGAGCCACCACGTCCAGCCAAATTTATATATCTTAGACAATAACTATACAAATACCCTTTACCCTAAAGTTTAAAAGGCGGATATACAGACAGAAAGAGAATTGTTTTTAAGCCAATTCATCCTTCACCCCATGAAAGCTCTCACATGAGTACGTAGCTGAGGACTAAGAGCCAAAGAATCTTCCAAATGGCAACTTTAGTAGCAACTATTGCCTCCAGTGGGAAATCTATGTTTAAAAAATGTTTCTTAACTTTTAAGCTGACACAGCTGCATTATATAACAAATAATATTACAATGAAACAATAAACATATATTCTTTTTCTTTTTTGCAACTGCACAAAAATAAAGAATGGAATAGTACAAGTAGAGTACTCTACCCCAAAACTTTTTCATAACTCATTCTCGATCTTCTAGAAACTCAAAGTCTACCATACATTTTAACAAGTAATATGATAAACACCCTCATTTTATAGCATAGTAATTTGAAATTAATTCACATAGTAAACATTTGGTAAGAAATCTTTTCTTGTGTAACAAAAATCACAGAGAGAAGGGACAATAAGAAAAGCAAAGTCAACTAACTCTTAAGAAAAAAAGACTGACTTAAAATGAGGCTGCATTTCTAGTCCTTTCTATCTGAATGGACAACTACTGAGAGACAGGGAACCATCTGCTAAGAGTAACTGCAAGATTCTAGTATGTATTTATAAACGCAGACAAATTTCCTGTAAGGAGGGCTTCCACAGTGGCATTCCAGTATAGACATTTTCCTTTTACCTTGTCACAATACTGACAAAAGTAATCACGGTTGGGTTTTATGATGGGTAGTGTTAACTCTGGCACCTCTTCTATCTTCATGTCTGGGTGCCTCTTTGATAAGTGATTTACCTAAAGTGAAAACAAAGAACAAATGAGAAAAAGAGACCCTATTATAAACAGAAGCTAACAAATGCCTCTGGTGATGACTGCTAGAAGCTGGACCTCTCTGAAGCAACATCCCAAAATAATGAGGCATTTGGCCAGAACCAGTGCCACCAGACCTACTGCAAAAGCATTCACAGTCACTGGGAACAGGAGTTAACAGAATTCAGCAAAGAGTTAAAGGTGAATTGGGTCACTGTGAACCCCATCGACAGGCTTTGGCTGAAAGAATAGCTGTTGGAAAAAGGAAAATTACACTAGCACGAATTTCTTTGGTGGATTCTCCTGATGCAAACCTGTCTTTCATTATTTAATGCCTGAGCTGTACTAAGAACATTGAATGAGATACAAACTAAGGTTCTAAATTTTAAATACTACTCTATTGACTTTTTAGCTCCTGGCAAAAATACATTCTGCACCTGCAATAAGGTCAAAACGAGTTGAGAGCAGAGAACTGGCTGTCCCCTCTGATGTTTCAGCTGACCTGGGTCCACACACCCTGCTTTGATGGAAAGCTTCCTTCTATTATGTCCACTATCTGGAAAAGGGGGGCAGCATTAAAAGGGAAGAGTGGGGAAGAAAGCAAAGACCCCACCAGAAAATATATTTGGGAACACAAAAGAAAGGAGGGAAATAAAATAAGTCAAGAACAAAGAGGTGGAGAAGCATAAAGAAAAACAAAACTAGTAATGAAAGTGGTAGAAAGAGACCTCTTCCAAGAAGTCACCGGAGAGTGGCAAGGGAGGACAAAGGGAGAGTGGAAAGAAGAGAAGTCCAAACTGGGGACTGTGTCTCTGTTTCTTCCCCTAGCCATTGACAAAACCTGTTGCCAAATATAACTTAGTACAGAATACAATACAAAAGTCATCGTGGCTTTGGAAGACTGAGGAATCTGCAGCCGCTCGGCACTGACCAGCATGCCGCGTCGCCGGAAGCCCATCATGCACAGGCG
Source organism: Cheirogaleus medius (assembly GCA_008086735.1). NCBI lineage: Eukaryota > Metazoa > Chordata > Mammalia > Primates > Cheirogaleidae > Cheirogaleus > Cheirogaleus medius. The sequence goes on along the minus strand of VBSM01000639.1, from coordinate 324,862 downwards.
GCACTTGAACGTGAAGCTGTCGTAGTCTGTGGACGTGATGCGAGGCTTGAACGTCTTAGAGCGGCTGATGCGGTCGGCTTTCTTGGCCTCCCTCTCAGGATTGTGCATTCTTTGCATGTGTTCCCGTAGTTTGTCTTTTCGCTATTTGGAGAGAATTTTTTAAAAGGGGGTAGGCGTGGGGGTAGAAAATTTTTAATTGAAGTAATAATTTAAAAATCAATACAAATTAGCAGTTACCACAAACTACCAAGATGCATTTGAGTCATTCGAGCACCGGGACATATGAGGGCATGTCAAAGGACTGGGAGATACTCTGGTCACAGCAAAGAAGTGCATTCCAATGAGCCTTGGTTTAAGAAGGCCATTAAATATAAGAGATACATACTGACTTTTGAGAAGAAAGGCTTTGTATTTATGTAGAGGTGCTCAAGGATACATGGAATAAATTTCATACCAAACTATAAGACAAATTGATAATGAATGACAGACAGGTAATACTAGATTTAAAAAGCCATATGTCTACTCAATTCCTACACATTTCAACAAACATAATGATAGTCTTCTAAATCCCAAATGAAGTTAAGTAAGAATCTCTCATCTTATAGATTTAGAATCTCTCACCTTGTGGATTCAGAAGTTCAAGTAAACAATAACACTGTCCACTGTGGATGGAGCCTGGGAGCCTAGGGCCCAGCTCCCAGTTTAATGATCTAGTGATATTATGCATGTTGATTCGACATTTTCCATGGAAAGAAAATTAGGCAGTGCTCATCTTGAATAAAAACAAATTCAATAAGTGTCAAGTCCCTAATCCAATGAGGCTCTCCACTCTGGGACATATGATTAAACTGTGATTAGTCTTGTAAAGATTTTGAAGCTTTTTACAAGCCCAGTTTTTCTCACCTTCTGGTATAGAGACTTTTTTTTAACCTCTTCATTTTTCAGCACATTTATTCAACAAATATTCCTTCAGTGCCTACCAAGTATCCTGCTAAATGCCAAGTGCCAATGCTAGGCACCCCTCACCTACCTGCCTCTCCTGCTACAATGGACATGACCCAACTGCTCTTTCTTCCTATCCACATCCACCCTCATTCCCGGAAAGGCCAGGATGGACTATCCAGAGTTTCTTAGTCTGCAGAAAAATTTGGATTAAGAACACTGCCCTAAATAATACTATTTCTCTTTAGTGCAGATACAATGATAATGTTCTGTTGCATTTCCACTTTTTCCTAAGCATCAGCATTCACTAATTTCCCCCATTTATTCTCTTTAAACTGACTAATTTACCTTAACTGAACCCTTACCTAAATCCCAAAGCCTAATGCATGCCACGCATGCAGTGACAGCCAAGTTTATTGGATGCCAAATCTCTACGAGGCCTTCCTATCCTAATACCCCCAAAACCAAATTCATTATCTCCCCACTCTCTCTCCTCCTGCCTCGGTTGAGCTCCTTAGTATTAGTAGTGTTGCCAAACATCCAGCCTCTCAAGCCACAGATGTCTATTACTCACTGTCCGCCCTTCACCTGTTCATGAAGACACAAGGTCCTGTCAGTCCTCCCTCAGACAGCAGTCTTGAACATGGGTCCTCTTCTCCACGCTCACTGCCTCTGCCTGCATTTAGGCCCACTTTAAAACACCTATGGCTCCCTTCACCGTAAGTCTGATTACTCGGCATAACATGCTGGCTTAACCTACTTCCCTGGCTTCCTCTTTCCACTGGCTTCTGTCCCTGCTGGCAGCACCTCTGTCCCTGCTGCTCCCTCTGCTCGGAATGCCTTTATCCCTCCCTCATTCCTCATCTCTCCCTTCCTCTAGCTGGCAAACTCTTCCCCACCTTTGAGTGAATTCGAAAGTGTCACCTTATATATGAAGTCTCCCCTACACTCCAAATCAGAGCTCATCACTCTCATAGCACTTCATTCTTTTCTCTATTACAGTGTCAACAATCAATTCTTAATGTACATGTCTAATTACCCCATCAAACTGTGAGCTCCTTAAAGTCAGAAGGTCCCACCTTTACTGCCGCCCTCACGGGCTTACAGTTAGCAAGGCAGGCAATTGCAATACACAAGTGCCATCACAGAGGCCCTGTGGGAATTTTAGAGGAGAA
>VBSM01000639.1:290147-322645 GCA_008086735.1 Cheirogaleus medius | reverse complement strand
CAGATCCATCTATATTTTTCACATTGGAGTTCTCTACAGAGTTGTAAATGTATTACTATATATTGAAAATCATTGAGATTATATTCTATAAAAAACACTTAACACAAAACTTAAGCTTTCAAAATTCTATTTCTCATATTTTAGTTCTTTGTATTCTATACAAATACACCCTGAATTTTCCCTTCCTGAATCCACTCTGATTCTGTTCCAGTTTCTATGACAGTATGATCTACAACCATATTCAGCACAGTGTCTCTCAATGACACTTTTGCAGACTCATCCGATATCCCAATGAAGCATATTTTACTATTTTCACATGTATTTATTCATTTAACTCTTAACTCTGGGTCTCTTGCAAAGTATTGCTTGGCTGCTTCTAAATTCCAAGCAGGTTACTGATACTTATTATTTTTTATTTTCATCTTTGAATTCATTAACATTCTCCAAAGTAGCCTAAGCCTTTTGACTTCCCACCTCTATGAGGTGAGGGTCCTGCTGCCTAAAGGCTCAATTACTTGTTCTAGTACTTAATAAGTGCTCCAAATCTCTTGATTTGGATGATAAGTAAATGTATTGGTCTCTTAGGATTTTCAATAGCAATTTAGTTCTACTAGTCATTATATATTTGGATTCTTTTAGGAGATGTATTACTACTTGGAAGATTTTAATTGAGAAAATAAGCTAGGTAATTTTACACATAAGTCCAACAGAGGCCCAAAGAGCATCTCAAGTCCAGTTCTTCAGAAGTGGGTGATAAACAGGTGAAATGAACAGGCATTTATCCTTAGCTTGCCATAATTCCAGTGACTGTGAGAATCACTTCAGGCTGAGCATTGCTGGCATACCTTAAATTGTTTCCCACAGGTGGAGCACAGGAAGTCTTTGCGGTCCGAATGCCGGAGCATGTGGAGTCGCAGCTTGTCAGGGCGGCAGAAGGCCTTGTCACACTCTGTGCACTGGTAGATCTTTTCTGAGTGGAAGCTGCGCACGTGTTTTTTCACCTAGCAGTAAAAACCACGGGAAAACTCATCAGGGGACTCTGGGCACCAGAGGAAATGGCCAAAGACAGCTTATCAAACACTAGGGGGAGCCCAATGCATGACTATGGGTTTTTATCAACCTGCCCCGTGGAATCCAATGAAATGTGATAATTGGCCTCTATAACACAAACTGGTCCCTGTCACAAAGAAACAAAACAAGCAGCCAGAATGCCTAAGAAATCCTAACCTTCCAGATGAGTTGAAGAGTGGAAGAAAGAGTGCTTTCTTGGTCAAAGCCCTGGTCACATGGAGCCCCTTTTTTTTTTTTTTTAAGATTAAAAGCAAGAATTCCATCTGAAATTGTTTCATAAATTAAAAAAAAATAATAGTTCCTTTGGGTTTAAATTAATCTTGATAAAAATGATGTATAGAAATACAAAAAATAATTCTTCCTCACTTTTCTGTCTTTAACACATTAACTGTCATGTGAGTTGTATTTAACTCAAGCTAGTTTTGAGCCCCGGGCCTCAAGAAGCATGTGTAACTCAAGTCTCTTTACCTTGAGCCATGTAAACTATGTTTCAAGTTGCATATAACTCACGCATAGAAAACAAAAAATAACAAATTTTTCATTAAATTAGAAAGGATCGTTTTGTTTTCGAAGTTTTCATTCTATTTCGTAACAAAACACCATGGCCCCAAGGAAAAAAAATTTTTTCTAGTATGGCAATGTGTTAATATGTATAGAAGCAATTTAGCCCCTTTTAGTAATTGATTCTTTACATCTTCCTATAAAATCAGGTTCTGAAGAATTAAAAACATGAATTAGACAATACAGAAAACATTACCCGTTTATGATTGATACAATGTTAGTGTCATTTCTCCTTAATTGGGACTTATTCTCCTTACTTTTAGATAACTTAAATAAAGGAATATGGCTTCTGAACTCTCTTAGCCATATATATCCAATGAAGAAGACCTGTGGGTGGAAGCTAAGTAGTGAGTCATATCAAACTATTCCTGGCCAGGCATGGTGGCTCACACCTGTAATCCCAGCACTTTGGGAAGCTGAGACAGGAGGATCACTTGAGGCCAGGAGATGGAGATCAGCCCGGGCAACAGAATAAGACTTTGTCTCTAAGAAGAAAGAAAAAAAAAAAACCTATTCCTATAAGACAGCTTGCTTCATTATTTTGGGAGTTTCTTTGCCATTAAATTCTGCCTTAAAGCAACCCTTCTAATTGTGTAAAATGAGAAAATTTTCAAGACCTCGATACTAGCAGAACAATGATTAAGTCCTAGTCTCCTTTTGCTTTGGTAATTTTTTTAAAAAAAGAGTACTTTTACAAGATATTTAATTATTCACTGACTAGTGCAGAAAAATATTATCACTTAAAGTCCAAATGAAATCATGAATATTCTGAAATTTATCTTCATCCATTTGCTCCAACAAAGAATAGACTACAAGGAGACAAGTCAGTGCTTAATACAAAATTACATTATAAACCAACTCTTTCTTTTATTTACTGCCAAACTGCATGGCCTTAGTAAAGCAAGACATGAAACCACAGTGGAAGGGAGGGGATACTTCCAGCCCAGGAAATAGAAGTATGTCTTCTACAGACTCTCTATATTTTATGAGTAATGGATATTGACAAGGATTAAGAAAGACTTTTTAAAAATTACAACAGATCTGGGTGCTTATTACTGTAATATGACTTAACTATCTAAATGCCACTGTCTGATCTGGACAATTAAGGGTTATAAATATCTTTTGCTTATCAAAGTAGTCTGATTGAAGAAATATTGTTCTCAATCGTAAACTTGTTTCAAAGAAGGGATGAAAATGCAGGTGCTAGGCAGTCTCAGTTTTCCAAAAATTGAAGTTTCTTTTACCATAAGAAGAAAGCAGATAGGAATCTCAGTGGTAGACACTCACCTGGATAAAATCTGGGAACCGTTTCTTACAAGTTGGGCAGGTGAAGTAGCCATCATTGATATGAATGGCCACATGATCTTTCAACAAATCAAGGCGGTCAAAGGATTCTGGGCAAAAAATGCAAGAGTAAGTCTTCTGGTCGGAATGGAGCTTCATATGGCTCTCCAAAGATGCGCTGCTGATGAAGCCCTTGTTACACAGATCACAGGTCAACGGGCAGTTCCCCTCCCGCCCATGGAAGCGCAAGTGTTGGTCCAGTTTATCCTTTTCACGGAAGGCCTTCCCACACTGCAAACATTTAAAAGGCCGGAAGGACTTCCGAATAAACAGATGCTGAAGAGCTGCATTCTGAAAGACATACACAGATGTGATCATTTAGTGAGAAAATTAAGAGCGCAAGTGGATCACACTTTTATAGAGAAAGAGAGGATGATCTCTGCAATCACAGACTTCCCAGAGAAGTTAAACTCTAGGACGCACAGTTGAAAGAAGATTTTTCTGGTGAAGACACTGAAAATGAAGCATCCCCAAAGTTCATCTTGAAAAAACAAACCTATTTTATGTTTTGTTTTATGTCTGTGAATGTGTGTTTTCTTTTGAAAGGATTTAAGTAACATTCAAGAAAGTGTTCCCAATAGAAGACATGTACAATGAAACAAACCCTAGAGTGGAACAGGATAAAAATTAAAGATTTGGAAGAAAATATGTGGGGTAAGTCACATATGCATGAATGAGCTTGGAGCGAGTCAGCCAAATGTTACTTGTTCAAGTCCTTGAGAAAAAGAATTTGAAGTTTGATTAAAATGTTTAGGAAGAAAATGTAATAAAAGAACTGAAGGGTTGTCCTTGCCAGGGGCAGATTGAAGGAGGAAATGGATATGGGGTTTCTTTGGGGGATGATGAAATGTTCTGGAATTAGATAGTGTTGATGGCTGTACAACTTTGGAACTATTCTAAAAATCATTTTAAAGGGGTGAATTTTATGCTATGTGAATTATAAATCTCAATTTAGGAGAAAGAACTGAAAGGGAAATAAAGGATTTATATGACTGTGTTTGTTCACAAAACATGAGACATGAGCATATATCGTAAGTGGAAAATATGCATTTCGTTACTTCCTACTTAGAAAATGCAAAGGACAAGGCCCCAGTGCAGCTAGTTAGTTCTACTGGTTAGAAGGCCATGCTAACAAAGCTAAGCATATTGCTTTGTTCCCTAACTAGACCAGGCAATTTTGCTTTTTGTTTTCAGTCACAGATTACACTTCCAGTGCTGATTAGCCATCTTGTAAATTCATGCAATTGTTATAGGGAATCCAAGAGAAAGAATAGGGATACTCAGTGCAAATCCACCACTACTGCTGGAAAAACAACTCATGCTCTGCTGAGAGCAGATCAACGGAATCATCTTTCACACAGAGAATACAAAATCAATATTTTAGTTATGCTATAATGAAGACTCATTCATAAGTTCCTCGAAACACTGAGAGAAAGCTCTAGGTACCTATGAGGGGGAAAATCACTCAAAACATGTATCTGTGAATAGGTGTGCCTAAGTATTAATAGCTATAAGGGGGCAGTAATTGAAGGATTAACGGAGATCTTAATGTATTATTTGTACAATGAAAAAAGTATAGTGAACAACACCTAATTCCAAATTACTGATAAGCAGCAACTTCTAAATTTAATATGAAATAATCGTTTGGGAGGAAAAGAAAGTAATTAGTTTTTATTTAGTAAAATTTCTGAACACAGTTACTGTACAGTGGAAAATGTCTCTCAGGGCTTGTCTAACAGGGCTAGGAGTGAGATTTTAAGATGCTACCTACTCATCTATCTTGAGTAGATAAACAGCAATTTTGTTGTCTTCCCAGGTTGACTGGGCTGCTTCAGGGGGTATGTAATATTTTATTCTCCTATGTATCTAGATCCCTTAATAAACTGCTTAGCTCATAGGAAGCATTCAATAATAGGTTGAGAATTAATGAAATATATTTCATATGAAACTCAAGAAAAATTATCTCAAGGTCTTTTCTACAGCATCCGCAAAGATCTTAAAAATAGATCTGTTTTCAACTCAGTGTCAGAGCTTGCTTTCACCTCCTCACACTGCTTAGCAGTCACCTAATCTTTTACTCTATCTGGACAGGTACTTACTTTACATAAAAGCTTTTACTATTTTGTCTACTTTCGAAACTTTATAGAAATATTGCAGATAAATAGATGGTTTTCTGAGGTTTAGCAATGCAAGATTCAGAAGACTTTTGTCATGTATTAATTATGTCTTTTATCCAAATTCAGCAAAGTATCCAAGGACAGACACAACACACAGGAATTGATTTTGGCCCTGCTGAGGACTCCATTTCTCCTCAGGTGCCAAATCCAGAACTCAGTTTTGTTTTGGTCCATTTTGCTAATCAGTCTTCTGTCATTTCTGATTAGCATGAGTCCCTTCAGGAACTTGATTTAAACTGAGTGGCCACCTGGCTCCACTTTCCTAGTTCTGTTGACAAACCTTATCATCTTTTCAATTTCCATGGAGCCCTGAACATTGTCTAAGTACTCAAGAACTAGACTGTCTTTCTCTGATCTAATGATACTAATGTGATCCTCACGTTACAGGGTAGTAAAAGCACTGAAGCTGTTCCCACCCTTTGACCTACTTGGAGGCTATTTCTACCTTAAGGTATCTTCTGTAGCTCAGAGCCACAGCCAGTACACATTTCTAGAAGAAATCATGAAAAACAGTGAAGGGAGCACATAGATACATTATGGTTCTTCCAGTCAGCCACGCCATAATGTACACACATCAGCTACTCTAGGGATACCAAAATAGTATCGTTGCTAAATTTTGATTTGGGATTTAACTCATGATGCAATGAATTCTGATATGAGCGATTCTTTGAAGACAAAGACTATAAAATGTTTCTAAAATTTGATATTAATAGCAAAAGGAACCTAAATTATTTATCATTTGTATACTATTTTGATCCTGACACTAGAAGGAAATCAATCACGTTTGTTGGTTGGTTTGGGGTTATTTTTAATAACTTTTCTTTGGCCAATTTTCTGCTCAGCTTTCAAAGCCTTTGGTGGGCTAGCTCTGCTCAACACACCTCACTCCTCACTATCCTTCCACAGGAACCCCATGCTAGGGCCAAGTTAGTGTTTGCACTATCCCGTAAGCATACCACACACATCCCTGTGTCTGGGCCTCTGATCCTGTGGCTACCATTCTCTGGGTGACAGTCTTCCTTCCTCCTGTCTTTGTTTCAATCTAAGTCTCAACTCATCCATGAATTATCCTGACTCCTCCATCTGTCTTTGGCCTTTCACTCTTCCAACTTCCTATAGCAATTATAAGCTATCCTTTTACATTTAACACTTAACTGTAAACTACCTTAGTGTTGACTCCTTATTTAGACTGTAAGCTCCTAGAGGACAGAGATCAAGTGAAAATTCTATTGTGTACCTAGCACAGTGTTGAATATACAATTAAAATTCAATACCACTGCATAAGTCATTCAAATGGTTTTAGTGCTGGAAGGGACCTTGGAGATCACTTAGTCCTACCCTTCATTTTGTATATGAGCAATCAGAATCCCACAATTTATTCATTGATCTATTTACAAATAAATTATCATTATTCATTAATTTGCATTTACTGTAGCAACCAAATTGTAGTTTCCACCAGGATTTAGTAAGTATAGGTTGCAAAGAACAGCAGGTCAGGCAAACACTTAAGTGACATTCTGTTATGTGAAACACAGGAAACAAACCTACCTGCAGCTCCAACTGAGCAGGCAGCATTAGAGGAGAGAAAAATAGTTACATTACCAATTGGATTGGAAGACTTCCCTTCAGTTGGTCATTACCAATCTGGATAGAAAAGATGAAAAAATACATAGCCCTACTTTTTAGAATGTGTAAAAGGAAAAAACAAAATAGCTCAACTAAGACTGACCTCCAAAAGCCACATACATGCAGCTTTGGCTTTGACATAAGGGACCTTGTACCAAAACCAGTAACCCAACTTGTTCAAGAATACAAATACAATTATAGCCAGACTATGCTTGTACACCCACAACTTTGCTATACATGTGGGCTTTAGTTTTTTCCTTCAAATCTGGAAGCATTTCTCTGGACTTAGTAAAAAATCAGAATGGCCAAAGCAGAAAAGACAGTAATTGGGTAAGAGAAGGAAATATAGACTGGGAAATAACGTAGAATGATAGACGGGAAGATATTAGTTCATAGCTTTTTTCCTTTCTGGCCTATATGTAGGTTTACATATTCTTTTGAAATAATATACATTGAGCCAAAAGTTTTATTTGTTTCAATTATAAGGCCCTCATAAAGGCTGTCTAGCCTCAGAGTTCTTAGAGTCCTTCAAAGCTATCATACAGCTACAAATGTTTAAATGTATTTTTACATGAAGGCATGGACTAGACTATTTTTCAAGGTCCCTTCTAGCCTATAGGCAAATAAGACATCCAAAAGAAACATAAGCTAAAATGATCATGCATCTAGAAATCATAATGTCTGAGAAATTATACAAAAAGTCTCTTTCATCTACATGAAAGTACCAATAAAAGTTTTTATGTGCTCAGCTGCCACAAACACAGGTTTTAAGTCATTATTTTTTGTCAGCACAAACACTTATCCCACAAATTCCACACACTAACTCCGACTCAAATGCTGTCTGTGAAATAATAAGAGAAAACACATCTAAATGGGAAGTCACTGAAGCCCTGCAGCCACAGGGTCTGAAGCCAAGACTCAGGTCACACGAGTGAGACATTAACTGGTCTCCAAACCTCGAGCTTTAGCTCAAGCTATCCCAAGTGTGTGGATTACACCTGCCATACCAACTTGGACACTTTGCACTGATGAGTAATGGCATTTGCCAGTCTCTCCTCAGAAACTGTACATAAGCAAATTTAGTTAACCAAAATTAACTTGAGAGCTATGATTAGGCACAGATTAGTCTGTTTAAAGTATAATTATTACAATTAGATGTATTCATTTCTTCATTTCCGATCTGTGAACTTAGGGATGAAGACAGCTATCTTACTTTAATGATACTTAGTACAGGAGCTGCCAAAATCCAGGCTTCTGTGTTATTACTAAATTGACAGAATCTAAGACTAGCCACGCCAGCCTGCCACAGGACACAGACATTTATACTTTCTTCCAAAATAAGGGGACCAAGCACGTGATAGGCTAGATGCAAGATTTCACTGAAGTGGGTGGCGAACAGGTTGGAAACCACCGCAGGCCAGGATGGTGCGAGGAAGACCGGCAGCCAGCGCGGGAGGGGCACGCTCTCCCCACCTACCCGGATGCGCTTGGCTCTGCGCATATCGTCCGCAGTCAGCGTGCTCGGGGTGGGGCCCACGCTCTCTTCGTGCTGCGGCTGCAGGTGCAGGGTGTGAGTTTCTGGTTCATGCTCCAGGGAAGACTGGGTTTCCTGTGGCAGCGGAGGGATTGGGATAGTGGTCTGTTCCGGTTGATCCAACCCGTTCAGAGTGGCTGGTTCAGCCTCATCAAACTGTTCCTTTGTGGGAAAATGTAGCAAGTCCTGCAATTTGCAATAACCTGGTATTATTTCCCTACCTAGACAGAGATCAGTGCTGGAAGGAGATTGTCAACTCAGATTTAGAATTGTTGCTTATTTCTGAACGACTAATATTCTCCCTCTGGGAAAGTTAATTTAGGTAACTATGCACAGAATGCAAAAACTATGAGATATTCCAGACCACCTAACTAGGAAAAGACAGTGATATGACTTTTCTGGAACATCAATAACTTTAATTGTTTAAACAAACTAAACAAAGTCCACCCTGAGTACCTCTGGTCAATTTCAAATCTTTAGGGCAGCAAACTGGGGTTTTGTTGGAAGTAACACTTGAAAATACATTCTTTTTTGCTGTCCTCCAATCACACTTTAACAGGCAGCAAAGCTCTGATAGGAAAGGCCTATAAACATGTGGAAGGCCTTTGTTTTGAAGTCTAGGAAGGGACCTGGTGAGTCCTCTATGGCCTCTAAGGGGGCTCTGTCCCATCCCCAGTACCTGTGTCCCATCGTCACTCTTTTCCCCATTTTCACTGGTTATTTCCAGGCGGATAAATTTCGGAGGCCGCCCTGGCCGGCGACCTGGGCCAAAGCGCCTCTTGCCACGTCCTCGTCCTCTGCCTCTCGTTCTGGGGACAAGAGACCGGGTTATGAATCACCACGGTTACATAACACCCACAGCAAACAGTGCCCTGAAGGATCCTGACTGTCCCCGGATTGTGATCTCTCACTTTGTTACTTCCCTGAGCCTCTTCTCTAATGGAAACGATTGTTTTGCTAACATACACCTTCTGAACATCTACTCTTTGCCTTCTCCATAGCTCAGAGATGTCTTAAATTATTCTGAACAAATAAAAATTCAAAGCACTGATAACATTTTGCTCTGAAATGATGTGAGAAATGCAGACAGGACAGAACATGCTACCTCTTGGAGTGTGTTCCCAGGAGATGTCATCTGAGACAAGATTCCACGCTTTCTCTCTTCCTCTGGCCTCACCTCATATTCCTTCCAAGAAATGTGGCTAAATTCAAAGAACTTTCTTGTTTTACTATAAGCTTCCAAAAGGTCAGAACAAATTTCTAATTTAGCTGTTCCATAACACACCTAGTAAACACCAATTCAATTTTATCCCCTTTACTGGACTTCTAACATACAAAAATTCCTTAATAAAAGAGACCCAGAAAGTATGTCACGAAAACTTCTTTTAGAAGATGTACGTGGGGGAAGTAGTGTATGATATTAATCAGATCATGCTTTATTCTTCCACTCATCTATTTAACAATTTAACAAATATTATATATGTTTGCCAGGAACTTTTAAAAGATTCTCTCTCATGACAAATTCTGAACCTAGGCAAATGTGGAGAATGGTGTGATGAGCCCAATGTACCCGCAACCCAATTTCAACATCAGCCAATCTTATTCCACTGATATCCCCACCATGTCCCCACACACACACCCATTAGATGATTTTGAAGGAAATCCCAGACATCATTTCATCTGTAAATATTTCAGTATGTATTTCTAAATCATAAGGACTCTCTATATATGACCGTAATAGCATTCTCACACCTAAAAAAAACTCTGATAGTTGCTGAGGATTATGGCTTGTCAAAGTTCAAATTTTCCTAATTGTCTCAAATTTCTTTTAACAGCTGGCTATCTGACATCTTGTCTACTATGTATCATGCACTGCGCTAGGCTCTGAAGACATCAAGTTATATGAGACATATTTTACCCTTAGAGCTTTAGTAGAGGCAGCAGGCGATAAACCCAAAACCACAATGTAATATAAAAAGTGCTATAATAGAGCCATGAACAGAGTTTTAGCAATACCCAAGAGTGACTTAAAACTCACGGAGCCCACCCCACCCCATCGCAAGACATTTACTCCTGTGGTCATATCCCAGATCCTATTACCTGCGTAATCCCCCATCACCCTGATTCCATGCACAGCCCCCTCTGACACCTATCTTGGCTCCCCAGCTCACTTCCTCTTGTACTCAGATCAACAACCCTTCAACATCACTAGAATCTCCAATCAAATCCTTCTGTCACTTATGTGCAGTCCTGCATCCCCTTGATGTTCTCTCTCTTCTTGTATGGCATAAACTATACGCTCTCAATTCCCATCCCCACTGCTGCTCCGTTATTCTCGCTGTGTGCTGTATGTGCTTGGCAAAACCATGACCCTGTGTAGTCCAAATCCCAGTGCATTCTGCACCAGTACTCTTGCAGCTGAATGAAGCTGGAGGACAACACCCAGCCATGCTAGTGGTCTAACTCTCTTTCCATGACCATGAACCTCAAGTGGGCACTAATGTTGCAGGTAAGTATGGTACTTCCCTAGAACATTCACTTTCCCACTTACCTAGCTGCCATCCCACACTGTCTCCTCTCTATCCAAACCCTATAAAAGTCGGCAACCCTGTATCTGTCCCATTGGTACTGCCCTATTCCAAACAACCCTCATTCCTTACCTGACCTGTTGCAATAACTTTTAACTGGACTCTTTGTCTTCAGTCTTACTTCTAAGCTAACCTGGTGCTATTTTTATTCAGAGTGATCTTTTAGAAAAAAATCCAAATTTCTTACCATTACCCATAAGGCCCTACCTGATCTGGCCCCTGCCTACCCCATCCTTTACGATTCTCCCCTCATCTATCTTTTGTATACAGTGGAATTAAATGTATGATTTAGTTTGATAAAGGAATCATACTGCTGGAAAAAGTTTGAAAATCAGAGATGCAGATTATTTTAAAGATACATACTATCTCAGAAAGTCCTATTTCAGAATCTCTAGTTAAAGGAGATTTAACTAAGGTGAAAGGATCTCCCATTGCTTAGTATTGGTTATGCTGGAAAGGGGATAGATGGTAAGTGAAAAGCAGGAGTGAAAAGAAGTGACAGGTGAGACACTTCCCTCAGCAGCCCACCCGGTTACCTGTTTACACACACACACACAAACAAACACACATGGAAACACTCGTTAGTTTACAGGCAATTAATACAGAAATGATTCTGAACCTTTATAAACTACATCTGTGAGCCCTTCCCCTCATCTATACCTGCTAAACACATCCAGTTTCTCATCATGAGAATTAAGATGCTGTTGCAACTGCTCCGAGCTTATAAATCGGCGGTTACATTCATAGCAGGGCCAATTCTTCTCTTGCTCTCGAAGAACTAGTCACAGGAGAGAAATCATAAAGGCTGATGATCAATAGACACCAATAAAACTCAAATGCCTGCTATTCCCACCACTCTCATCTCACTGGAACCTAAGAGTTCATAATTATAGACAGTATCTGCTATTTGCATTACTGCTTTGTCATAAAAATCAAAGGTTAAAATTTGACAGAGAGTTGGTTTTTAGGATCTTATTTTCTGATACATTTATGCAAAACATCAAAGGAACAAATGCCCTCATACCACTCTCTCCCACCCCTAAATATACACACACCCCCCTCACCACACTGGAAAGACAGAAAATACTACAAAGGAAATCTATATTTAGATAACTTAGTGATTCAGACTCAAGTTTCATAATCTGAGGGTATATTTTACCACAAATGACTTAAAAGTCAATGTCCAGTATAATCACTTTAGAAAAATGTTCAGAAGCATCTAATAAATCTAAATATATGCATACATCATGATCCAGCAATTCCATTCCCAGATGTACACCCAATAGAAATGTGCAGACATGTTCACTAAAACACATGTGTAAGAATGGGCATAGTGGCACTCTTCAAAATAGCCAAAAACTGGAAACAATCTTGTCGTATGGCTTTTGTCCCTGGATGCCAAGAGGTTATGTCTAAATCACTGGAATTCCCCAAGTAATATGGGTGTCTTTTTATTCATGGTGGGCCCTTCACTATACTCAAGTTTATTCTAATGAGATGACTCAGGGTAAGGCAGGCTTTGCCAGAAAGCCCAACCATGTGATTAAAAGGCTGGGGCTCTGAGCCAGGCCACATCAGCCTGACCTCCCAGGAGGGCAGGGGAAGAGGATCAGGAGCTGGTGGTTGAATTCAATCCCCTGGCCCATGATTCAGTCAGTCACGCCTATATAATGATGCCTCAATAAAAACTCTAGATACCAAGCTCAGGTGAGCTTCTATGGTTGGTAATCATATATCGATGTACCAAGATGGTGACAAGTCCTCAGGACATGGACATCCCGGACCTCACCACATACATTTCTTCATTGGGCAGCTCCTAATGTTATCCTTTATAAAAAACTGTAATTGTTAAGTATAGCACTTTGCTGAGTTTTGTGAGTCATTCTAGTGAATAATCAAACCTGAGGGGCTACTGGGAACCCCCTGAACTGTAGCTAGCTGGTCAGAAGTGTATGTGGCTTGGGAAGCGCAGGGTTTGCAGCTGGTGTCTGAAGGGAGTGAAGTCTGCAGAAGACTGTGCCTTTAACCTGTGAAATTTGACCTAACTCTGGGGAGTTAGTGTCAGAACTGCACTGCATAACAAAATGTACAGTAAAATGGAGAAATGACTTATTATACATTAATACAATAGAATATCGATAATGAGAATGAGCAAATCACAATTATATACAAAAATGTGGATGAATCTCACAAATATCATGTTGAGCAAACGATGCCCAGACACAAAAAATGTACATATCATATAATTCTGTTTATGCACAATTCTATTACAAGTACATCTTATGTGTGGTATTGGAAGTCAGAAGAGTAATGATACTGGGAGTAAGAATTAGAAGGCAAAAAGAAACTTCTGGGGTACTGGTTATGTTCTGTCTTGATCTGGGTACATGTTACAAAGGTGTGCTTACTTTATGAAGATCCATCAAGCTGTATACTTATGACTTCTGTATCTTTCTATAGGAAGATTATACTGCAATAACATTTACATTAAAAACAAAGTCAATGCCTGCCTTGCTCTGTCCTCAGAGATGATTAAATCTAGATAGGAATCATCTTCTGATCTAGGTTCTAATTTGGTATTTGGAGGTTTTCATTATATTAAATACTATCTTCCAGCACCCATGAAAGAAAGGTTAATGTGTCATTGTAATTTGATCATAGAATTAGATGGAGATGTATAGCTCTAAAAAACTTACTGGAATATCTTCTGAAATATATTGAGATAGAAAATTTAGAGGTTGCATCAAGATGTAATATATACAATTTAGAATTCATATAGAAAATGTAAAGTATAAAAGTCCAACCACCTTTCCTTTCTTCCTCAGAAATGTCATGAATTTTCTGGTTCACAAACTCAGCATAGGATGCAGCATACCACACCTGCAAAAACCAAGTATATCATCAAGAACGAAGGGACATTACCAGATGTTATCTGCATGCTTAAATTATTTCTCCTGCTTACATGAAACAATTCAGGCTTTTCCACAGCCCATTAAAAAAAAAAAAAATCATGCTGTGAATCTCCTCCCTCTGCTATACCCTCCCCCAGCAGATCATCAGTTGGAAGTTCACTTGCCGAGACGCACTGCATGTTTTCTTTTTCCTCTTTAGAAAACTGTTTTTGCTATTATAGTAACTTCACAAGAATTATATCCCAAAGTCTCTTCGTCTACATAAACAGCCTCATCTGATTTTTTAATCTGCATTTAAACACAGGTTTTTACACAGTTGTAATCATTAGTGGCTGCCACCAAACAGCTCTTACTGGGATCACCAATGACTATTTCAAACGCTACCACACTCTCCTGAGTCTTTTCCTTCCTCCCACCCCATGGGCCGTTTCTGCTCACTCTCCTTGTCTAGCTCTCTTCCTCTCCCTAACTTCTAAATATTAGTGTTCCTCAGAAGCTTAGTCCAAGTCCAAGGACCTCTTATTTTACCCTCAGGTGATCACATCCGTTTCCAACCAACTCTATGCTAATTATTCCCAAATTAAGATCTCCATTCCAGACCCTCCTTCTCTGTTCCCTCTAAGTGATCTCAACTGGATACTTTGGATGTCTCACAAACAGCTCAAACTTAACATGTCCAGAATGGAATTCTCGATTCCTCTCAACTCAAAGCCCCACCTCTGTCTATCTTCCTTCCCCATCTCAGTAAAGACCTTCCACGTAAAAGGTGGTGTTCCTTCTACAATCCTTTAGCAAGAACTGCTGCTTCCTCGGATGTTCTCCAACTCTACTCCCGCCACCCAGATGCATGTCAGCACCATCGTTTGCCTAGACTACCACCCGGTCTTCTAACCAGCCTCTCCCACCCGCTTTTCCTGCAATCTACACAGGAGCCAGAGTGCTCTCCTTAAATCCCAATTGCCCTGATTTGATCATTACATATCGTATACAGGTATCAAAATATCACACGTACCCCAAAAATGTGTACAACTAACATATATCAATAAAAACACACACAAGCAGATCTTGTCACGCAGGCAATGGCCTCTCATTTCATGATAAACCTGAAATGCTCTGTGATGGTCTCCAAAGGGCTCCATGCCTCCCTGACCAGTCCTTGCCATGCTCCCTTACCCACTGTTCAGCCGAGGGTCCCCTTCCAGCTGCTCAAACTTGCCAGTGCTTTCCCATCCCATGCCTTCGCCCCTGCTGTTTCACCCCCAGGAACACTGGGCTCCTCCGCTCACCCCCGCCCCAGCTCTCTGCAGCGCTGGCCCTTCTTGTTCCACAGTGCTCGGCCAGCAAAGCCTCCCCTAATCATCACATCTAAACCCTAAACGGGTCCCTTTCCTGTCACTTGCTCTTTCTGTACCCTCTGTTTCCTTCATGGCACTTACCCCTCTGTGATATTATTTGCTTGTTTACATCTTTCTGTCCATTTCCCCTCTAGAATACAAGTTCCCTGAACATAGAGAGCCAGTCTGTCTTTTCCTAGTGTCTGAAACATAACAGGAGTTCAATATCAATCACTAAATGAACTGATCATATATAATTTTATGGAACATTATTTTAAATATATGGAAATATGTATAGAGACTTCATTTTTTAACTATGGAATAATATTCTATAGAGTCTGTATTCGATAATATATTTAACTATGTCCGTGTTTGGACTTTTAAAAGGTGGTTTATTATTTTGCTGTTACAAATTCTACTCTAATCAATCAATTCCAGGATTTTGCCGGCGGAGGGGGGGGATTTTAACATTTCAGAAATCAGAATGTGCCTCACACTCTATGGCATCCTACAATCACTGCCATGATGTAGCTCTCATTGCTCCTGCACAAACCTGACCAAGTTCTTTGTACCAGTCTCACCTCATTCAGTTATGAGCCCCCTGGGACTCCGTGAGTTGATAACACTTGCCAAATAATGCAAATGGAAGCCAAAAAAAAAAAAAATTGCCATTTACCTCAGAATAAACAAAGGGAATTTCAAAGCAAAGCAAGGCTGGTGTGTGGCCTGCAGGGCCTCTCATTAAGGTGAATTGTCAGAAACTTCCCACTTACTTGATCAAAAACCACTTAACTACCAAGGATACAGTTCAATTGAGGAAAAAGACACAGATGAATTCAGTGAAATGGGAAAGCACAGTATCAGAACTTGCAGAAAGGCCATCAGTGGCTTGGGGAAACCCCCGAGAGGCAACAGTGGAGCACTTATTTTAAAACTATTGCAGCAGCATCAACACTCCTGAAGGCACAGAAGATGACAGCATACAGAAAGGCACAAACATCCATGAGAAGGTAAAACAGTGCTTGGGGGGGAAAAGAAGAAAAAAAAGACTGCACACAAAGCAGTTTATACCTCAACCAATTTATTTTGCCCAAGTGTGCCCTTTTTATGTATGTGCAAGTGTGACATAATTTTTAAATTATGTCCAAATAAGTCTAAAATAGCTCCTTCGATAAATATAAAGTAACAATTTCGTTGATTTTTAAAAAATACTATAATTTAATTTAACTGGTGGCATCTCTTTTCTTAAGGGTACATAAAATAACGGTTGCATCTTAAAGTCATTGCTATCTTAGAGTCAGTGAAATACACTATTACCAAATTCTAATGTATCCAGTTCTATTTTTGTTTATAACTATTTCCTCAGACTAACTGTCAAGGATTTGGTTTACTCAACAAAGACCATTTTTACTATATACTTCCAGAAATATTTTACAAAATAATGCAATTCTGTAATTATTATCTCTATTTTTTAAAACCCTCACATTCATTTTACTGTATCCATTTTTGTTAATTTAACAAAAATAGAAGTTCATAGTTATTTTGAAAGATTTTTAAATTATTAATGTTGAAAAAAATCTTTAACTTTTTTTTTTACTATTTGTTTCCTCCTCCAGATAAAGTCTATTCCTGCCATTTGTTCATTTCTCCATCTGGGTATACTGAGGTTGGAGGTGTGCAACTCTCTGTTTTCATACTTAAATCTTTTAATATGTATTACAAATATTTCCCCCATTCTGTTGTTTCAGTTCATTATGCTAAACTATTATATTCTTATTTGTTTCTGTACGGCTTTACCTCTACAGTTCTCTCTATTGGTTTAAAAGAGAAAATAATCTCCCCTCCACAGTTAAGAAGTATTCACTTCAGCTTTTTTCTTATCAAGAATTTATTGGGGGCCGGGCATGGTGGCTCACGCCTGTAATCCTAGCACTCTGGGAGGCCGAGTTGGGCGGATCACTCAAGGTCAGGAGTTCGAGACCAGCAACTCGAACAAGAGTGAGATCCCCATCTCTACTAAAAATAGAAACAAATGAATTGGCCAACTAAAAATATATAGAAAAAATTAGACAGGCATGGTGGCGCATGCCTGTAGTCCCAGCTACTCAGGAGGCTGAGGCAGGAGGATCGCTTGAGCCCAGGAGTTTGAGGTTGCTGTGAGCTAAGCTGACGCCATGGCATTCTAGCCCGGGCAACAGAGTAAGACTCTGTCTCAAAAAAAAAAGAATTTATTGGGATAAATGTTGTGAGAAAGGAATTTCCTTTTACATGTTTTCTTCTGGGCTTATGGGTTATCTAGTTGACTGATAGTTTCAAACACAGATGTTTCATGTAGCTTTTTAACAAAATCCAGGATTTTGTTTTCCCCCTAAAGAGGTATCAATTTCTAACTTTTTCCACATTGAGGCACCCCATGCAATTCAGTGTTCACCTACTACTGACATAATCATTTCTCACCTATTTTTCATGTATACCAGGAAGCTAGAGTATTTTGACCCCCTTTATGGCCATGTTCCTAATATGGAACATATTTTTTTAAAACTAATTTTTTTTAAATTCCTTTTTTAAAAAAGGAATTTTCACTTAAAATCATAGCAGAAATTTTATTATGTTATCAAGAATTAATACTTAGACAAATTCCAGCATGATCCCCCAAAAATATATTTCTAAAATCAGAAGTCATTACATAGGATTCTTTGAATAAAATATTCAGATAAAGAAAAAAATCTAGCCCATACATCTAAATTCCATTTTAAAAAACCTTCTGTTTCCTAACTAACTCTTTTGAGTATATAAATGATATTAAGTGATAACATCTTTATCACTCTATCACAAATACAGATGGTCCCCAACTTAGCATGGTTAGATTTACAATTTTGTTACTTTACAATGATGCAAACACAATAGAAACTGTACTTTGAGTACCACACAACCACTCTCTATTTCCCTTTCAGTACAGTATTCAATAAATTACATGATGTTGAACACTTTACTATAAGATAGTCTTTGTGTTAGATGATTTTGCCCAGCTGTCTGCTAATGTAAGGGTCCTGAGCATGTTTAAGGTAGGCTAGCCTAGCTCTAATGTTCAGTAGGCTAGGTGTATTAAATGCATTTTTTACTTAAAATATTTTCAACTTACCATGGGTTTATTGGGATGTAACCACATTGCAAGTTGAGGAGCATTTGTACCAGTCTGCTCCCCAAAATAACTACTTCCTTGCCCCTGGACCTAATGTCTTCATGTAGGCCTTGTGATAAGCACAAAAGCCCTATACTTTTCATTCTATTTTGTTTACAGAATTATTTCAAGGGTATAGTACATAGTAGCTACTCAATAAGTAAGTAAATTACCAAGAAAGGACCATTTTTTTTTTTTTTTTTTGAGACAGAGTCTCACTTTGTTGCCCAGGCTAGAGTGAGTGCCATGGCGTCAGCCTAGCCTCACAGCAACCTCAATCTCCTGGGCTCAAGCGATCCTACTGCCTCAGCCTCCCTAGTAGCTGGGACTACAGGCATGTGCCACCATGCCTGGCTAATTTTTTTTTTCTGTATATATTTTTAGTTGGTCAATTAATTTCTTTCTATTTTTAGTAGAGACGGGGTCTCGCTCAGGCTGGTTTTGAACTCCTGACCTTGAGCAATCCACCCGCTTCGGCCTCCCAGAGTGCTAGGATTACAGGCATGAGCCACCACATCCGGCCGAAAGGACAATTTTTGTAACAATTCCACTTTAGGGCTTTTCCTAATTTTTTTTTCCCTAAACAATCATTATTGTTTGCAAACAGCACCATGGATCCAGCACTGTACCTTCAGTTCCTGCTTGGGCTCCACATTCTTTATCGTTGTATAATACACATGGTGGCCATACTGGTAAGCCACCAGGTTCTGCTCCAGGTGATTCTGGGCTGGACGTACAAACATCATCCAGTTACAAAGGGTCTCATCAGACAACTCAAACCATAGGTCTTCATGCAAATCCCTGTCTTTTCTGTCCCCTTTATCAAGAGAAACCTGTAACCAAAGAAAAAGTAAAAAGCCACACCACAAAAACAAACAAAAACCATCAATATGATATGCATTAATGTCATAATATATAAAATATTGCTCCTTAAATTAACCATACATCCTGATTCTTCCTTTGTATCTGGAAAGATACTGAAATTGTGACTTGCCCAGTGTAAAAGAGAAATGATACTTTCTGAAGCCTCACCTGTAGGAGAATTACCTGGTAAAATCTAAATGTTAACAATCTAATTGTATGGCTTTATTAGTATTTCACAAAACATGACTCAAAAAATGATATAAATAAGCCAAGCCAGAAAGTATAAGCAAAATACTCTTCAATTCATAACAACTTGTTTCCTTTTGGAATTCAACTGCATTCCTTTATAATATGTAGCCCAGAGATAGGTATTTCTCTTTAGAAATATTCTTGCTTGGAGATCTTCGGCACTCACCAAAGAAAACAGCTCCATGACAGCAGCTGACTTTTCAAAAAACACATCCCAAATATTTCTCCCTCCACTACCCTTTCTTAGTTCTGAGCCACTCAGTTCTTGGAGTAGCTATGCAAGAAGTGGCTGGCAGAGCGGGCTGGATGGAAGCGAAAGCGTCAGATGTAAAGAACAGAGACCAATAAAAATACTTCACTGTTTGCTGAAGAATATTCTTTACTGGAAGGTTTGACAGCACAGACTTGTTACAAAATTGAAAAGCGGTTTTCCTGCAAACATTACCAGCATGTAGCAGATTACATAAATCTACATAATCTCTTTGTATTCCAAAGTTATTTTTCAAAAAAGAAAGAAAAAGGCTGTCAAATCCCCTGTTATGGGCTGAATTGTGTCTCTCCCTCAAATTCATGTTGAAGCCCTAACCCTAGTACCTCAGAATGTGACTGCATTTGGAGACAGGGCTTTTAAAAGGGTAACTAAGTTAAAATGAGGTCATTAGGGTAAACCCTCATCCAATATGACTGGTACTTCTAAGAAGAGGAGATTAGGACGTGGACATGAACAAGCACAGAGGAAAGACACTGGTGAGGACTCTTCGAAACAGCGGCCATCTTGCAAGCCAAGGAAAGAGGCTGCAGAAGAAACCAACCCTACCAACAACTTCATCTCAGACTTCTAGCCTCCAGAACCATGAAAAAATACATTTCTGGTGTTTTAGCCTCCCAGTCCATGGCACTTTATTATGGTAGCTCTAACAAACTAGTACAGTCCCTAAGAACTACAGCTCTCAGAATTATTCACAAACTAAAATTGCAGTCTCCATTTTATTGGTGAGAGAGAAAAAGTTTCTACTTAAAACAAATTAAGCATAGACAGAAAAATATTAGCAAACAACAGCTATGAAATTGAAATAAGAGACTCAGTAGAAAACTGAGTGCTCCTGAAAACTGTTAAGGGAACAAGGGTGAATTATGACAAAGCATAAATTACCTTCAGATGAATATAACAGTCTTTCAGCTCAGACCCCCTGACGAGGGGTCCCTCCACAGGGCCGAACTGGGTGCGCTTGGGAATGCGCCTTTTGGAGAACACTCCTCCAAGGAACCTGTCTATGTAGAGGACCAGAGGGAGACTTGCTCTCGCTCGAGTGAGCACAGGCCGGTTGGGGATCGGATGCAAGGGGCCATGCTTTGGGCACACTGAAGAATGTGCGTTATTACACTCCTCACACCCTACAAAAGAAAGAAAGTCTTGAAGAAAAGTCAAATTCCTCAATATGACTTGATCTCAGGTAAAAAATTGGAACTGGAAAAATCCCCAAATCTAAGTTTTCAAGCCAAAATTCAATTAACTCCTGCAATGGTACTACCCATTCAATTGTAATACATTAGCTTTCACAGACCAATAAAAATCCTGTAATTTTCCTCTAAAATCAGGAAGAATTTGCTTTTGCCTGCCAAAAATAATATGTAGGCCATGATTTATTTCAAATCTGCTGGATAGTAGCCACTAAATTTACAAATCAATTACAACATGTCTGAGAAGAAAAAGAAGAGCTTATTAGGCCAAATGCTGCAAAATCTGATGAGGAAAAAAAATAGGTGAATTTTATAATATGTAAATTATATCTCAGGAAACCTGTTAGGGGGAAAAACTTTGACAATACTGTTGAATCAATTTCCTCAAAGGGAGTTTTAGAAGTCTCATTATCTCAACATGTCTAACTCAAACAGAAAACCTGCTGTATGGTTTGAGAGTTCATGGGAACCACTGTCTGATGATAATGCTAAAATGAGTGAATTTAGAATACTATACTTCATGCACTTGGATAACACAATCAGCCCACGCCTGACAGGACACGTATTTTCAGCTCATTCCGAGAGTACTTGGTTCACACCAATCCAGCCACATTTACCCCTTTGCCAAGAGCACCCAGCTATACATTAACTGCCAGAACGGGACACATAGAGCCACACAACAGAGGCATGTGACTGGACCACACAGAGATCACACTCACGACTCTTAACAAATTTAATTAACCGACCATGGTTTTCCCTACTTCGGCTCTGTGTGGTGGGTGAGCTGGTTTAGGAAATAGTTATTTTCAATTTCTTCAACTCTCAAATAACAGAGAGCTACTTTGTATTAGTATTTATAAGACAAAGTGACTTTCTGTGCATTTGGCTTAGGAGATGCCTTGAAAACTTAGGAATTCAAGGAAAAACAAAGCAAGGAATTCTCTGTTGGATCGGGTTTAGATGTGGAGCTGAACGCTGGGCAGAAGCAGGCAGGTTTCGCCACCAGCACACAGAAGGTCCAGGAGAAACAGGGCGAGACCACAGTGCTCTGAATGGCCTCAATAATGCAAATAAATGAGGTAAGAACTTTGCTGTATGAGCCTGAAAGTCAATGGAAAGAAACAATGATTTGGTAGGTGGAAGCAAAGGCCTGGCAGGTGGTAGAGAGGCGTCAGGTGTGGACCGGACCACTTGAGCTGGAAACTGACTCTCCACTTTCTAGCGTGGCCTTGGGAAAGCTGCTACCTCCTAAGACAGTGGAGAGCACTCGCACCTGGGATGCAACAAGCGCCCTGAAGAGATGACTATGAAAGAGGCAGAGCAGCAAAGTGCACTTATTTGGCACCCACCAAAATGGCTGAACAGTCCAGGACTGGGCAGGCCTACCATGTAGCTTGGCAGCTGACACTCTGGTATCAGAGAGACCGAGGCTGACTCCTGCTCACCTCTATGTGACCCTTAGCAGGCCGCCCACCCTCTTCTGAGCTTCAGTTTACTCATCAGTGAAATGGGAAAACACACAAGAGCATCACTGCCTCCCTCCCAGGGCTGCTGTCGAGCAGGACGATGCAGGCGGAGCAGGCAGCACGGGGCAGGGCGTGGGAAGGACTCGGGCCTGTGAACTATGTGCACACGCAGCTCCCTCTGCGGGGCCCAGTGCCCCCACTTACATAAGTCATGCGGGTCAAAGGGCCGGGGTGGGTCTGGCTCCCAGTCATCCAGATCTGTGTCTTCACCATCTTCTTCCTCATCTTCCTCAGTATCCTCATCCTCATCCTCATCCTCTTCTTCTTTTGCCTCCAGTCTACCTATAGGGGTCTGCAGAGTTGCCAAAGGGTCGGAACCATCCACACTCTCGATCGAAGGCAGCACCTGGTTGTGCACTGGTAATGAGGCCTGGACAAAAGTTGAAGGTATAAAGTGAGCAGACGTCTGCTTTTAGTCAGGCACACACACAGCGCGAGGTCTGGGTGGAATCTAGTCTTCACGCTAGCTTCCTCCAAGGCCCTCGAAAAATGATTTCCATCTATGGGCTGTAGGGAGGAGTCTGACTTCATTTTCGATGACTGACTGCTCAAAGCTTTTAAGCCTAGCCCTCCCTCTTCCTCTTTTGCCCACACCTGGGCAGGCTGATGGGGCAGACTAATAGGCAAGCCCAGGTGCTCCCTCATTTGGTGCCAGTGGGAGACTGACACCTGGCAAGGCCCTGACCCTGTGTGCCCTAACCCCACCCCTTAAATGCCATACAACCCAGTCTCCTTTCCTCGCTCGCCCCCTCACTTACGCCATCTCACACCCGCTTGAAGCGCGTCCTGCCTCCCCAGAGACTTCAGTATGTAAGTAACAGGCCTTTGCACAGCCTCGTGGCCTGCACGTGGGGTATCACCAGTCTCCGCATCTGAACTAAATTGGGGAGGGGGGAGGTCCCTCCTGCCTTCAGGGTGGCCACAACATGGGGCCATTTCACTGTTAAAACCAAACACATGGTGCTACATGTGGCTGGCAAAATTCAATGGCTAACAGCTCTCCATTTAAACATTTCAGAGAGGCTGAGGTTTGTGAGTGAGCATGAAGAGATGAACTGCCAATTGTTCCATTGTGCTGAAGTCAGTCTCTCGCAAATAAGACAGTTTGGGTCATGTATTGGGTTAATGGTATTTACCAAATATACTGGCAGTAAATAAATGGTACCTTAAAAAGTTCTTCTACCTCTAACCTAAGTGCTGTGGGCTTATAGATTCCCTAGATTCCCTTAATGGCATCTTATTTCTCCTGGTCATGTTCAAGCCATGTACCCTTCCTGGTCAATAAATAAAGCAAGTCAGTTTTTAAGTGCCCACTGCCTTTTTCTTAACATCCCCATAGGTTGTTTTCCTCACCTAGAATGTTCTTCTTCCACCAACCTTTTAAATCCTACCATGTTCCACTTTCTACAGGAACCAACCCCTGATGCCTCCAGGCCTCCCTGACACTCCTCTGCCCTGAGCTTCTGCAGCACCTGGGGCCACAGAATCCTATGACCTCACTGGGCCTCTGCTTCCACATTTCATTACCCTCAGAGCAGCCTGAGCCATTCTGGAACAGTTCTATGACAGTTTCTTTCTCCTTTTTTTTTTTTTTTTGGGGGGGGTATAGCAGCATTTATTTGCTCTGTGTCATTTACTTTGAAAAAAAAAAAAAATATATATATATATATATATATATATTTATTTATTTATTTATTTTCCTCCTGGCAAATTTTGACCATACTAAGCAAGAATACTAAATGATCTACTGACCTTAAGTCACAATTTTTGGAAAGAAATGTTCAACAGTCTTGCCAAGGACTGAAAATTTTCTATCTTTGGGGTTCAAGCTCTGGTTTTGTTTTGTTTTGTTTTGTTTTTTTATTTCAGAATATTACAGGGGTACCAACATTTTGGTTACATGAATTACCTTTGTACAGCTTATGTCAGAGTTATAAGCGTGTCCATCACCCAGATAGTGTGCACTGTACCCGTTGGGTGTGAATTTCTATGACAGTTTCTGTGGGGTCCAGATCTTCCACCTATTGGTTGGGGCCTCGGACGTTCCTCTGGAGGCAGGTAGAATAAGTTTAACCCTTCTGCCACATGAATCAAATATTTGAAGGTCAAAATACCCTTATTCATTCCATCATTTCCCACAGGCCAAACTTCCAGCTCTCTGATCATCTTGTTGTCTTCATTTATTCTGCAGTAAATTCCGTATTTTTATTAATATAGCATCTGACTGCATTGGCATTTCTGACAGCCACGGTTCTACTGCAGGCTCATCCTGAACTTGCAGATAGCTGAAATCCTAAGTCCTTTCTTCCCCTCATAGAGTGCTATTAAACCATTTTTCCCCTCCTCAAAACTTAAATAGCTGATTTTTACTTAAATAGGGGATTTTGCATTTATCTCCAGTAAATTTCATTTTATTACTTTTATCTGGTCTTCCAGTCTGCCAAAATCTTTTAGAATCTCCATTCTGACATCCCACACATTAGCTATCCCTTGTAACTTTGAATCTGTTGCCATACACCATATGGTTGCTGATAAGTAGGCATGTTCCCAGGGTCCATCCTGCCTCTCTAGCTACACCCTAGGAGAGCTGGGGTGGGCTTTGGAGTCAGACAGATTTAGAGTAAAACCTGGCCCTGCTATTTAGCAAGTTACTAAACTTCTCTGAACCTCAGTTTCTTTATCTGTAAAATGGACATAGTAATACACACCTCAGGATGTTGTAAGAGTTAAGTGAAACAATATGTATATAAGAGCAGTAGTAGAGTGTCTGGCATTTAGTTAAGTGCTTAGTTTTGGGGGGGGGGGTTTGTTTGTTTGTTTGTTTTTAAGGGATAGGGTCTTACACTGTTGCCCAGGCTGGAGTGCAATGGTGTGATCATAGCCTCACTGCAGCCTTCAACTCCTGGGCAAGCTCCATGTCTGCCTCTTAAGCCGCTGGGACAACAGGTGCGCACCACCATACCCAGGTAATTTTTTTTCATTTTTGTAGAGACACAGTCTCACTATGTTATCCAAGCTGGTCTTAAACTCCTGGCCTCAAGTGATCTTCCCACATTGGCCTCCCAAAATGTTGAGATTACAGGGGTGAGCCACCACATCCAGCCTTAAGTCCTTAATTTAATGATAATTATTATCATAAGTTCTTTAAGGACCAAGGTGACATCATATACTTCCCTACAACTGTGGAAGACTGCTGAGCATGAAGTAGGTGTTCATTTGTTGAAATATATTTGGCCCCTTGGGAAATGACATCAACCCCTTCAGACATCTACAGAAACTCTTTGCTGCTAGTCATGGAAACATCCTTTTTCAACAACAATCTAAATCAAAGAACTTCTTAAACTCTATAAAGAAACGGTATTGAGTATGTTTATTGAGATGGCACTCAACTCACTATGGCAGTTTAAGATCATTGCCTGCCCGAGCACGGTGGCTCACACCTGTAATCCTAGCACTCTGGGAGGCTGAGGCAGGAGAATCACTTTAGGTCAGGAGTTCAAGACCAGCCTGAGCAAGAGTGAGACCCTGTCTCTACTAAAACAAAAATAGAAAAATTAGCCAGGCATTGTGGTGTGCACCTATAGTCCCAGCTAGTCTGGAGGCTGAGGCGAAAGGATTGCTTGAGCTCAGGAGTTTGAGGTTGTAGTGAGCTATGATAACACCACTGTACTGTACCCAGGGTGACAGAGTGAGACACTGTCTCAAAAAAAAAAAAGATCACTGCCCAACATGTGAAACACTCAGGCTCTAGAAAGATAAAACCAGCTACTTCAAACCTCAAACAGCATCTGCATGTTTTAACATATATTCATTTAACTAAGAACTAAGACTTTTGCATGACATTCCACCTCTGTAACTCAGAACCTTTTGGAAAGTTCTACATGGGAGGACAAAATTCTTGCAGGTGTGTCTGCCTCAACTTCAATAAAAACAAAATAAAATGCCCTTTGAGGGTGAGGACTCCACAAGGACAGAGCAGGGGATTCTGCCAATGCAACAGCTTTGGCCACCTCCCCCTGACCTCCTCACCAAATCCTGCAAAGAAGTGACTTCATTTCTACTCCCCATCTCAAAGCACAGCTTACGATATTGCCTTTTATTCTAAGCCACTTAAATTTTATGCCAGTGTTAGTGATGAATGTTATCACACATCGAACAAACAAGGCATATATGTACCTCTACTCCTTATAAAGTCCTAACCCTCTGCAGAGCCAACCTGAAAGAATGAATTCAGCAATTCAGAGTTATTCTAGTGGAACTGCAATGTATTTTTTCCCACCAGATGCTGTTCAACTCTAGTTCAACAAGGTTACTGCTGGCTTCTTGGCACTGCTGAGGAAGCTGACATCAAAATAATACCAACAACCTTCACCTCTCCCATGCTGGAACTCTCCTAGCACTATAGCAAAGGATAGGCTTGAACACTTCAGCATTATCTTTAAGGACTGATGTTAAGGCACAAGTTGAATTATACCAGAATCATGCTACCATTGAAAAGGAATGCAAAGGGTTGATGACAAAAATTTCAAGGTAAGAACTGTTTATTTCTAGACAGCACAGACCTTACATACAGTAGATATGCATTACAAATTTGTTTAATGAATCACTAATGCAAATTCAACTGGCCTTTACTGAGTGCTAGGTATATATTAAATTCCTTTGAGGCCGGGTAACATTATCACACAGCTCCTAAGTGGCAGAGGTGAAATTTAAATTCTAACACTGCTTTTTCCACTATATCACAATGGCCCCTACGGAATTCACTCTGTTTGAGAAGGGCAACAGAGGAGGTAAACATCATCCACACCTTGAATACCTGGGCAACAAGGTACCACACATGGTTCTGAGGTCACAGCCAGGCAGTAAGTGGGTAAGCAATGTGTGCGCCTATTTTACTTCAAGGAAGAGAATACAAAGCAAAACTATTTTAATCTTGTGCATTTTGTCATACACAATAAAGCATAGTAAAATCAAAATGAATGTGTTAAACTTATGGTATACTTTCTCCTTCCCCCTTAATACCACTCTCTGTAATTATTTCTGAAAGTACATAATGCATTTCAGGATACAATTTATCTGAGAAGTGAAATATGAAACTACACTGGGCAGCAGCAAACACAACAGAATGCTTCTGGATTCCTACTGAGGCCAATTGTCAGTGCACCATGTTTTCTTCTCAGCGTGTGGGGAGTCACACATGTTCATTTTCAAAAACAAAGAAGAGACTATGCCTCTCTTTCTGGAGACCACTGATATCTTTCTTACGGACATGGAAATACATGCATGACAAAGGCTTGTAACAGATTTTGTGACCACTAAAAACAATTGAAAACAGGAACGGTTTTGCTTTAAAAAAAAAAACAGAAAGAAAAGAAAGACAAAGCAACCATCATCTGTGTTAAGCCGTCACTCTAATTTCCTATCCAAAATTTATCCAGGTCACTGAATAAACTAACAGCCGCTGAGGTGTTACAGCCAGAAATAAAAACTGGTTGAAAGGAAACTGCAATGAAGAAAGATGCTAAGCCAATAGTTACACTGCTTGTAATGCCAGGGTTCATGGAGCTGAGTATACCTCTCCCTTTGTACAAAACATGCAACAAGCAGATTGTTTCTGGAGATTGGAAAAGATGAAGGGCTCTCTGAGGTGCAAATGGCAATGAAACCTTTAATTAAAATTACGTGTTAATATTAAAACAAAATTTTGCCTATCAGATTGGCAAAATATGAAAAGAATGCAAATCCCCAGTGTGGCAAGAATGTGTAGAAATGGGCATTCTCATATATTAATACTATATTGTTGGTGGGAATATAAATTTTTTCAGTATCTGAAAAGCATTTAGAAAGTCAATTATCAAAATAATTTTCCCATTTATAAGGACAAATTTAAACATATATCAAATAGGGAGAATAGTATAATAAACCTCATGTACTTATCACTCAGCTCAACAATTATTAACTCATAGCCAATCTTATTTGAACTAATCTCCGACTCACTTCCTCACTAGATTATTTTGAAGCAAAACCTAGACATTATACATTTTCATCTATAAATAGTTCAGTGTATATCTCTAAAAGAGACTTTTATATTTCATATATTATCATACCTAAAAAGTTAACTATTATATAATATAATCAAATATCCAGACAGTTAGTGTTATTATTTCCCCAACTGTCTCATAAATTTGGTTTGTTCAAATCAGGATCCACACAAGGTCCACAGATTGCATCTGACTAATCTGTCCCTGAAGTCTCTTTTAATACATAAGCTCCCCTTCCTCTTCTTTTCTCTTGCAATTTATTTGTGAAAGAAACCAGGCCATTTGTTCTAGAGAGTTTCCCACAGGCTGGATTTTGCCAATTGCATTCTTGTGTCCCATTTTGCCTGCCATGCTTTTTATAAGCTGGTAGTTAAATCTAAAGACTCAATCAGATTCTGGTTCAACTTTTTGGGAAGAATACTTTCACATGCAGCATAATGCAACAGGAAGTACACCATGCCAGGAGGCATCATAATGAAAGGCTTCCTCTGTTTCAGTGACATTAAGAATGGTCAGAGGGTTAAGTTGCTACCACTCTGATCCATCCATTATAAAGTTCCTCATCACCTTCTGCCTGTTTCAGGCTGCTGCTGATCACTGCCTAGATCCATATTTCGTTAGGGGATACAAAACGGTGATATTCTAAATCAATCATTCCTTCTTTATATATTACTTGGAATGCTTCAGTAAAGAAATTTCCCTCATCAAGTAACTGGTTATCTGAGTAGCTTCAATGAGAAAGGCAGGATTTTGTCCCTTCATTTTCCAGTTTTCAGAATAATGTGGTAGATCCTAGCATGCTCAAAAAGTGCCCAATGAGTTATTTCTTCTAATATCAGTATAAACTTGTAGACTTTAAATATATTTAAGTACTTCAATCTATTGTAGATATCCTTTTTTTACAGGTCAAATTGTTCCATTTTGGCCCCTTCAGGTTTCGTCTTGAGATCTTCCCATGGGATGACAAAACAGAAGTTTTTAAGAGCTCCCGTGTACTCTGAGAAGACAAGATGTTCCAAGTTCATCTTGTACATTCCCTGCCCCTGAATTAGAATCAGCCATTTCTCTAAGGAGCCCTGATTCCTTTCACTGGAGAACTGTATTTAAAGACCATGTCGGGCATCGGGGGATGCTTGCCAGTACTGGACTGATCAATGTAACTAAACCTCTTCAGTAGCCAAAACTAGAAAACATGTTTGTTAAGAGAGAATATATCATAAGTTCATATTGATATTCCAATTCAAATTTAGGATTCTGGATTTTTATTTAACATGTTTGACTTTTATATTTGTATCTTTTTTCACTTTCACACAAAAAAATTTGTTCTTAAATAACTTATAATATGAATATCTTTTGTCTCTACCACTTCTTTTTGAGAAATTCATCCTAAAGAAATAATTAATCTTACATGATATCCATGAGTGTTTTTTTATAGTAGCAAAAAAAGGAGAAATAATCTAAATGTAAAATAATAGAGAATATAAATAGCAGTATATCCTATGATATATGTAAATGTATTATAATAATCCATTGCCTGCTTGATGGACTCAATAAATATTCACAGAATTGAGGTTGGTTTTGGTCAAAAATATATCTAATTGTTACAAAAAATTATTAAAATAAAATAATAATTCTCGAAGTTCACAGACCCCACAACATTGTAGTTTACTGCCAGTCAGGAATGAATTCAATCCCAGTTTATATAACAAAGGCTCCTAAAAACCCTCTCTACATTTAATAGATGATTTTGACACAACTACTGGTCATTTTTCAAATTTTAAAATGGAAGTATACAGATCATCTACTAAAAAATAAAAACTAAAAAAAGGAAAGTGCTTCCCAATGAGAATTTAATTATTAATCATTTATGGCACTCAGTAGTACAGATAAATACTAGCTGACAATAAAATAAACCTATTTGAAGTCGTATTCCCTGTAAGTAAAATAGATAATGTTGAGCTTCTGCACCTTCTTTTCACTTTCACACCCTTGCGGAAAATAAGGAAGAAGTCCCTCAAAGCCCAGTAGGATATATTAGAAATGGAGGTAAAGGGGCCAGTCGTGGTAGCTCATGTCCACAATCCTAGCACTTTGGGAGGCCAAGGCAGGAGGATTGCTTGACCCAGTAGTTTAAGACCAGCCTGGGTAACACAGCAAGACCCCGTCTCTACAAAAAATAAAAAAAAATTAGCCAGGCGTGGTGGTGCACGCCTATAGTCCCAGGAGGATCACTTGAGCCCCAGAGTTGGAGACTGCAGTGAGCTATAATCACACCACTGCAGCCTAGGAGACAGAGTGAGGCCCTGTCTCAAAAAAAAAAAAAAAAGACAAGACAAGACAAGACATGGGGGTATGGGGTAAAGGGAAAGGAACGTTTTCAAAGAAAACTAAGAAGAAACTCAACCTTTCGGAAGCTAGAATGAGAAAAGTTGCCACCAAATTTATATGGAAACAGGAATTTCTTTCAATATTTAAAATAGAACAAGTATGAAAATGTTTCCAAATTTCAAAAAAAAGGATACTTTTAAGATTCACGATTATTCTTTGGAACTTGAACCAATATCCTATTTATATGCTTATTTTTTAAATTTCCCTGACAAATCACTTTTTATTACCAGGCTATTCCAGTGTATACTGATTGGCATATGTTAGCATTATATTATGTTTTTCTTTGCTTTTGTTAAAGAAGCTATAGAACGTTCTTAGTATATAAGAAATAAACATCCAGAGATGGCACGATGGTACAGTGCAGAGGGACATTCCAGGGAACAGTAACAATCACAGTGTCATCTCCAAACAGCAAAATGGCAAAAAGGTGATTCGTTACCTGCTGAGCTGTAGCATCCTGTTGGACATAAGCTACCTGGCCTGGGTCTGTAAACAGAGTCTAGACAGAAAAAAAAAAAAAAAAAATTATCAACAGATCTTTAGACAGCCTACCTATGCAGGAAAAATTATCCTACTACTAAGCACCAATTCTTGGGATAGCTAACTCCCATTATAGCTAGTAATAACCTTTCATTAATAAAGAAGATAAGGATAGTAATCTTACATTTAGCCAGAGCCTTTCATTCAGATGGCTCCAAAGAGATTGTGTAAGCTGACCATCCTTAACGGCTAACATACTTCATGATTTTACTCTTAAGCAAAGCCTCTCTCGAGGTTGAACGTCACAGCTAATTAAAAAGGCATGTCACAGAAACAAAAAAGACATGACATGAACAAGGGTACATAGGTACACACTTAACACTGCTCACAGGAACAGACCTGTGATTAAATGAAAATGGATAAAGACATGCAGGCATACAGAGTATTATGTACACAAGGATTACAACTCCTTCCGATACAAATGCACATTTATAATCAGTAGGGAAATAGAAGGAAAATAAATTAAACTTAACACTTCATAGGTTCTTTCCTTGGATAAAGTCAGTAAAGTCATAATTTAAAAAAAAAAACCTCTAATCATTATAAACACACAATACATTGGGTCATGAAGCAGCAAAGTTAACTGGAGAAGAAAAATCTACAAAACTATTATAGCCAAGGCACCATGGGCAATATCTCTAATCCAGAAAAATATTCTTTCTTCTAAAGCTTTTAAAAGTTTTCAATTTGCCCAGGCCTTTAGCAAATCTATGTGAGTACGAACTATGGTTAACTTTTGATTCCAGAGAAATATAAATAAGATTTTCAGCCAAGGTCAGATTTCTTAGATTTGAGATTAAAAAATTATCATAATTCAGACATTTGGTAACATCATAATAAACTAAGAGTTGAGCACAGACATCCTTTACAGAAACGATATGATCTTATTTTAATATAGGCAGGGGACTAAAACTAAGCAGAAGCATTCCAAAAGTGCCATCTAAGTATTTGGTGATTTCATCTTTGTATAAGTTTTTAGGAGTGATTTGAGCATCTGATTAAATATTAAATAAGAGAAAAATTTTATTACCAGGATTCTACTTCAAAGTATGGAATTTAGTTTTAAAAAACATATATATATATATATATATATATTTTTTT
>VBSM01000639.1:264865-280461 GCA_008086735.1 Cheirogaleus medius | reverse complement strand
TTCTAATCTAGTTGTTTTTTCCTCAACAGTGTTGTATAGTAGAAAGTGTGAGCTTTAGAATCAGACAAATCTGAGTTCTGAGCTCCCAAATCTACCCTGTACTTGGTGATGGCAACATTAGTAAACCACACACTCTTGTCCTCAGTATCCTCATTTGAAAATCCAATTTATCTACCCTGCATAGTTACTGTACAAATTAATGATCTGGGCCGGGCATGGGGGCTCAAGCCTGTAATCCTAGAACTCTGGGAGGCCGAGGCAGGAGGATCACTCGAGGTCAGGAGTTCAAAACCAGCCTCAGCAAGAGCAAGACCCCATCTCTACTAAAAAATAGAAAGAAATTAATTGGCCAACTAAAAATATATAGAAAAAAAATTAGCCGGGCATGGTGGCGCGTGCCTGTAGTCCCAGCTACTAGGGAGGCTGAGGCAGAAGGATTGCTTGAGCCTGGGAGTTTGAGGTTGCTGTGAGCTAGGCTGACACCACGGCACTCTAGCCCGGGCAACAAAGTAAGACTCTGCCTCAAAAAAAAAAAAAAAAAAAAAACACTGAAAGGCATGGAAACAGTAGTAGATCATAACTTTTATAAGAGAGGCAAATATCCACCATTGGGAAAATAACTGTAACAACCACGGCCTTCAGAGGTCCTGGGTCTTTTAGACAGCCCATATGGATGTAGCTATATGATATGCTGTTATTACTCAGATTCATGGAAAAGAATGGCCTGCCACAGGCAGAGTAAGAAAACGCCAGGATCAAAACTTACAGAAAGAGGGCTGGGTGCAGTGGCTCACACCTACAATCTCAGCACTTTGGGAGGCCGAGATAGGGGATTGCATGAGGCCAGGAATTCGAGACCAGTCGGGGGAGACCCTGTTTCTACAACAAATTTCAAAATCAGCCAGGCGTGGTGGCACATGCCTGTAGTCCCAGCTACTCGGGAGACTGAGGTGGGAGGATCACTTGAGTCCAGGAGTTCAAGGTCGAGGCCATGATCGCACCACTGCACTCTAGCAGCCTGGGTGAAAAAGTGAGAATATGTCTCTTTAAAAAAAAACAAAAAACCTTGCAAAACAGATAGTAGATGCTAAGCATATAGTAAGTGCTCAAATATAGCAAGAGGAGATTCTTGTAGACAGTGGTGCGTGCCCTCTTTTACGAAATGCCATACCACCAACACTCTTGATGGCACAGAGAATTATACTATGTGGAAAACTACCAACATCAAGAACTCTAAGTCAAAAGAGATTTTGAAGCATCAGGCTCTTAAAGTGAAGAAATCTTAGGAATACTTTAATCAATCTATTTTGCTTTTATGTGCATGAGAGCAACATGACAAAAATCAACATCTAAATAAATCTAAAAGCTCTTTCAATAGGTATATAATAAAAATTCTAAGTGACAAAAAGCACCCATGTCAGAGTTTAATTGGCAGGGTTCTTTTCTCTTACTGATAATATAGAATAATTGTGTATCTTACCATCAACATCTTAGATTCAATAAAACATGGCAACATTTGTCATCACGTGACATGATGAACATTCAAGAAATATCAGCAATTTTGTTAATGCTTGGTGAACATCAAACACATTTTTTAGTCCATGGCAAGCACTGGGGATAAAAGGTGAGCAAAAACCCTGATCCTATGGAATTAACAACGCAATGGGAGAGATGACAGCCCACCTCCCAGCTCACTCCACAGGGCACCTGCATGGTAAGACTAACAGTGATGAAGAGTTAGGGGAAGTAAGAAGGAAAGATAAACCCCTACTCGTCCAGCCAGTTCAGCGCTAAGGCTGGGCAGATAACACAGCATCCTAGTGTGCCAGCCTCCACTGCTGCCTGCCCTCCCAGGAGGTGTGAGTTCCAATCTTGCTGCTCACCCCACAGCCCTACCCTCTCACCATCCACCAGCCTCGCTCCTAATGTCTCTGGGCCCTTCTCAGCTAAGGCTGCTACACCAGACTACTCCAGAGCCCCCCAGGACTTAAAACTTGGAAGTGCCTGTCTTTATCACCTGCAGGCAGAGGTGGAAGAAGAGGCCTAGATCTGTCTTCAAAGGTAGAAGAGTACCTGGGATCCCAGGCTGAACTATAAATACAATTTCACTTTAACATGTTGTGAACAGAGTGGTTAAGTTCCATAGGACTATTGGTACATTATTAACCTCAGAAACATTAAGAATCAACAGAGGTTTCTGCACTGGCCTGGCATTCTATATGTCAGACACATCATTATTGATAGGGAAAGAAATGTACCACATTCAGACAATCCACTTACAGATCCGGCTCATTATGAACTAACTAACTAGCATAAACTGCTGGCTTCCTCCCTGAAATCCAACACTAGACACGCCACAGAAGGAAGTTATAGGGAGACTGATGGACCTGCAAAATGAACATAAAAACTATGACAAAGAACATGGAGAAAAAAAAAAAAAAATGGAGAAGGCTGAGTCCCAGTCGAGCTGTGGATGGGCCCAGGAAGCAGTCCAGATAGAAGGGGAGGTGGAGGCAGGACTTTTCTGTTGCTCTCTTCCTGACATTACCTTGAGCTCTTGCTGCACATACCTGCACCCATCAACACCGCGATACGTAAACACAGCAGCCAGCCCTGCACTGCCCAGCAGTGTGAAACCTCAGGTATCATGAAAAGCTGGGTAGGCTTAGATACCAAATGCCAGGGGACTGGCCAGCTGCTGGGCATTCTCTCCTACTCCACACCTCCTCCTGCAGGACTAGGGCAAACAGGGAGTGGCTGGGCCCCGAGACTCTCTGGCCTGATGTACAAGCAATTACTTATTTTTTTAAATTTAATCTTTCACCTTTCTTTCAATGAGTATATACCAGCTATATGGTGACTTTTGCTGACCCATGCATAAACAGAGCATTCTTAAGGAATACTTATATAGAAATTAGTCTCCGCTTAAAGGAGTGATGCTTGGGCTTGCTTTAAATGAGTTACCATAAATACGACAGCCACTGGACTGAGAATGTGGATTGGCACATACTTACATCTGAGCAGGCTTTGGAGTCAGACAGCCTAGCTTAAAATCTTGGATCTGCCACTTACAACTTCTGGCAATTTGTTTAATCTCTCTGAGCTCCAGTTTCTTCATCTATAAGGATAAAGAACCTAAAAATATTAGGTATTTAATAAATAACAGCTGTAACTAATGTACTTAACACAAAACACCTTTATGTCAAGCAATAGAAAGGGCACCCTTCTAAACTCATATTTAATGTTAGATTCCACTTGGTAACAGAAAAAAAGTGATTTTAGTCTATATATAGAGAAAACACACCTTCATTAAGGTCCTGAGTTATAAAAAGGGAGAAAGAAAGATTATGGGAAATCCAATTCTATAGAACAGAATAATAGACCTAATTTCAGAACTAGAAGAGAAATTTCAGGCACATGGTTCTCAAATATGTTCAGATGACAGGGCCCCTGACATCACAGCACCATGAAATATTAATATATGTGTTTACAGCACAAAATAATAATAGCTAACATTTGTATAGTCCTTATTATGTACCAGGCATGTTCTAAGTACTTCACACATATTGATTCACTTAATGCTCACAGTAACCTATGAAGTAGGTACATTATATCTCCACTTTATAGGTGATGGACTAAGACAGAGAGAGGTGAAGGGACTTGTCCAGGGTCACAGAGCTAGGAAGCCGAGGAGTTGCAATGCAAGCCTGGGCATCTGGCTGCCAAGCCCATGGGCTTAGCTGCTGTTCTACACTGCTTCTCACCCCATAAACTAAGAACATTTGAACTGTGTTATGATTCCAGTATAAATGACTCCATTAATGAGCTGTATAAAAATCACATCCAAACTCACTATAATTAAGGAAAATTAAGTATTCCCAAATTATCTACCAGCTTTTTTGCTATTTGTTCATTTGTCACATCCTAGTGCTGCCTAAAATGATTGGCAGCAATAGCAACAAAGATTTAACAAAATTTTGTAGGATTAAAAATTTAAAGTTAAACAACATTTATCCTTTATTTTTATTCAAATGAAAGAATACCTTGGTCCAGCTCTAGAACACTAGTATTTTGGGAGGATACAGGGGTCCTCAAACTTTTTAAACAGGGGGCCAGTTCACTGTCCCTCAGACCGTTGGAGAGTGCACACTGTGGTCCAGGGTCGAGTCGGCTGCTAAGCAGGACAGGCAGCGGTGGCAAAAACACCCGGTGGGCCGGATAAATGTCCTCGGTGGGCCGCATGTGGCCCGCGGGCCGTAGTTTGAGGACGCCTGCAGGTCTAGAGCAACTTCTGTTTTATAGATGACAAACTCAAGACCAGACAGATTACATGAATCACTTCAAGTCACACGGCAAGTAAAAGGCAGTATCAGAATCAGAGCCTGCGACCTCCAGTACTCTCACCCTCACACCACACTCGAGCTGTGGGACTGATCATGGTAAAGGAACTGGGAGTTAACAAGAGCTTCCTGATATCACATACAGCTGTTTATCTTAGCTTTGTTTTTATTTCTTTAGGCTTATTGTCCTTGACTTCTCAGTTACAGAAACAGTGTTGCACTTTGTAGCCCAAGTCAAGGAAAAGTGCTTTACCAGCCATCACAAGAGTCCAGCAAAGTCGGTAACCCGAGAGGGCAGTGAGCTGCACATAAAACTGACACAAGGCCTCTGACCGGGGATCACTCAGCAAAAGACAAGGCTTCCCTGTTAAGGAAATATTTTTCACTTTTTTAGGGCCTTTCTCTCTCACTCTTCCTTTATTTTTTCTTTCTTTCTTTTGGTCTAAGATAAAAGCTCTAGATACAAATTAGCTTATTACAAAATACCCACTTTGAAAATTTTAGAGCTAATCCTATTAAACAATAAAACCTCAGAATAACAACTATACATCAAAGAAAAGTTTGATGCAGAGTAATGAAGGAGAAAATCGGTGTCACAGGAAGACCCAAATTAGGCAGCCTGCCAAGGTAAAAAGTGGCAAACATCAAACAATGTATATTAACAGTGCAATGCAAATGTTCAAGTTCTGTGAACCAAAAATGGTGAATTAAGTTAAGCTACTTGGCAATGAATGAAGACCTGTATAGCTGACCTGAGGAAGCCA
Organism: Cheirogaleus medius; assembly: GCA_008086735.1. Taxonomy (NCBI): domain Eukaryota; kingdom Metazoa; phylum Chordata; class Mammalia; order Primates; family Cheirogaleidae; genus Cheirogaleus; species Cheirogaleus medius. The sequence goes on along the minus strand of VBSM01000639.1, from coordinate 275,357 downwards.
ACAGGTAAGGGGCACCAATTTAGAATCTTCCCAGCAGGGATGGGGACAAAACAAAAGACAACTTAGATATGGATTAAATCCTAAATGCTGATTTTAAATTATTTGACGACATTGTGGATGTACATTTCCTTTAAAATTATGTTACACACTATTATTTTTTTGTTTGTTTGTTTGAGACAGATTCTCACTCTGTTGCCCAGGTTAGAGTGCCGTGGCGACAACCTAGCTCACAGCAACCTCAAACTCCTGGGCTCAAGCGATCCTCCTGCTTCAGCCTCCCGAGTAGCTGGGACTACAGGCATGCGCCACCATGCCCGGCTAATTTTTTCTATTTTTGGTAGAGATGGGGTCTCGCTCTTTCTCAGGCTGGTCTTGAATTCCTGAGCTCAAATGATCCGCCTGCCTCAGCCTCCCAGAGTGCTAAGATTACAGGCGTGAGCCACCGCGCCTGGCCATACACACTATGTTTTGAATCCCAGAATAATTTTAAAAAGCATATTTACTCATAATTTAATTAAATAAATTAAATAAGCTGAAACAAAAATTTAAGTAACCATCTGTTACGATGTCAGATTAAACAAAGCTAGAAAACAACACTAAGTGTATTTGGACAAATCAGTTAACTCTTAATAAAATAAGTTCATCAGAGTACTTTTCAGCTCTATAATGAAGATAAAATTAAATGATTTTTAAAAATCGTGGTACTTAAGGAAACACAAGTTTAGACAGTGTAAAATACAATGTAGATGAAGACTCTTATGAAGATGAGACTTCTGGATACAGCACTTCTAAACATTTTGGAGCCTGGTGGGACAAGGACTCGTTATATTTAATTTGACCTTGAACTACAACATCCCTCTGCCCTTGAGCCCCGTGCAAGACTCAGGCGCCAGCTGGGTTCCAGTCCCGGCTCCACCTCACCAACAGCTGACCTGGTGTGAACCGCCTAACCTCCCTGTGACTCCACTCTATCATCTGCAATACGAGGACAAGAATAGTATCTGCTTCATAGAGCTGGACGCAGGATTAACTGACACATATTTGCAAAGTGCTTAGAACAGAGTCTAGAATATGGTAAGCACATATATGTGTCAACTGAAAGAAAAAATGATCAGGGTCATTTCTGAGACACAAATTTAAAATGGTAGCACAAGAAGAAATTAACGAGGGGAGACACAAAAGGGTACATGAAAGGGAAAAGAAGAGAGAAAAGTAATGGAGAAACAGAAGGGAAAGAGACGGAGATTTCCAGAAGAGAACAATAAGATTAGGAGGAAATGTGAGGTGAGCACGAGAGGAATGAATGGAGAGGTAGTGGGGGAAGTCTAAGAAACAAAGAAGTACACAAGCAGAATGGGCAGGGGAGTGAGGGGGGAGAAGGGAGAGAAAAAGAGAACTAAAGAAAAGAGAAAAAATGAATCAGATTGCTCTGAGCAAACTGGGTAAGATTTAGAAATGAAAGTAGAACAATCTAAAAGACTATTCCCATGAGAAAGATTTCCTGAGGTGAAATCCACCCCACAGTTAGACCCAGGGCTGGAGTGGGGGGCACACCTGTGAGGCTTCCCCCACTCTCTGACCACCTGAGGACACAAATGGGACCCAGATAAAGTATCCAAAATGCTGCTCTTAAAAGTGCCAAAAGTGTCCATTAGCGATGAACAGATCAACAAAATTCTGTATATACATATGCTGGAATATTATTCAGCCATAAAAAGGAAGGGAATTTTGGCACATGCTACCACATGGATGAACCTCAAGGACATAATGCTGAGAGCAATAAGCCAGTCACAAAAGGAAAATATTGTATGACTCCACTTATACAGGGTACGGGAATAGGCAAATCCAGAGACAGAAAGATTAGAGGTTACCAGGGGATGGGGGAGGGACAATGAGGAGTTATTGTTTAATGAGGACAGAGTTTCTGTTCGGAATGATGAAAGACTTCTGAAATGGATGGTAGTACAACAATGTGAATGTACTTAATGCCACTGAATTGTACACTTAAAGATGGTTAAATGGTAAATTTTATTTTATGTATATTTTACTACAAAAAAAAAAAAACCAATTAAAATTTTAAAATGCTGGCGATGGCCCCAGTAGTAATTACCAACCCACTCCCCCCTGGTGGAAATGAGACTTCACTGATTCCTTTCCCATCATGACCATGAATAAACCCACGGCCAACCAGGGACAGGTACTCCTCATGTTCAAGGTGAACCCTGTCTCCCACCAACTCTTCTTCTGCCCAGCGAAATTGATATTGCTCTCTTCCTACAACCACTGCAATCTCTCCCAGCTCAGGTCAAAGGAGCTAGTCTCCAACACACCCCCTTCTAGACATCCTGAAAGCCAATCAGCTTCTCTTATAGCAGGGTGGCTACAACATCAAGCACCTTCCAAGATACCTGGCACATAGTATGTGAACAATAAATAGCAGTGATTACCATTATTGCCAATATTCTATCAAACCTCAGTCTCACTTGTCCTCCTTCCTAAGTTGTCATATTTAGTTGTACTAGAGGCAGAGTCATGGGGAAAAGGCAATGATATTTGGCCTTATATATTACCTCAACATAAGGTACCTCTAAGATTTGGAGAAGAAAGGGAAGGAGAGAGACTAGAGGGTTACAAAAAAGGCCCCTTTGTGAGTCACTGATAAGTCCTTTCCTGTTAAAGGCCCAGGCAGCTCAGGCGGCCCTGTGGACCTATTTCAATTGCTTCTCACTTACCCCACCTCCTCGCTTCCTAACTCATAAACTCTGACGCTCTGGTTCTAGGTTTCTATCTTGGATCTCTGACTCCTGACCTGATTCACCTTGGGTTTCACTCACTAGTATTTATACAAGATTTGTGAAACTCCCTACCCCACTGGCCACACTAGAACATACTATCAAACACAGGCCTTTGGTCTAGCACTGTGTCCCTGGGCACAGCTATGTGGAAGACGGTGGGTACGGGGCTAATCATAGGGACAGGATATGAGGACAGCTGACACAGATACTGAGTGCTTGCCATGCACCACACACTGATCTAAGCAGTTGACATTTGCCAATCCAGTTAATTAATGCCTACAACAACCCAATAAAGTTGTTTAAAACTTATGTTCAGAAAACATATAACAGTAAAGAATGGTAAATTAATGCTCCACTCTGAGCAGCTGCTGACAGCCACATGACTGAGAGGTGTCACATTAAATTTGAGAGCTATAAAATTAGACCAAGAAGAATAAAAACAAAGAGCTTCTATTATGTTCATTCATTTGGAATGAAAAGTAGAGATTTTACATTTAACTGGTTTCTGGAACAAATAGTTTTAGAACTCAGAAGAAAAGAAAAAATACCAGACTTAGTTCTAAATAGTGAACAGGAACGGGCAGAGGAAGTAGCAAGGAACAAATACCAAAATAATACAAATTTCAGCACAAATTCCCCATTCTCGCTGAGAAGGGGAAGCCCAAATAATCCATCACATGGTTCTCAGTTTGAAAAGGATTTACAACAAATCATTAGCACTGCTGAGAAAAAATGGACATGAGTAATTATAAAAACAGCAATCCCTTACCCTTGCCTAGGAAGGTTTTTTCTGAGTGCCTTCACAAACACTGTTGCATTTGCTTTTTACCCCACTGTTTCATCTGCAGTGTGGTTCTCTGCATCTCACAGAGGAGGAAATGACTTGGGAGGGAGGTGGTGCAAGCTGCCTACTATCGTGGGCCAGCCTGGGGTCCCTGCGCCAGACAGAGCACAGTGCCCTCTCGTCCTGTACCACTCTGACCCCACCTAAGGAGCTACTGGAAACCTAGAAGTTAGGGTGGAATGACATGACAAAAATATTCTTTTAAGTTCTACTTAGAAGTTAAAAAACCATAATTTTAGTTAGGAGAAACATGCCTGAGGAACTGAAGCCTTCTGAGAAAGTATAATAGATAAGCAGAGATACCAAGCTGCCATAAGTCATTTCTACAAAATTTTTTTAAAAGAATAAGCCAATAAGCTTACTAGGTTCCAAATAATATTGTTTTGTTTCTTAGTTAAACCATTATGGATTTGGGACCTTTCTCTGTAGACAGAGAAGTCCGAAGGTAACGATGAAGAAGGAGGAAATGACAATGATGGGGGCTGAGGCATTTCCACTGTGGCCACTCACATCTGACGGTCATTACAAATTCAACAATAAAGCAAACAATCAACGCTCCAGATCGCAGAGGAACTCCTCCAGACAATATCATTTTATTCCACTGGGGAAAAACTCCAAAAAAGCCTCCAGAAACTGAGCAAGCAATGACAGATAAATTTCAGAGTGAGTAGCACTTTTGATACTGTAACTCTGAGGTATCTCTTAAAATCTAAAAACTAGTGTGTAATGTGTCCCAAAGCAATTTTCCTGATTGGTTTCTGGCCTTTATCAAGAAAGATACTGTGTAACCAGAAGAGAATTGAACTAAGGTTTAAAAACAAACAAAACAAAACAAAAAACCAGATTAGAAAACATCAGATGAGGCCAGGCGAGGTGGCTCACGCCTATAATCCTAGCACTCTGGGAGGCCCAGGCGGGAGGATAGCTCAAGGTCAGGAGTTGAAGATCAGCCTGAGCAAGAGTGAGACCCCATCTCTACTAAAAATAGAAAGAAATTAGCTGGACTACTAAAAATATATAGAAAAATTAGCCGGGCATGGTGGCACATGCCTATAGTCCCAGCTACTGGGGAGGCTGAGGCAGAAGGATCGCTTGAGCCCAGGAGTTTGAGGTTGCTGTGAGCTAGCCTGATGCCACGGCACTCTAGCTCGGGCAACAGAGAAGTGGAAGCCTGTCCAGCAGGTCTGAAAGGGTAACCTTGGCCTGCCTTTCCCACCTTTGCCCTTCCACTTCCCAGGTAGAAATCCTCACCCCAGGTAATAATGCCTCCTGCTTTCCTCGTGCACAAAGGGCTTTAGACTATGGTCCATGGGTTTCCAATTAGCGTTGAGGCACTCCTTTCTTGCCTCAGGGAGGCATGCAAGCAAATCTTTCCCTGTGTGAGCCCAAGAAATGTGGGCTTTTTTCCCCCCAACTCAGATAAGAACTTTTCATGTACCAAAAACAAAGACTGATCCTCCCACCCCATAGTTTGTTAGTGATGCGTCAGGGCCCCATCCCGTCCTTCAAAAGAGCTCCTACCATTCACTGAAGGAGAAGAAACACCCAGGCTGGGAGACTTGCTGGGGGTCTCAGCCTGACAATCCTATGTGAAAATCCTTGAGAGTTCAAAAGGAGCCAACACTCAGTATGAGTTCTAAAGGATGATAAACCTTGATGTCGGCCTTTTCTTTTTATAAAGAATGGCTGGTTGTCTGGTAAAATGTGAAGGCAATTTCAAAGAGAAATCTGTCTGGGGTCCTCTATACTACCCTCACAAGATATTAGATGGAAACCTCAAAGCAGCAGAGTATATATATCACCTGCCTATAAAACAGTGCACAGATCATAAGTGTCTGACTTGAGAGATGTCCACAAAGTAAATGCTTCTGGATCAAGGAACAGAACACCACTAGCACCAGAAGCCTCCTGGTGCCCTCTCCCAAGAGTAACCACTATCTTCCTCCACAACCCACCTGGCCTCTGGCAGGCTGCAGAGGGGAGAGCACTGCAATCCACCGAGCTCCTCTGCAGTCTCTACGACTGTAAGACTGGGTCTTCTCCAGGGTTTCTGCTTCCAGGGTTGCAAGGGAGATTTTTGAGGTGTATCCTAGAGCTCTTCCCCTTGGGTAGACATTGTACTACAGTTTCTCTCTCCCAAGCAACAAGACTATCCAAAACCTCCATTCTTCTATTCAGCTGTGTTTTGTTTGACTTCTTAGCCTTTTGATCAATGCAGCTTGGTCAGCAAATACCTTGAGGGGAAACCAGTGCTGGATTTCAGGCTCACTTCTCTGCTCTGACTGCCTTAGCAGCCTTTCAACTCTAATTTTTTTTTAATCTCTCCAGCCCCATGAGATTGCCTAAAGTTCTGCAGGCTTCTCTGCCTCTTAGCAGCCCCTCCTGATCAGATTCTTAGCCTACTGTCCCACCTCAAGGATCAGAAAATGCCCCACAGGGAAAAGCAAATGCAGGAAATTGGGCTTATTTCAACAAGCATACCCTCTCCAGGATCTGACCCCTCAAGACCTGACTGCCTTGGTAGGAAACTGAGGGCAATGCCAAAGGTATAAGACTGTGAAAAACATTTTCCCTTTTATTTTATGACTATGTTTATCAAAACTTTGAAAACGTGTAGACACCAGCGATGGGTAGACTGGTAAGAAAAACACTGCTGCCATACGGCATATCTGACATGCCAGTACTCTTGTAATCAAGATACAACCAGTATCACTGAATATGTCATTTCTTTATCAAGGAACACAAAAGCAATGAGAAAGCTTTATAGTATAAGCAGTATCAAATAATATTGTGTTGTTATTAAAATGTAATTCAGCTGGGTGCAGTGGCTCACACCTATAATCCTAGCACATTGGGAGGCTGAGGCAGGAGGATCACTTGGGGCCAGGAGTTCAAGACCAGCCTGGGCAACATAGTGAGACCCCCCCCCACCTCTACAAAAAAAATAATAAGGGCATGGTGGTGTGCACCTGTAGTCCCAGCTACTCAGGAGGCTGAGGCAGGAGGATCGCTTGAGCCCAGGAGTTTGAGGTTGCTGTAAGCTAGGCTGATGCCACGGCACTCTAGCCTGGGCAATAGGGTGAGACTCTGTCTCCAAAAAAAAAAAAAAAAAAATTAAATATTCCTTATGCATGTATCATTTTATTTATACTCTCTTAAAAATTGTTGGCAGGACATAGATGAAATCTATTCATATAATTATTATGAAATTATTATCAATCCCAGTTTGCACGTGACCAAGCTATTTAGGACTCCGGAGATAAGAGGAACCAGCTTTTTCTCATAATATTTTTGGCTAGAGTCTTGATGATTTTTTTTTTTTTACAGTGAGCATGGATTACTTCTCAAATAGACTTTCAAAATTCTGACAGTAGGACTGCAAGGTTGGTTCAATGTCTAAAAATCAGTTAATGTAATACATCATCTCAATAGAATAAAAAACAAAGATCACATGATTATCTCACTACTCACAGAAAAAAACATCTGACAAAATCCAACATCCTGTCATGATAAAAAACACTCATCAAACTAGGAAGAGAAGGGACATTCCTCAGCCTAATAAAGGGCACCTACAAAAACCCATACTTAATAGTAAAAGATTGAATGCTTTCCTCCTAAGATTAGGAATAAGACAAAGATGTCCATTCTTGCTACTTCTATTCAAAAATATATTGACAGTTCTAGCCAAGGCAATTAGACAAGATGAAGAAATAAAAGGAACCTATCTTAGAAAGGAAGAAGTAAAACTATCTTTTTCACAGAGGACATGCTCTTACACATACAAAATCATAAGAAATCCACTAAGAAACTTTTAGAACTAATAAAGTTCAACAAGTTGCAGAATGTAAGATCAATATATAAAAATCAGTGTATTCTTACACACTTGCAATGAGCAATCCAAAAATGAAATTAAGAAAACAATTCTATTCCATAGTAGCATCAAAAGGAATAAAACATTTAAGAATAAATTCAATTTAAAAAGTATAAAACTTATACTCTATAAAACATTGTTGAAAAAATTAAAGAAGATATAAACAAATGGTATAAAATATCCCATGTTCATGGATCAGAAGACTTAACCTTTTAAAATGGCAATACCAAACTGATCCACAGATTCAATGTAATCCCTATGATAATTCTAGCTGATTTCTTTGTAGAAACTGACAAGTTGATTCTAAAATTCCTATGGAATTGCAAAGGACCCAAAATAGTTAAACCCAATCCTGAAAAAGGAGAACAAAGTAAGACTCACACTTCCCACTTTCAAAACTTCCTACAAAGCAATAGTAATCAAGACAGTGTGGTACTAGCACAAAGGTAGACATATAGATCCATGGAATAGAACTGAGAGTCAAGAAATAAACCCATGATATCTATGCTCAACTGATTTTTGGCAAGGGTGCCAAGATCATTCATTGAAGATAAAAAGTCTTTTCAATAAATGGTGCTGGGACTACTGAATTTCCACAAGCAAAAGAATAAAGTTAGTCAGGTAAATGGCACACACCTGTCTGTAGTCCTAGCTACTCAAGAGGCTGAGGCAGGAAGATCACTGAGTCCAGGAGTTCAAGACTCCAGTGTACTATGATTGTGCCTGTGAACAGCCACTGCACTCTAGCTTAGTCAACATAGTGAGACCCCGTCTCTAAAATTAGTAAATAAATAAATAAATAAATTTTTAAAAAAGAATTAAGTTGGACCCTTGCCTCACACTGTATACAAAATTTAACTCAAAATGGATCCAAGACCTAAATGTAAGAGGAAAAACTATAAAAACCTTACAAGAAAACATAGGGGCAAATCTTCATAACTTTGGAATTGGCAAAGGATTCTTAAATACGAAACCAACAGCATGAGCAACAAAAGAAAAATTAGACAAATTGTACTTCATCATTATTAAAAACCTTTGTTCTTCAAAGGATACCATCAAGACAGTGAAAAGGCAATCCAAGTGAAAATATTTGTAAATCATATATCTGATAAGGGATTTATATCTAGAATATAGAAATAACTCATAAAACTCAATAATAAAAAGACAAAATAATGAAGGATCTGAACATTTTTCTGAGGAAGATATGTGCCCACAGCACATGAAAAAATATTCAACATCATCATCAAGGAAATGAAAATTAAAGCCACAATGAAATATCACTTCACAACCACCAAGATGGCTTGAATCAAATAAATCAGAAAGTCAGATAATAACAAGTGTGGCAAAGATATGGAGAAATCAGAACCCTTCTATACTGCTGATGTGAATGTAAAGTGTTGTAACCACTTTGGAAAATAATCTGGCAGTTCCTCACATGATTAAACATTGAGTTACCATATGATCAAGCAATTCTACTCCTAGGTATATATACGCTAGCACAGCAGTCCCCAACCTTTTTGACACCAGGGACTGGTTTCATGGAAGACAGTTTTTCCATAGAGGGAGCGGGTACTGGAACTCAGGCGGTAATGTGAGCAGCAAGTGATGGGGAGTGGCCTTATCGGCTATAATCACTCACCTGCCACTCACCTCCTGCTATGCAGCTGGTTCCTAAGTTTCACAGAAGACAATTTGGCAGATCTCAGGCGGGGCCCGAGTGTTGGGGACCACAGCCCTAGAGAACTAAAAACATGTATCCACATAAACTCTTTGACACAAAGGTTTATAGCAGCCTTATTCATAATAGCCCAAAGGTGGAAACAACGAAAGTATGCATTAGTGGACAAATAGATGAACAAAATGTGGTACATCCATACAATAGAATACTTACTATTCAACCATAAAAAAGGAATGAAGTACTGACATATGCTATAAAATGACTGAACCTTGAAAACATTATGCTAAGTGAAAGACACCAGTTACAAAGGACTACATGTTATATTTTTAAGTATGGAAAAGGGGAATCTACAGAGACAGAAAGTAGTTTAGTAGTTGATTAGGGCCAGAGGAAGTGGGGGAAGATGGTGAGATAACTAAAGGGTACAAGGTTTCTTTTTGGGTTGATGAAAATGTTCTAAAATTGCTCATGGTGAAGGTTGCACAAACATACAAAACCACTGAATTGGGGGAAAAAAATTCTGACAGTACAAAACTATTTGAAATCAAAAGTAAAAGTCACCCTCTCCCACCCCACCCCATTTTCCAGATGTAGCCACCGTTGATGTCGTAGTGTTTGTCCTTCCACTGTTCTATCGTATACAAACTAAACACACATAAATTCAATGTCTTTATACACACATATGCTTATGCAGAAATTGGATCATACTTTCACTTAATAATCTTTGGACATCTTTTTAGATGCTGAAAGTATTTGGAATAATCACATTGCTTTCAACATGATAAATGTTCCAATCATTGCTTTAAGTATTCCCCCACTGATGGAAATTTTCTTTTTCACCTTTATAAAAAATATTTAAATAAGTATATTTGCTTATTGACTTATTTATACATAAAGAAATATCTTAGAGAAGGGAGTTGATCAAAATCCCAAAAGACACAATCTTGAATGCCATAATTCTGAATGTTGAAATCTCAAAAGATCAAAATCCCTAATGTCCGAAGTCCCAAAAGTCATAATCCTGAAAGATGAAAATCCCAAAAATATAATTCTGGAAAAAATAATTTTTTAAATTCTTTAAAAGATATTTAGTTACAGGCCAGATGCTGTGGCTCACGCCTATAATCCCAGTACTTTGGAAGACTAAGGTGGGAGGATCGCTTGAGGCCAGGAATTGGAGACCAGCCTGAGCAACATAATGAGACCTCATCTCTAAAACAAAAGAAAAATTAGACGGGCATGGCACCGTGTGCCTGTAGTCCCAGCTACTTGGGAGGCTGAGGCAGGAAGATAGCTTGAGCCCA
>VBSM01000639.1:238230-250935 GCA_008086735.1 Cheirogaleus medius | reverse complement strand
AAAAAAAAAAAAAAGAAGAAGGGAATAGGTCAAAAAGAGAGTCCACAATACATTCATGAGCGATTTCGTTGTTTTTAATGAAAGTAAGTGCTATTGAGTTTAAAGAAGAGAACTTTGGAGCTGATGAGCCTGACAAGGTTTGAACAAATGGGTCTCATTACACGTGTTTAATCTTCGATGACAGCACAAAGCCACCCCTCCTTGTGCTAAAGTGTACACATACATTGAAACTGGACTGGAATCCAACTAATCCACCCAGCAAGGCTAAAGGTGCACACAAAATTCAACAGCGCTGCGTTCGTGTGCCTGGAGGGCAGACGGTGACTGTTGCATTTTACTTAGTATTCCTAATACCTAGCTACAGACTTAACAAGGCCTAATAAAAGCTGACGATGGGCTGGACAACTCCACCCCACCAAACCTGGTCCAAACGCCCGGCCTGGTCACGCCTCTGCGCCGCACCCCGGGCGCAGGTTGGCAGGGGCAAGGCCGCAGTCCCGACCTCAGCCTCCGCCCTGCCCACCCATGCACGGTGTCTGCGGGACAGACCCACGCGGGCCATGCCCACACCCCTGCCCGCGCCCCCCCACCCCGTCCCGGCCACGCCAACTTGTAAATACAGGCCCGGGACCAGCAATCAGTAGCAGGTGGGCGGCGCGGCCTCGCCAGACAAAGCTGGGACCCTCGGCCGAGCCCTCCGCCGTGCGCACCCGCTGCCCGCCCGCGGCCCACCGGCCCCGGCACCCGGCCGGCAGAGACCGGCCCGCGAGCACCCGAGCGCCCGCCCAACCGCCGCCGCGGCGCGCAGGCCGCCAACTGCCGTCCCGGCCCAACCAACGCGGGCAGGGGAGGAGAGGTGCGCGCGGCCGGCCGAGCGTGCGAGCCACTCGGGGGTCGCAGAGGGGAGGCTGCGCGAGGGGAAGGCAGGGGCAAGCAGGCGACGAAGCCATCGCTGAGCGCTGCGCCAGGAGGGCCTCCTGGAGGGGGGCTTGCCCCTTTCCCCTCGGAAGGTGCAGATGGTTTGACCCCCCCACCCCGAGCGAGGTGCCTTGTCCCAGCCTCGGCTGGACTGTACCATCGGGCGGTGCCGCCGGGATTTCTCCCCCACCACCACCATCAATTCCCCCCCCCACCCGGGTCCGCGGTCGGTTGGCCCCGGCCGGGCTCTGAGACGCGGAAAGAGCTGGACGCCATTTTGGGTGGGACTAAGCAAAGACGAAACACCCTCCCGGTCTATGGGGTACTGTGGACCCTGGTTTATCCGATTCCCTTAATCCTTTCGGTACTTACACGACGTTGGGTGAGGGGAGCTGGAAGATCAGCGGGTCCCCGATCCTTTCTCCCTAGGGGTGATAGAAATCAAACCCCCCCCGCCACCTCCAGGTGGTTCTTCCCGCCGCAGAGTGGGAGCAGCATAAAAGGCGGGGCCTTATTAGCATAATCTGCCTGGCAACCTGATCTTGACGTTATGTGATTGGCTAGACTCTGTAAGCCCCATGCCGTGCCTAGAGACGAGAAACGCAGGGGCGAACTGACAGGCCCAGATTTAAGAGTCATGACGAAGATCCTGAGACGCTTATTCAGTCAGCAGAGAAGCCAAAAGGAGATTCACACGATGGCCCAATGACTGAAGGCCTCTTTATTTCGTGCTCTGCTATTCCTGTAAAACCCAATCGAAGAGCAGGTCTCAGGCGGCGCTCGCCTGCGTTTGTACTGTAAGCCAATCAGAAAGCCCGACTCTCCGCATTCAGCGTCGAGCCGGCTCCGAGCCCCGCGCGCCGTCGAGGAGGGAAAACGTCCAGCCCTGCCTGGGTGTCCACGGAGAGGGGTCGCCCTGAGCCCGGGCTTCCGAGCTCGCGTCCCTGCACGCCGCGGGGTCCAGTGTCCCGGGAAGCGTGCGGGGGTGTGGTGGGACACGCGTCCGGCCATCGGTTTCCCGGCCCAGCACCGGTTTGCGTCCGAAGCGGCCTGGCCGCGGAGCGCCGGCGAAAACCAGGCCCGGCACAGCGCCCCGGCTGGGCGAGGCCCGGCGCGGCTTCCTGGGGCCTCGGTGTTCCAGGGTGCGCCCCGCGAGCCGGTGCGCCTCCCGTCCACCTTTCTGACCCTTTGGACCACGTCTCTGCTCAGTCCTTGCCAAACCAGAGAGCACTTTCACTGCGTCTCTTGTTTCCCTTTTACCGTTCTAATAAAGGAAATGATAATCATTTCAAACATTAAGAAGTATTATTCAACACCGGTTGACCAATGACTTAGCTCACTCATTTCTTAACCGCAGGCTTCCACATCTTACTCTTCCTTAAAATTGCCCTCTCAGAGGGCAGCTGAGTACATAGAAATGAGCTCAGGTTTTGAAGTAAGACGTTCAGCTCCAACTATCCACTGGCAATACAAATAGCAGCTAGGTGTCAAAGAGACCTTAGACCTTTGTACCTTCAGGGAGCAATTTTCCTATCCGTGATACCTACCTTGCTACCTTGTTTTGAAGATTAAATGAGCTCTTTAAAGGACTGAGGAAAGTACTTAGCACACTGTCTGGAACTTAAATGAGGAGTATTACTGATGATAAAACCTACAAAATTGCTAAACTATTGGCTAACCAGGAATAAAAGGTAGAAAGTCCAACTAAGCAAAAGACGACAATAGAAAACACCCAGAAGGGGAAAAAACTAACATTCGTTCAACAGTATTCTCTTCATTGTTTTGTTTATTTGGATGACTGGAAACAAAGTGCAAAAGGATAAGAGAGCATTACATTTTTAAAACTTCAGGCCGGGCGTGGTGGCTCACGCCTGTAATCCTAGCACTCGGGGAGGCCAAGGCAGGCGGATCCCTCAAGGTCAGGAATTTGAAACCAGCCAGAGCAAGAGTGAGACCCAGTCTCTACTAAAAATAGAAATTAATTGGCCAACTAAAAATATATAGAAAAAAATTAGCATGCCTGTAGTCCCAGCTACTCGGGAGGCTGAGGCAGGAGGATTGCCTGAGCCCAGGAGTTTGAGGTGGCTGTGAGCTAGGCTGTTGCCACAGCACTCTAGCCTGGGCAACACAGTGAGACTCTGTCTCAAAAAAAAAAAAAAACTTCAGACAGTTAATAGGTCTTATCTTGTTCTTCCATAAACCCCTGTGCAGGCAGCACTGGACTTAGAATAAAGGCTATCAGTAAGCATCTGTTGAATTTAATTGAAAATAAATTGTGAAAGGGGGCCTGATAAAGCAGACCTTATTAGCAATAGTGAGAGATGCTGTTAACTCTTCTCTGGTTACATAGACATGGAAGTCAGTTGCCTTAGGAAACGTCGGATTGGTTAAGAGAATCACTTGAATGTTCTGTGTTAATGTTGAGTAGACAAATGATGCCAAAGGTAGGACAGGTCCTACTGTGTCTTTGCAAAAGCTGCCACCTCCTATATCTCTTGGCCTCTAGAGATAACTCTTCCTTTTGAGATTTAACATTATTATATCCTCTCTGAGGGATTGGGATGTTCCCAACTGAGATGTGCTGATAAGAGATGACACCAAGGAACCCAAAAGAGAATTCATCATGAGGAATGGGGCTATCTGGACTGGAGCCTAAAATACCCTTGTAGTCTTAGAGAAATGTTCTAAAACTTTAGAGTACTCAAATATTACAGGTAGACACCATCCCACAGATTTTTTATTCAGAAGGTCTAGAGTGAACTTCAGGAATCTGCATTTAGTGTGGATTTTAAAATGATTTTTTAAAATTTACACACAGTAAAATTTACTTACGGCAGTGTACAAGAAGTATTTATTGAATATGTACTGTGTGCCACTTACTGTTCTAAACAGTCATAACAAAAAAGTCCCTGCTCTCATGGAGCTTCAGTCTAGTGGAGGCAATAGAAGAAAATTAATAAATAATTCCAAGTGATAATAAGTGCCATAAAGGAAGTATAGCAGGAAAATGGAAAGGGAGGGAATGATGACAATTAAAATACGGTGCCAAAGAAGTCCTCTCTAAGATACTAGCATTTGAGCTGAGACTGAATCTCATCCCTCACCCTGCATTTAAAAAGCCATACAAGAAGGAAATCATACACAAGTGATAAATCTGGAAAAGCCTTCAGGTGTAATGGAAGACACTTTATGAATGTGAGAAAGCTGCTATTCAAATATCAAGTCTTGGACACCAAAGAAGAAATGCTGGAGAGAAACTCTAAGTGTGCAAGGGAAGCGAGAAAGCCTTCAGTGGCAAATCAAATCTCACAGAGCATGAGCACATTCATACTGGAGAGAAACTCATGAATGTAATCATGTGAAAGTGTCTTGAGCTAGAAGCAATACCTCATTAAAGATCAGAACATTCATACTGTAAAGAAAGCCTTTGAACTTAATGAATGTGGAAAATCTTCAGCCAAAAGGAAAACTTCATTATTCATCCAATAATCCATATAAGAAAAAAAATCTTATGAATGTTGTAGGTATGAGAAAGCTTTTACTCAGAAGTCAAACCTCATTAGATATCAGAGAAGTAATACTGGAGATAAACTTTATGCATGTAAGGAAGGTGAAAACGCGCTCAATGGCAAATCAAATTTTATTGGCCCTGAGAAAATTCATATTTGAGGGATGCCCTATAAAGGTAATGAAAGCGCAACAATCTTCAGGCAGAAGCTATACCTCATTAACTATTACAATATTCATACATGAGAGACATCTTCTGAATGTACTAGGGGTGAGAAAGCCTTCTCTCCAATCTCAGTGTTTATTGTACCTGTGAGAACCCATATAAGTAATAAACATCATGAATGTAAAATGTGTGGTAAAGCCTTCTCTAAAATTTTAGCCAATGCTCTACATATGAGAACAGGTACCAATGAAAAAATTATTATAGTGAACATGGGAACACTCTCAAACAGAACTCCCGTCACATTAGACACCAGTGAATTCATACTCATTAAAACCTCATGAATACCTTGGATTTAGGAAAAGCTTCAACAGGAATTCATTATTTCATAGCACATGAGATAATTCATCTTAGAGTAAAATTCAATTAATATGCAAAAGCCTTAAGGAGCAACTCAAATTTTATAAGTTACTGGAGATTTTTAATAAGCTGTTTCATCAGTATAATAGAAATTGGGTCCAAAAAGCCATCACAACAAATATCATTAATGCTAAACTTTTAAAAGCATTCCAGTTGAATGTCAAGAACAAGAGATGGATACTTCTACCCTATTTCTAATTAACATGGTCCTGGAGAGATTAGCCAATGCAAATAAGACAAAGAAAAAGAGCATAAGGAATTAGGAAAGAGGAAAGAAACACAGTTTTAGGTTTCTGATGATACAATCTGCTACATATATTATGAAGCCATGATCACTAAAAAAATTTTTAAAGGCAAAGTAAAACCCTAGAAGATAAACATGCATCAAAGATTTCATCAAGGGATTCTGCAGAATGCTAAGACCTTGAGTTTCTATTAATATTGTAAAGATATGCAGGGTGTGGGGAAGAGATAGGTGAAACAGTTCTAGGCCCACCCAAAATAGAAAGCCTGAGAGAAGACATGTTGATAAAGTTGAATTAAGTAATTAGTAGAAGGATGAATAAAAATAAACTGGCCTTAAAGAAAGATTCATTAGGGAAACTTGCTTTTGTTGATGAAGGGTAAAACAAAAACATTTTCAGACAAATGAAAATTAAGAGAATTTATCACCAACTAATTTACACTTAGCACTAAATGAGGCAGAAGAAATATGATCACAAGTGGAAGGTTGAAGACACAAGAAGGAATTGTGACTTCTGTTATCTAAGATGAGAAAAGTTCTGAAGATGGTGGTGATATTTGCACAATAATGTAAACATACTAATGTTGCTGAATCAGACCCATAAAATGGTTAAAATAGTAAATTTTGTTTGTTTTACCAAAATTAACAAAATAAAAAATTTAAAAAGAAGGAATTGTGAGGCAAAATACTGGAAAATATGTAGTTCATTCTAAACCAATACTGAATATACAAGACAATAATGCCTATTTGTAGCATTAATAAAATGACAAGGCCGGGTGCGGTGGTTCATGCCTGTAATCCTAGCACTCTGGGAGGCCGAGGTGGGAGGATTGCTTGAGCTCAGGAGTTTGAGACTAGCCTGAGCAAGAGTGAGACCCCATCTCTACTAAAATAGAAAATTTAGCCAGGCATTGTGGTGCATGCCTATGGCCCCAGCTACTTGGTGGGGTGGGGGGGGACACTGAGGCAGGAGGATAGCTTGAGGCCAGGAGTTTGAGGTTGCAGTGAGCTACAATGATGCCACTGCACTCTAGCTGGGGCAACAGAGCGAGACTCTGTCTCTAACTAAATAAATAAATAAGATGGCAAGATAGAACTAAGGAGCTAGACAAAACAGCACACAATTACAAAGGGGGACGATCTGGGGTAAAGTATTCTAAAGGTCTTGAAGTATTTGAGAGAAGGGTAAATAACATCATTTCATTTTATATTTTGTTGGTAATACATGTTCAATTAGTTAGGAAAGCAGTAAAAGAATAAACAGAGGTGTAACTTGTAGTACAGTTAGAGGTAAAAATAAGATTGAAAGTGAAAAAGAAAAAATACCAATCCAAAAAAGGCAAGACAGGAGAGAAAAAAAGAAAAAGTAGAGCAAAGGAATAGCATATAATAATAGAAATAAATCCAGATCACAATAAATGGAAAACAACTAAACAATACAACAAAAAGAAAAAGAATGTGTATACAAATACACACACACGCATACACCTACAAGCTGTTTTTAAAGACACCTAAAAAATAAGGACACAGCAAGGGCTGGAAGTCAAAATATAGAAAAGGTACCAGGCAAATACTTACTGAAGGAAAAGGAGAGTTAATGTCAGACCCAAAAAAAGAATACTTACTACATGATTCTATTTACATAAAATTCTAGAAAATGCAAACTCACCTGTAGTGATAGAAAGGAGACAGTTGCTGGGGAATAGAGATGGGGTGGGAGGAAGGATTATAAAACTTCAGAAAGAAACTTGAAGATGACGAGTATGTTCCCTTTCTTGATTGCAGTGACAGATTCATCGATATGTACGTATTTCAAAACCTATTAAGTTGCTCACTTTAAACATGTACAGTTTAATGTATGTCAATTATACCCCAATAGTGCTATTAACATTCCTTTGGAATTTCTGAAAATTATAATAAGCCAAAAACACTTTTAAATTGGTTAAAAGTTTGAAAAAGAGAATTTAATCTCCATTTGTTTATAATATGATTAAGATTTATTAAGGTCTCTTGGGATTTTTAGATAAACTTATCATAAACAAAAAGACTAAGTTAAAGACTTAAATACAACAATAAAACAATAAAAATTTTGCAAGACAATCTAGGGTACTGCATGTACCATCTCTTCTAGGGACATTGGTGACTCTCTTCGCCAAGTTTTGAAACCAAGGAGCTGTAATGGAGAAGAAAAAAATAATGAAGACAATAGGCATATTTTAATTACATGTAAATAAAAACTTTGGCTATATATACCACAAACAAATTCAGTAAACAGTACATTCAAATGTTTCCTATACAGAGAACAAAGAGCAATTTCTTACACATTTATAAGAAGAGACAAACAACCCAACAATAAAATAGACACAGAGTATCAAGAACATTTTAGGAAAGGGCAAATTCAAATTCCCAAAACCATATTAAAAATGCTCAGACTTTAAGCATTGGGGAAATGGAAATTAAGGTAATCCTAATAATGCTAATAATTTTGCTTTCTATTCGTGAAAGAAACAAATTTAAAAGAACACTAGCACCTATTATTAGGGTACTTTTATATAATATTGGTGGCATTATGAATTGTTCCAGTCTTTTTGAAAAGCAAGGTAGCAACATCAGTTAAAATTAAATATGTACATAGATATACAGTTGGCCGTCTGTATCTGTGGGTTACTCTTCCACAGATTCAACCAACTATGGATTGAAAATATTCAAAAAAACAATAAAAAACAATAATACAACATAAAAATAATACAAATAAAAAGCCAATAGAGTATAACGACTATTTACATAGCAGTTACATTGTATTATATTAGGTATTGTAAGTACATAATCTAGAGATGATTTAAAGTATACAGGAGGATGTGTGTAGGTTATGTGCAAATACTACACCATTTTACACAAGGGACTTGAGCATCTATCTGTGGACTTTCGTATCCACAAGTGTCCTGGAAGAAATCCCCTGGGATACCAAGGGATGACTATATACATATTATAGGATATATCGATTAATATATAACTCATTTATATTATATATATATTTATATTTATATATATTATATATTTATATTATAACTTGATTTAATATATTAATTCAGCAGTCCCCATTCTGGGATTCTAGCTGGAAGAAATGAAAGAACCAATATAAGACATTTAATTCAGCATTTTCCATAATGGCATGACATTGGAAACAGGCAAAAAATAATAGTACATCCACACCTTAAAATAATATGCACTGATTACAGAGAATATACTATAGCTATATAAATAGGCTTAGAGTAATTTCCAAGATATATTGCTGAATGAAAAAGGCAAAATGAAAAAGTATGTTCTATCAATCAGGGCCCAACTAGAAAAACAGAATCAGAAGGAGACATTGTAAGGCTGGGGTCCCCAACCCCCGAGGCCACTGTTAGAAACCGGGCCGCACAGCAGGAGGTGAGTGGTGGGTCAGCGAGTGAAGTTTCACCTGTATTTACAGTCACTGTCTCCCATAACCCCCAGATGGGACCGTCTAGTTGCAGGAAAACAAGGTCAGGGCTCCCACTGATTCTGCATTATGGTGAGTTGTATAATTATTTCATTATATATTACAATGTAATAATAATAGAAATAAAGTGTGCAATAAATGCAATGCCCTTGAAGCACCCTGAAACTATTCCCACTCACCCCTCGTCAGTGGGAAAATTGTCTTCCATGAAACCAGTCCCTGGTGCCAAAAAGGCTGGGGACTGCTATCATAAGGGGTTTATTGCAGGGAATTTGCTTACATGATTGTTCTGATTTTGGGGTCTGGCTAGGCAAATCTGAAATCCATATGGCAGGCTATGAGGAAAGGTAGCTGGAACTCTCTAGCATAGGCTGAAGTTTGTGTCCACAGGTGGAATTTCTTCTTCCCAGGAATCTCAGTTCTGCTCTTAACGCCCTTCAACTGATTGGATGAAGCCCATCCAGATTATCTAGGATATCCTTCTCTGCTTAAAGTCATTAATTATGGACTGTAATCACAACCACAAAGTACCTTCACAACAACACCTAGATTAGTAGCTGATGGAATAACCAAGTTGACACATAAAACTGACCATCACATGTGTAGTATTTCCTTTTTGTAAAATAAACAGTGAAAAAAATCCTGTATATGTGTGTATGTATATATGTATTTACCAATATCTGCTTGAGCCCAGGAGTTGAGGTTGCTGTGAGCTAGGCTGACGCCATGGCACTCTAGCCCGGGCAACACAGTGAGACTCTGTCTCAAAAAAAAAACAAAAAAAACTCAAGGTCAGGAGTTCAAAACCAATATCTGTATATTTGTGAATACATGGTTACGTGGATATGTGGGTTAGGGTGAAGTTGGCAGAAGGGCAAGAGAAGAGAATGCCAACAAAAAAAGAAAAGAAAAAGACCACAGTATGAAAAACGTAAAATCCAGGATATATAACATGATCAGATTTATGGATTTATATAAAATTATGTGCATATAAATATATAAAGATAATAAAAAACTAAAATACATACATTTTACCAAGTATTCAACAGATGCTAAAACATCATTTGATTGAGTGCTCATTTGTTAACTTTTACAATATCATTATCAAAGAGAATTGTTCCTCTTAAATATCTATTTTATAATACAAACAATATCTGTATTAGCTTCCTAGGAACAAATTACCATGCACTGGTTAGGTTAAAACAATAGACATTTATTCTGTCATATCTCTGGAATCTAGAAGTCCAAAATCAAGTATTCACAAGGCTGTATTCCCTCTGAAGACTGGGAAAGAATGCTTTCTTGCATCTTTCTAGCTTCTGGTGGTTGCCAGTAATCCTTGGCATTCCTTGGCTTGTAGTTTCATCGCTCAAATTTCTGCCTCAATCTTCACATGGCTCTCTTCCCTCTGTGTTCTCCAAATTTCCCTCTTCTTATAAGGACAACAGTCATTGGATTTAGGACCCACCCTAACCAAATATAACCTCATGTTAACTTGAACAAATCTGCAAAAACCCTATTCCCAAGCAAGATCATATTCGTAGGTACAAGGGTTAGGACTTGAACATCTTTCTGGGGTAATACAATGTAACCCCTTACAATATTCTACTAATAATAGTCAACTGAAACATTCCTATTAAAAGGAATTAACAATGATGCCCCCTATATTGCAGTTATTTAACACTGCCCTGGAAGTTCAAATCCATGCAATAAAACATATGTGTATATATATATATATATATATTTTTTTTTTTTAAGAAAAGATAATTATTGGAAGTCAGAACAAAATCATTGTTATATGCAGAAATCCAAAGGAGATATGTTAGTATACAATTGAGTCTATAAGAGAATTTGAATGGTGACTAGTCACAAAATAAACACAAATTGTTTCTGGCCAGGTTTGGTGTCTCCTGCCTGTAATCCTAGCACTGTGGGAGGACAGGCAAGAGGATTGCTTAAGGCCAGGAGTTCAAGACCAGCCTGACCAACTTGGTGAGACCCCTGTCTCTACAAAAAACTTTTTTAAAAATTAAAAAAAAATAGTTTTCCCTAAATAGTAACAATAATCATAGGAAACACCACAGAAAATACATGCTTATGGTGAGCCATTTCCTTCAAGAAATGAAATGTGTGAGATGACTCAATCATTAGGAATGATTTCTGGAGTGCCAGGCAGGGGTGGAGATTTCTGCCCCAGACATGCTCGACTGGCTTCACCAGTTTGCCTGTGATCTATCTGTTCACTCACCCAAGGCTGCTTTGAGCCTCTCTGTATTCCTCACTGACAGCAGGAAACACAGCTGAACGGTCTATGATTCCCTTTTCTCTGATCAGACCCATTAGTCCCTAGGTAGTTTGTAGGTAGCAACTCTGTGGCCCCTCTATGTGGATTCCCATGTGGCTAAATAACTAGAGTGGCTGAATTGCTAGTTGTTTACTGGAGATGATCACTTTCTAGCTTGCTTTTTAAAAACTGTGGCCTTTTGCCAACTTCTTCCCACCATTTATGATTTGGCTTCACCTCTAGCTGAACAATGATAGTGGAAATGACAGGACGTGATAAGAGTGGAAGAGAAAGACAATTGTAGATTTTGAGACAGTGGTATGCTTGTTTTCCTTGCAGAAACGTACAAAATGGAAAAAAAATGAAAAACTTTAGTAGAGTAGGCTAAGAAGATATGAATGACTAGTTTTTCAAATGACAGCTCCTAGAAAACATTAAAGAAAATACTTTCTAAGAATTTTCTCCTCTGAAACATTCAGACTTTTTTTTTTTTGGTTTAGTTAAAATTTAATTTTTAAAATTCCATGCAGGGCAAGGTATTTCTATTTTGAGTAAAATCCTT
The DNA here is from genome assembly GCA_008086735.1 of Cheirogaleus medius. NCBI lineage: Eukaryota > Metazoa > Chordata > Mammalia > Primates > Cheirogaleidae > Cheirogaleus > Cheirogaleus medius. The sequence goes on along the minus strand of VBSM01000639.1, from coordinate 239,353 downwards.
CTTTTTGTATAGTGCTCTATAGCTTACAGAGCCTTTCATATGGATAGTCCTGTTTTGATCCAAGTGAGATTGCAAATATCATGGCTGACCAAATTGTAAACTATGGTGAATTTTATACTGAATGGAAAAAAGGAAACGGAAAATTTTTTAGAAAATAAAACCCAAAACCAAATATAGCAAAGATTAAGGTCCACAGAAACATTGTTCTGAATATTTACGGGTAATCCATGAATAATCCCCAGAAATAGATATTGCTCATGCAAATCAGAGGAAAAAAATTTTGGATGGATTTTTCCAGCACATATGGCAATAAAAACTATGAGAAGACTAAAAAGACAGTGATATTGTTACCAGGGCCATGGATACATAATTTTCAAGACTGAGAGGAAACTAAGTGCCATCGGTTAGAGAAATAATCCTTCTCTGTTAGTAAGGAGCACATTTCTCTAATTATTAAACTTAGGAAACAGTAAGAAATGAGACGGAAACTCCACTGTACCTTAAAGCCAATCATGATATTTCATGTTATGATTTTAAGTTGCTCAAGCTACTTGTTCTCTCTCAGCAAACATAACAAGAGACAGGTCCTGCATGAATTTAAATTTAAGTAAGACCTTTTCTCTTCCTTAACAGTGTTTTTCATTTACTGTATTTGGGTGATTATGGAATGTAAATATTCTTTTAACTGCTCTTTCTTACCACATTAAAATAACCAACAGAGAGCTTGAGAATTAAGCAAAAGTCTTCCCTCTTAAGTCTTCTCTTCAAAGTCCAATATGGCACCCAATTACTTTTCATTATAGTCAAGAAAAAATCAAATTATTTTAAGTTTGATTAATTTAAATTAAATGTTTTTTAATTTCCCCAGCAGGAAGAAATGTTAATCACTAATACCTAAAAACGCAATCATTGCTGGTGACTATGTTTCTAGGAAAAAAATATTTTTAAGTTTTGTTTCTTCACACAAAAGTTAAAGTCACATATACACACAAACATCTCAGCTGGTCGTGTGTTCATGACCTACTCATCCAGACCACTCATATGTGATTTGTTTAAAAGTGTTCCCCCTCTGAAAGTTAGAGAAGGAAATAAGATTCTAGCTTTTTTTTTTTTTTTTTTTTTT
>VBSM01000639.1:206132-217577 GCA_008086735.1 Cheirogaleus medius | reverse complement strand
ACTTTTGTTCTTTTGGGTAGATGCCCAGTAATGGGATTGCTGAATCAAATGGTAACCCCATTGTTTATTGATGTATATCTTTTAGTTATACACGACAATCTCTTTTGCATTGACTACTTTGAGATAGTACTTTAAGTGCTCTAATAAGATGATATTTCTGACTTACAAAACAAAGGACTGCTATATTACTCTGAAATTCCATTTTTAGGTATGTATCCAAGGTAAATAAAAACATACATCCACATAAAAACATATGCACAAATGTCCATAGAAGCATTATTCTTTTTTTTTTTTTTTTTTTTTTTTTTTTTTTTTTTTTTTTGAGACATAGTTTCACTCTGTTGCCCTGGCTAGAGTGCAGTGGCATTATCATTGCTCACTGCAACCTCAAACTCCTGGGTTTAAGTGATCCTCCTGCCTAAGGCTCCTAAGTAGCTGGGACTACAGATGCACACCACCACACGGGGCTAATTTTTTTCTATTTTTAGTAGAGGTGGAGTCTCACTCTTGCTCAGGCTGGTCTCAAACTCCTGTCCTCAAGCCATCCTCCTGCCTTGGCCTCCTAGAGTACTAGGATCACAGGCATGAGCCACCTTGCCCGGCCAGAAGCATTATTCTTAATAGCCAAAAAGTGGAAACAACGGAAATGTCCAACTACTGAACAGATAAATGAAATGTGGTCTAGCCATATAATGGAATACTATTTGGCAATAAAAAGGAATAAAATACTGATACGTGATAGAACATTGCTGAGCCTTGAAAACATTATGCTTAGTGAAAGAAGCCAGTCACAAAGACCACATATTTCATGATTCCATTTCTATGAATATCTAGAAAAGGCAAATCTATACATACAAAGAATAAATTAGTGGTTGCCTAAGGCTAGAGGTGAGGGTGGGTTGGAGGGAAATGGGGAATGACTGCTAATGGGTACAGTACTTCTTTTTTTTTAATTTCAGCATATTATGGGGGTACAAATGTTTAGGTTATGTGTGTTGCCTTCCCCGCTTTTCCCTCCCCAGAGTCAGAGCTTCCCCAGAGTCAGAGCTTCAGGCGTGTCCATCCCCCAGATGGTGCACATCACACCCATTATCAGTGCTTCTTTTTGGTGGAATGAAAATATTCTAAAATTGTGGAAATAGTTGCACAACTCTGTGAATACACCAAAAACCATTTAATTTTATAGTATAAATGGGTGAATTATATGATATGCATACTATATATCAATAAAGCTGTTATATATTTTTTAGAAACCCCACAAACCAAGAATAGACCTTGGCATCCCCCCAGTCACCTCTTACCCTGTGAGGCTACGCCCGAGAAGTCAGCTGGTCTCATTCTCTGACATCTCATAATTAAACAAACACTGCTAAAATAAGCCAAAGAAGAATATGACATGTTAGCTTGATCTGTATCTTACCTAAAACTCAAAGACTTTCAAAGTAATTCACATTTCAAAGTAATTTAAAGCTGAAGAGTTTCATAAACTCTACTTAATCAGCATATATTCAATGACACACACAGTAACAAATAGAGAAGCAAAATTAAGAATACCAGGAAGGACGTTTGGGAAGGAGGAAAGAGGAAACTTGTGGCTAACTTGGCAGTCAGATCTAAACTAAACTTAATATTGAGAAAAATAGTAGTTAACATTGTCTATTGTCTGCTTAGTATTCTTTCCCCAATTCCTCCTTCCTGCTTGATTTTCATTCAGTCATCCACCCCTCCCCAACACTGCCACTTCCTTGGGAGGTCCTGGTTGGCTCAAGGCACTCAGCCCATTTTACTTGCACCCGTCTTCCCACTCCCATTCCCTAGGTATTGATTCAGGGTGGGCATGTGACCTAAGTTGTTCAACCAGAGAATCTCAGGACCCTTGTTTGGAAGCCTGGACAAGAAGCTGTCTTTTCTTCTGGACAATTTCCTCTGCAGATGTAGGGTAGGACCTGCAACAGTTGCCAATGACTCACCTTTGCCCCCAGATGAAACTGCCACATTAGGAGGACCAAGAGGATCGGAGACGTGAGCTGAAGTCCTGATTGGAACCGTTCCCGATCTCTACACCTTCACCTTTATGCTTTTCCAGATATGTAAGCCAATAAACACTATTTTTGTTTAGATCAGTTTGAGTAGACATCTCTATTATTTATAGTCGAAAACATCCTAATGAGGTAAGTGCTATCTATAATTCTAATGAATTCATTCTAAATGAGTTAATATCTACAAAGATGCTTAAGACAATGCTTGGCATGTAGTAAGTGCTAATAACAGTTAGGTATACTTATTATTATTGACAGAAGTGGTGGTATTATAAAATGGAGATAATAATGACTACCCAGTCTACTTAACAAGGTAGTGTTAGTAAGACCAAGAAAAACAAAGAGAAGTGAACCATTACTCCCTCCATTGTAAAAGTAATACATGTCCATTTTAGAAAATTTGGAAAACAAAGAAATATATTAGGAAGAATAAAACAATCACTTATAATTCTACTATCCAGAAAAAAATAATATGTTGGTTTATTTTCTTCCAATCTCCTTTAAATACATAATTGAAATTATTCTATATATACAATTTATGTTATGATTTAAAAAAATTTGTCATATCTCATAAGCATTTTTCCATCATTTATTCAAATGAGAATTTTGGATTATTTTCCTAGGATGTAGTCCCAGAAATGAAATAAGTGAGACTTACAGGGTTCTTTTGAATATGAAATGAGATAATGGATACAAAAGAAATTTGACAATTGAAAAGCACTATACAAATATGAGTTACTCTTTGTAATATTATCATCTCTTTCCCTAAACTTACATAAACAACCAATCATAACTACCTACTGTCCTGTACTAAGCACTTATGTGCTATGCGCTGAGCTAAACACATAAACACCTTATCCATCATTCCAGTTAGTCTTTATAAGATCCCTGCTAAAAAGGTGATATTATCCCACAGCTGTCAAAATAAGGGACAAAACCCTTATCCCTTAGGATTTTTCTCTCTCATCGTTCTTACTTGGTGTCATGCTACTTCATGCCTCATGTCAACACCCAGACAGATACAAAATGTAGCATTACTATGGGCAGCTAAGAAAACAGCCACAGCACAGAGGCAGAACAAACCAACTGAAATACAAGAATGGGATGGCCTGTTTCAAATAAGACTCAGGAACAACAATAAGTGAGGAAAGCTAACTAGATAGGGCCACATACCATGATGCTTCCTCCAAAAGTGATTTGCAACCAGAGGCAGTTTTTCTGAGCTAATGAAGATCAAGAAGCTTCAGAGCCACTCTTTTGCTCCAGTCTCTTCCAAGGCCCCAGTGGGGATCCTAGGAGTCTTAATATTGTTTGTCTTTAAGAGGACATTTGGCCAGGCACTCGGTGGTTCACGCCTGTAATCCTAGCACTCTGGGAGGTCGAGGCGGGAGGATCGCTTGAGGTCAGGAGTTCGAGACCAGCCTGAGCAAGAGTGAGACCCCCGTCTCTACTAAAAAAAAATAGAAAGAAATTAATTGGCCAACTAAAAATATATAGAAAAAATTAGCTGGGCATGGTGGCACATGCCTGTAGTCCCAGCTACTCAGGAGGCTGAAGCAGAAGGATTGCTTGAGCCCAGGAGTGTGAGGTTGCTGTGAGCTAGGCTGACGCCACGGCACTCTAACCTGAGCAACAGAGTGAGACTCTGTCTCAAAAAAAACCAGGACATTCAACTTGCATAAGTTTTAGGCCTCACAAAACTGTTTGCTTCAAGCCTATAGACCAGTTTACCACCAAAACAAAATTTAGTATATGCAAGCATGTTCAAAAGTTTTTCTCAAGCATTTCATTTCAGACACACCTACATACTCAGATTGTAATCAGTTAAATTAATATTATCTTTGAAAACAAAAAATAGTTCCATGCATACTCTAGGTCCAGATTCTTTCCCACGTCTAGGCCCTGCTTTGGCATCAAATTTGGGGCTCTGTATTGATTTTTTTTTTTTTTTTTGAGACCGAGTCTCACTCTGTTGCCCAGGCTAGAGTGCCGTGGCGTCAGCCTAGCTCACAGCAACCTCAGACTCCTGGGCTCAAGCGATCCTCCTGCCTCAGCCTCCCAAGTAGCTGGGACTATAGGCATGCACCACCATGCCTGGCTAATTTTTTCTATATATTTTAAGTTGTCCAGCTAATTTCTTTCTATTTTTTAATAGACATGGGGTCTCACTCCTGCTCAGGCTGGTCTCAAACTCCTGAGCTCAAACAATCCGCCTGCCTCAGCCTCCCAGAGTGCTAGGATTACAGGCATGAGCCACCGTGTCTGGCCTTGATTTTAATTATAAGTTAAAATATAAATTAAAATATTTGAATCGTAATTACCTATTCATGTATTTAATAGTAAAGATGTAAATCATATAAGGTTAAACCTGTTCTGCTTCAAGCAAGTGCATTACCTCCCTCTGAGATGTGATTCTACCTGCTCAGCATCGGTGGCAGGGAGAGCACAGGAGCACTTTAAGCAGGAAAGAAAAATGGGACAGCTAGATAGCTTTCTCAAGACTCTTGAGTCTCATTTTTATAGCGACCTCTCTGTTTATTATTAGAAGTGTGGTTTTACATACTATCCCAAAGCCACATTAAAATGTAAGCAAAACAAATTGTTGCGGCAAGTGTTAACAGCTCCTGATAGTGTTAAGCAGCTCTTAGGCGTTGACACTGGAAATAACTGGGCAGCACGCGGAGAGTCGGAGAACTGTCTTTAACCCATCTGCACCCGAGCCGTCTTCAGTTCTTCTCACCACCCGCCTTCCCCGGCTCCTCCTGCTTTTATACCCTTAGCAGGACTCAAAAAGCGTCCAATCAGCAACGAGCTATAACATCCAATCAGGAACAAGCTATAACATCCAATCAGGAACAGCTATAACATCCAATCAGGAACAAGCTATAACATCCAATCAGGAACAGTAGGATTCAAAAAGTAACCAATCGGGATCGCGCAAGCAGCGCGACCAGAGGATGGGAGCAGGCGGCGGTGCATAGAGCGCGGGCCCAGACTGGCCGGTGCAGTCCGTAAGAGGCCCGGCTCTAGCAGTGCGCACTCGCGCACCCGCCCACCTGTCCGCCGCTGCCTCCAGCCTGCTCCGCACAGCACCGGGCCGCGGGGATGCGGAGCGGCGGGGAGGCAGCGGGCGGGTGCGTCCCAGCGCCCGGCGGTTTTCCCCATCAAAATGGCAAAGCCACTGATGTATTTTCATGTATCCATTGAGGGATTTACCAGACTAATATTTTCTGATATGTGGCAGAGAGTTGTTTAGTTAGCATGATGTGGTCAAAAGACCCCATAAGTTTTTGAGTCAGAAAAACTAGGTTTCAATTTCCTTCTCTGCTAGTGCTGGTTTTGGAAATTAGCAAATTATTTAATCTCTGTGAGCCTCAGTTTCCTCATCTGTAAAATGGGAATAATGCACATCTTACAAATCTCAGCTATCTTTCTTGCATTTTCAGTTTCTCCCCTTCATCCAGTGCCTTCTTATCAGTGACAACAACAAAAACAAAACTCTCCATCTGTACCCTACAAGGGCTACTCTCCCAGTTCATTTGCTCTTTCAACAGGAAACATCTTGGAAGAGACTACTGTATTTGTTAGCCCTCCTTCCTCTGAGCCACTTAAACCTTTACCTCCTACAAGTAGTTTTTACCCTTATCAAGAAATGACCAACGGCCAAGTTCAATGATCTCTAAGTCCAGTGGTCCTATCTTAGTTCTCACCCTATTTAGCCCTTTCTAGTTTTTGACTCTATGTTGTGATGATAAGTATTGGTTGAATAGAAAAGTAGTATATCTTTCTGGGTTTTTTCCTATCTTTCTTTTTGCAGTCCTCACGGGCTATCTCATGATTTTAACTAATAACCTTTGGGTAGATAACTCCCCAAACTCCAATTCTGATTCCAACGTCTCTCTGAGCTTTCCCCCCAAGTAACTCCTACACATCTCATGTGGAAGATTTTACTGGCATTTCACATCTCTACCTTCCTCCCATCTCCATAATCTCGTTTTCCCCATTTCTGCCAATGGCATCATGATCACCATATTCTTTCAGGCACCATATTTGGACACTCGAGGTTCTTTTCATTCCTTCTACCTTCTCCTCCATTCTACTCCATTGACTCCCTGGGCCAGTGACTGGCCAAGACCATAGTTTTACCTTTTGCACCTGTCTCCTTTCCAATCCCACCACATCTCTCTTAGTTCTGCCCATATTTACTCTTTCCCCAAGATCACAGTGGGCTCCTAGCTATATCCCTGCCTCTAGGCTCTACTTCATTCCTCATGTAGCTGTAACACTCATTTTTGCCTAACAGCCAACTCTAACTATGTTCTTGTCCAAAGATTTCTATGGCTCCTCAGTATCTTTCACGTAAACACACCAACCATCCTACCTTAATGATGTATTCCAAGCCCTGTGTTCCAGTTAAGTGAAATACTACTCACATGTTCTCTTGCATGCCTCATATTTATTCTCACCCTATGCCTTTGCTGACGTTCCTTCCATGCTTCTTGTTCTCTCCTGACACTGCATATTTACATCCTGTATATATTTCCAGGAAATATCAGATATCATCTCCTCTATGATCCTTGCTCGATGTCCTTACACAGATACAACTGACTTCTTCTTCCTCTGCACTTCCTAAAAAACTTCAGTTCTCATGTTCAGCCATTTATGACTGTCCACCTAGTACTATATTTATGCATATACAAGTTTTATCCCCTCTGCCAGATTGTAAAGCTCATTTAGTTCTGTGTTCATTCAGCAATTACTTTTTGAATGCCTATTAAGTACACAACCACTATGCTAGATTGTGGAGGTACAGAAATGAACAAGTGCAAGACATGGTTCCTCCCCTCCAGGGACTCATGGTATAATTAAGGAAACAGTAAAGAAAATAAATGACTAATGCTTGGTTTACAAACTGTATGACAGAGGTGTGTACAAAATGTTTGGGAGATCACAAAGGAGGTGCACCAAACTCAGTCTTGAAGAAGAGGGGGAAGAGCAGAGAACTTCCATGAGTAGGTGATACTTGAACCAAGTCTTTAAATACTAAGTCCACCGTAAATGAGGGGGGAAAGGCAATCTAGGTGGAAGGAAGGAGATATTTAAAGGCTACCAGTCACAGGCCAAGGCATATAAGTGATTCATACTTATTTCCCATACCTCAATGGTTCCAACACCTGTATTAAACTAGGACCATTCGATTACAAAGTATTCACCACTTTGATTTGTAAGAGAAAAACAAGGGTAATGTAGTGAGTTGTCAAAAGGTTACATTTACTCAATTTTTAAATGTAAAAGTTATGACCATTCGGACTTTTTTTGTTGTTAAATGTTCTTTCTTTAAAGAATTGGTGGTAGTTGGGTGCGGTGGCTCATGCCTGTAATCCTAGCACTCTGGGAGGCCGAGGCAGGAGGATTGTTGAGAACAGGACTTCAAGACCAGTCTGATCAAAAGGAAGATCCCCCCCTCCACCTCTACCAAAAATAGAAAAAATTAGCTGGGTGTGGTGGCGCACACCTGTAGTCCCAGCTACTCGGGAGGCTGAGGCAGGAGGATCCCTTGAGCCCAGGAGTTTGAGGTTGCAGTAAGCTATGATGATGCCACTGCACTCTAGCTGGGGCAGCTGAGTGAGACTCTGTCTCAAAAAAATAATGAAAGAAATGGTGATGATAATACAGTCATGTTTTAATTTAATGCTTTTATTTAGAAAACTAAGAAAAAACTGGTAATTTTAAATTACTGACTCCATCTAAATTTTTTTTTTTCCTGGACCGATATTCAAGAATTGAATCACTGTTTTAGAGCAGTGATTCTCATAAGTACTAGTGGATTAGAATTCCCTAGAGAGCTTTAAAAATATATACAAATTTCCTTGGGTCACCCTAGCCATAGAGATTTAGAATTTCTGAGGTTGGGGCTTAGGAATTTGCCTTTTTAAAATAAACTTAGTTGATTCTGAAAAGCATCCTGATTTGGGAGCATCTATCCTAGCCCAGGTCACTTCACCCTGAATAGGTGTTGGATAAATAAACATCAAATGAATGAGAGGGTGCTGTTCATGTAAGTATACTTGTGGGAATAAAAACATCGCTTTTTTCCTAACAAGGAAATGCACATATTTTAAGTGTACATGGAAGAGAATTATTTTAGGAGAAAGTCTGATTCTTAAGAAGGTAGGAAAAAACAGGAGTTTATTTTAGGAACTTTCACTTTTGTGCACAAAAGATAAAATAGAAAACATAGTACTCTTAAACCTGGGTCACTGACATGAGTGTATTTGGGATGAAAAATTATCATTTGAGAATTTCAAGACTAGGTATGCTCCTGTCAGTGTTATTTATTTATTTAGAGACAGGGTCTCACTCTGTCACCCACGCTGGACTACAGCGGCATGATAATAGCTCACTGTAACCTCAGACTCCTAGGCTCAAGCAATCCTCCTGCCTTAGCCTCCCAAGTAGCTAGGACTATAGGTGCACACCACCACATCTGGCTAATTTTTAAATTTTTCATAGAAATGAGGGTCTCAATATACTGTCCAGGCTGGTCTTGAACTTCGGGGCTCAAGCAATCCTCCCACCTTAGCCTCTCAAAGTGCTGGGTTACAGGTGTGAGCCACTGAGCCCAATCTGTCAGTGTTACTTAATAAAAAGAGAGTAACATTTTAAAGTCTAAATATGATAAATGAGGCAAATAATGATCCTTGGATGACCTGAAAATGCAAATAAAGTTTTTTCAGGACCTAATTTTAGATTGAAGACCCTCTAAATAATTTTCCTGTATTTCCTTGTCCCATTCCATGAGCTCTAATGAGCTCAGTCTTGAAAAGCATGAATATTCATACCACTGCTGTGAACTAAGATATTTCATTTGCTTTTCTCTGAGCATTTAGATTCATAAAAATTTACAGATCTCTGAGTTCAAGTCCCTGGTTTTGTAGGTGAGCAAATAGGTCCCAGGGAGGGCTACATGACTCACCTAGGGCCCATAACAGAACTGAGATTATGCAGTTACTTGATACTATTTCCATATGCATTTTCATATCAACTTGCACTTGGTAATATGTTGCTTTACCCTCCTTCTGCCCCTTTTATTTAAGTCTCTTCATGTTTTTCACTATTGCATGTTCATTTTTCACTCAATCACAGAAATTGGTGGAGACGGGTTTTAATATTCACACTTGACAGAAAAGGAAAGTGATGTAGCAACTTGCTCATCATTACACAGCTGTATTAGTCCGCTTGGGCTGCTGTAACAAAATACTATATCCTGGGAGGCTTAAACAACAGGGATTTATTTCTCGCAGATGGCTACCTTCTTGCTCTGTGTGTGTGTTTGTGTGTGTGTGTGTGTGTGTGTTTGTGTGCGTGTATGAGAGAGAGAGAGAGAGAGAGAAAGAGAGAGACAATGAAAGCAGGAAGCTCTCTGGTGTCTCTGCTGATAAGGGCACTAATCCCATTCATGACCCCCCAACCCATGACCTCATCTAAACCTAATTACTTCCCAAACGCCCGATTACAAATACCATCACGTTGAGGGTTAGGGCTTCAGCATATAAATTTGAGGGGAGGGGAAAAATTCAGTCCATAGCAAGAGCTAATTTCATGCCAGTTCCAGAACAAGGACCAGCACCCAAGATAATTGAGTTAGTAACACTGGGCGCACATCTGTCGAGGCTTCCACTGCGAGGGGGACACTGCAGCATGACACACTCAAGTCTTGTCAGTGGTGTAAGACAAGTATGGAAACATCTAGGGGAGAGAGGAGCAAGTGTCATATTCAGAAACAGCCCCCTGAGCATTCGGAAGTAGATGACATTACATCCAATCAAGCTGAGGAATAGTTAAAATGTTTTCAACAGGTAGATGTCGGGGAGAGGGCACTGTAGGCACAGGAACAGTATTAGGAAGGGCTCTGAAATGGAAAGGTGTCTGCTGTCTTTGGGGCACGGGCAGAGCCATTTAATCACAGGGAACTGGGCAGGTAGGGGAGTTGTGCAGAATAAGGCTGGAAAATCCAACGTTTTTTCTCACTCTCCCACTCTGTCCACTCTATGTACGCTGTCCCTTCCTTTCTACTGTCAGTTTCCTGCGGGTAGGGACCTGTTCTCTACTTAGTTGAACCTAAAGGGACTGGTCCAGGTCCCCGCGGTGGTACGTAAGTCACAGCCTACTGAAAGGAAACAAAGCCGTCGCGGTGGTGAGGCCGTGCCAATTGTGAAATGGGGCAGCGGAACGTTTCTCCAGTGAAGTGGGAGCGCAGTGGAGCAGGATGGCAGAGAGAAGCAGGTCTCTTGCTAGTGTTCTTAAACTGAAGAAGGAAGAAACGAGATTTTTTCCTAAAACACACGGGGAAGGGGGCCTGGGTTTTAAGGTCAGCGTGGTCTTCGCACCCCTGGTCTCCGCGGGAGGCAGCTACACCTGACGTGGGCGGCCGCTGGGGAAGGAGGGTGAGGACGAGGCCTAAGGACAGGAGGGCAACCGTGTGCAAACACTGCCGGGTTTACAGGCGAGGAAGGGGCGCAGCCGGCCGGGAGCAGCAGCGCGAGAGGGGCGCGCCCTGCGCAGGGGTCGGGATAGGAAGACGGCTGCCTCATTTCGTCCCTCCCCTGCCTCTGGGGACGGCTCTTGGCCAACTGTCCTGGGACTCTTAACAATTCATCCTGTTTTTAATAAAACCGTTTCCAGAACCAGAAAGAGGGCGGTACCCAAAGGAATCTGAAAAATACCCCGCAGGGGCGGGGGAGCGGGGCGTGCCCTTGTTAGGAGGCTGCAGGGTGACGGAGAGCGCAGCGTGGGCTCAGAACCAGGCCGGAGGCCGGAGCCGGAGCCAGCCCCCGCAGCTGCAGAGCCGCCTTCGTCCGCACGACCCCCACACGCCCCACGCACACCCCAGCGCCTTGCGGCTCCGGGGTCCAGAGTGGGGGCGGGGCCGCCCGCAGCCGGGGGCGGGGCGGGCGGGGGCGCGCGGCTGGACTGGGCGGGAGGAGCAGGCTTTTCCATCCCCTGATTGGGCCTGGGCTGAACAGGAGGCGGTGTCTTGGGGAAGTTCTGCGGGCAGGTACTGGACGCCGCAGAAGGAGGGCGTGGTTTTGTGAAGTCAGTTCCGGTTGGTGTAAAACCCCCGGGGCGGCGGCGAACGGGCTTCAGATGCTTCTGGGTCGCGGTGGGAAAAGCGATAAGTCTGTGTGTGAGCTCGAGAGCCGTGCGCTAGAGCGACCCGGGAAGGGATGGCGGCCACCGGGACCGCGGCCGCCGCGGCCACCGGCCGGCTCCTCGTTCTGCTGCTGGTCGGGCTCACAGCGCCCGTGGCGGCGCTGGCCGGCTATGTCGAGGTGGGGACCGGGCGAGCGCCGGAGCGCCGTCTCCTTCGCTGGCCGAGGGAGCGCGGCCTGAGGGCGGGCAGCGG
>VBSM01000639.1:193174-206032 GCA_008086735.1 Cheirogaleus medius | reverse complement strand
ACCCATGAATACCTAGTAATAACTCTCTCTTTTTTTTTTTGGTAAATTGTACTTTTTTGGTGTCAGAATTTCAGTAGTTCTGCCTGGAGGTAACCTAGTAAACATCTTTGTGCTGCGAGGTGGTCAAGTGGCCTGGCTGGCCGAGCAGTTGGCGGGAGTTCGGGCCGCGGGAAGAGGCTGGGTGGCCGGGGTCGGTGTGGATTTTGCAGTCCTGCCACTTTGGAGGAACCCTTCTGTCGCTGAGGAAGACGTGGAACTTTATTTTTACTTGGCTCCTCGAAATAGTGCCTGAACTGTTGGACTGGGATGTGTGTTTCTGGTGTGGTTTATTTCTTATCCCTCTTTGCTATTTTTAAAATCACGATTGGTTTCTGTGTGCTTAGCTAATTTCAGAGAGACCTGAAGGCTGGATTTGATTAAATAGGCATTAACTGAGAACTTTGCTAATAAAAACCTCAAGTTAGAATGTGTTCACTTCTATAGAATGTTTATTTCTTATTTCGAATAAGAAAACAACTTCTGATGGAATCCGGCTTAAAACCTTAGTATTCATCCTGCTTAAAGCTTTATGACTCTGTGAGGGGGGAAAAGGAGTTAAGCTTTAAACAAAAATAGTTAATATTTATCTACACAAGATTTTACGTTAAGATTATTTTAGCCTCCACACAATAGTTGGGCTTACATTTGTGATCCCCAGTATGATGGTACGTGAAAACGGCTGGATGAGTGGGGTGGAAAGAAAGGATTTTGTGTGGAAGATGGGACTTCACTAGGGGGTCAAGTGTCAGAAACCATTGTTCATATTTTCATCTCACTTCCCAATGGTATGAGTAATTCCAGGCACTAGTGAATTCACAATAAAGGATTAGTCAGTTTTAAAGAATATAGTAACACTTGTGCAGAGGGAAAAAAATGTCAGAACTTGTAGATTAATTTTGATTGCTAGCCATAACATTGTTCAGTTGAAAAGTTTAGCTAAACAGAAAGTAGGAATTAAACATTTACAAAAATTGGTTTTATGGTAACTTCTGTTCTTCGGAATTGAATTAATATTTTTTGCCCACACTTCCAAGATTATCTTTCAAGTGGCCTTTCCTTTTGTCAAGCTGGCAGTATTCATATCTATATAATTTGATTTTGTTTATTTGCTGTCAGGTAAAGGACTAAATCAAGATGTCTTTGGGAAGGCCCTTATTGAGATAAGCCAAAGGGATTCTGGCCAAATCCCTGATCAAGTTGCTTGGCATAGAATTATTGATTGGCAAATCTTTAATGTTGCTTGGTGTTGACTGAATTAATCTCTTACACCTGTTTAAAAAGACCCCCCCTCCCCCGTGCTCAGGGTCACTTCCTCTCTTAAATCTGAGACAAATTGTGTTGTGTGCATGCTCCCATTTGGGAATCATAAGACCATATTTGTGCTGAAACCCTGCATACTATACAGTGGATATTTAGGCTTCTGACAACCAGAATTTGAGTTCATTCTGTCACATTTGAATGTAAGAGGGTCATTTGATTGCCTGTTTTCAGGAAACTCAAAGGATGATGACTGAGGCAGAGGAGAGAAAACTTTCTGTTGGTACTTCTAAGAGGTGATATGGGATTGTCTAATTGTACCTTGGAATGATACCTTGGTAATGCTTCTAATAGGGGAATATCAGTTATTATTTTATCATAACTATGTTTTAAAATGTTTTGGTAAATGTGATAAACTAAGTTTTATCTTTTGTAGAAAGAATTTGTTATGTTACCATCTAAAGCTGGATTGTCCCATAGCCATTTAAAAACTGATTCAGTGATTGGAAAATTTTTAACTATTTGAAACAACTTGGTTATGGTTATGTGAATCTACTTTTTTAACTGTACATTTTATGAAATCTAAATGTAGATAAAATATTTTCTATGAAAATTTAGCTTCTGAATTGAGATGTACCATATGTATAAAATACACACCAGATTTTGAAGAATTAGTATGAAAAAAATTTTAAATCTCAATTTTTGTATTGATTACGTTGAACTGATAATACTTCAGACATTGGGCTAAATAAAATACATTAAAATTAATTTAGCCTGTTTCTTACAACACTAATGTGGCTACTAGAAAACTTAATACTACATGTGTGGCTCATTATATTTCTGTTGGGCAGTGCTGATTTAAAGTCTTTCTTAAAGTTGGTTCTGCTTGTTTTTTTATTGGCACAATTTTTCGATATGTTCCTATGTTTTTCTCAATAAACTCTTGCTCGAAGTTGGTCCAGCATGATCTTAAGTATTAGCACAATTTTGGATATGTTGATTTTCTTTTTTGTTACTTTTTTCAATTAAAATTGTTTTACTTAGAAATAACTTCAAGCTTATAAAAATGCAAAAATTGTACAAACAACTCTCATACCCTTTACATGATTCACCAATGGTTAACATTTTCCCTACTCAGCATTTGCTTTATCATTCATTCTATTATCATTGTTGTATTTTTTGCTGAACTATTTGAGAATAAGTTGCATATATCATCCCCTTTTTCCCTGAGAACTTAAGTCTGTATTTTCTAAGAGCCAAGGACGTTGTCTTACATAACCTAGTGTGGTTATCAACCTAAGGAATTTAACATTGATACAATACTGGGATCAAATTTACTGTTTATATTCCAGTTTGTCAGTTGACCCAGTAATTGTGTTCTTTATAGCATTTGGAAACCAAATTATTTTTAAAGCTAAAGAGCTTTTGAATTCTTGACGGTAATGTGTGAAAGGTTATTTTTTCCAAATACAAAAATCAGATTTTTAACTTATTATTTTGTCTTTGGAAAATCAAACATAACCTTTCAAGATTCTTGGATTATATTATTCACCCATACCAAGTTCTCAGGCTTTTGGATTTTCTTTTTAAATAACAGAAGAAAATTTATATAGGTAGTACACATTTGTTGTAAAAAATTTAAAATTACAGATAATAAGAAATGAAAACCTGAAATCGTATCATCCAAGGAAACCTTACTGTAAACATTGTGGTTGTATATACTTCTAGATATATCATGTACATAAATTTTATAAAAATGGCAAATATGGCATATTGAAGCTAATACCTAATAATCATTATTTGAATTGTCTTAAAACAACCAACTGAAAGAAAATAATGTTTTGTGTGTGACAAAAAGTAGAAGTAAATCTTTTACAGTAATTGTATTTGTTATGGAGGGGCCAGTGAGAGAGAATTCTAAATTGCCTATAATTCAATTTTCATGGGTTGTTTTTTAGTGAGATAAACTAGATTACCTTGAAGCTTAATTAAATTTAGCATGTTGTACCTTGATTTATGGCTTAAGATAGAAAGTGGACCGTGTAGGCACATTCAGATAGAAATGGGTTCCAATCCTTTGTGTCAATTACAAATAATTACTTTTGCTAGGGGAATTTTTCTTATATAAGCATCATGAAATCTTTTTTTAATGAAGTCTTTTTAAACATAAATATAATCTATTTCTAAAAGATGAAGATTGAAAAACTAGTTGACTTTTGGTTATTCATCCTACTAGCATTTATTAACCCCTATGGTTCTGTGTTAGTGCAGTAGTAAACACAAATGGTGGGCCGGGCGCTGTGGCTCATGCCTGTAATCCTAGTACTCTGGGAGGCCGAGGTGGGCAGATTGCTCAAGGTCAGGAGTTTGAAACCAGCATGAGCAAGAGGGAGACCCCATCTCTACTAAAAATAGAAAGAAATTAATTGGTCAGCTAAAAATATATAAAAAAAAAATTAGCCAGGCATGGTGACGCATGCCTATAGTCCCAGCTACTTGGGAGGCTGAGGCAGAAGGATTGCTTGAGCTCAGGAGTTGGAGTTTGCTGTGAGCTAGGCTGACACCATGGCACTCTAGCCAGGGCAACAGAGTGAGACTCTGTCTCAAAAAAAAAAAAAAAACAACAAAACAAAAAAACACAAATGTGGATAGTGCTTTTTACTCTGCAAAATGCACTTGCCTGTGATTTCCAGGCCCCACCCCCAGAGATTCTCATTGAGTACATCTGGGATGCTCAGTTTTAAAAGCTCCCCAGGTGATTTAATGGATAAGGAGAGAAAAACAAAACAAACTCGTTTGGGTGCATTATCTACATAAGTCCCTACCAGTCTTATCCCCATCTAAAAAGGGAGCCAGTAGAGGCCAAAGGTTGAACATCACACCTCTTGGCCAGAGTATGTATCTGTCCATCCTGTTGTAAGTCTACTGCTCTTCCTCTCTGTCAGGGTGTTTCATAATGTTTCCCGTTTGGTTGCAGATTTATTTGTACTCATGTGTACCTATCTTTCCCACTGTCAAAAACCTGATGTGAATATTTTCCTTAAAAGGAACTAATTTCATACAAGTTCCAATATATAATGAACCAGTGACTCTTTGAAGTATATAATTACAGGAGACTTTGGCTTTTTACATTTTTCAAAACATTGATGTTTTTCTAATATTGAGTTTTCCAATCCAGGAACATGGCATATACCTTTATTTAGGTCTTCTTTAATTACCTTTGATGTTTTATAGCTTTCTGCATAGAGTTTTGTGTTAAATATATCTTTTGTTAGGTTTATTTAGAGGTATTTGATCTTTTTTATTGATTTAAAAAAAATTTTTTATTGATTTAAAAAAAATTTTATGCCTCTTTATATTACATGCAAGTTCTTTTTTTTAGTGGTGATCTTGTGTCATCTTTGTATTCTGACAAAAAATTCTAAAAAAAGAAATTAAGACTGCCTGTGGGTAGTCTTATTAAGATCAGGGTATGGGATTATTTGGAAGAGAAAGGACCACCAGCACCAGATTTACATCACTGGCCAGTGACCAGTACAACTGGGATATGGGTGTGCTCCAGAAAAAAAATTACTCAGTATTTAAAGTGGGACACCTGTAAGGTTGGTTAGTTGAGCTGCTCACCACCACCTTTCTAAGGCTGACTTCTCTAGTTGTTGCAGAATGGCTACTGTAGTTCCAGAGGACGTGCTCTGATAGGATAATGTCCAGAGGATAAAGAGAGGGTATCTTCTTGTGTATCCCCTTTTAAGAATGAAGAAACCTTTATCAAAGACCTCTAAAGTGTCGCTGGACAGAATTATGTCAGATGCTTCTAGCCTAAGCAAGCCTCGGCGGGGGGAGTGGTGCCGCCTCGATGGGCTTAGACTTCTCAGGACCTGCCTTCTGCAGCATGTGGCCCAGAGGAGGCAGGTACAGCCCAGAATTAAGTTGGGCACACTTGAAAAAGAGGACTGTGGATGTTAGTGATAACAATCCAGTGTCTGCTACAAGGGCATTCCCCATTTGGGAAGTTATGTACCTGGAATGGCTAGAAAAGAAAGAAGTAATTTCTTCTTACTTGAATTACCTGTGGGTTAAAAGTTAGCTGGCAAAGTCGAGACAGCAGAGCAATCTCTCATAGTGAGTTGGTTATACTGTGGCACCTCCTTTTGGGGAGGGATAGTGCCATCCAGAACAGAATGGCTGAAATGTTGAAGAATATGAAAAATTTGACATGAATATCATGCATGAACTATAAGGGAGATATTTTGTCTGTTAGGAACTTTGTTTTGCCTTTCATATTTGGAGCTATAATTTACCTGGATTTTTGTGTAAGTGTGAAGTAGGGGTCTTTTCCTTTCTGTTTTTTCCATATGGATATCTAACCTGCACCATTTATTGTCAAGGTTGTCCTGCTGTACTCTGCCACCTTTGTTGTATTAGTAAGTAAGTATCTTTGTATGTGTGGGTCTGTTTCTGAGTTCTCTCTTCTATTCCACTGATCTCTTTATCTATCCTTGCACCAAGTCCACATTGTTATAATTACTGTACTTTATAGTAAGGTTTTATATCTACTAGATCAAGACCTTCTACCTTGTTTATCTTCAGTAGTGTCTTGGCTATTTCTTAACCCTTTTCTTTCCATGTAAATTTGCCACATTTTACCAAAAACAAATACCTGTTGAAATTTTGATTGAGATTGCATTGAGTCTGTAGTTCAATTGGGAAAAATTGATGTTTTTCTAATATTGAGTTTTCCAATCCAGGAACATGGCGTATACCTTTATTTAGGTCTTCTTTAATTACCTTTGATGTTTTATAGCTTTCTGCATAGAGTTTTGTGTTAAATATATCTTTTGTTAGGTTTATTTAGAGGTATTTGATCTTTTTTATGCTATTGTAAATGGTTTATGTGGTTGTAGAAATACAGTTGATATTTTCACATTGATCTTGTACCCAGTAACCTTGCTAAGCCTGTATACTAATTCTAATAATTTATCTGTAACTTTGAATTTTTCTGAATATATTTTGTGAATTTGTGACAGCTTTATTTTTTTCCTTCAATTTTTGTAACTTTTATTTCTTTTTCTTGCTTTACTGTACTGGCTAGAACTCTGATAAAATGTTAAATAGAAGTGGAAATAGCTGGTATTTTTGTATATCTCCTCTCAGAGAAACTATTTGCCATTTATATGATACTTCTATTTTTTGGCAGATATCAGACCTTCTGTCAGATAAAGAAGAGATTTTCTGTTCTAAGTTTGCCAAGGATTCTTGTCATGAATGAATGTTAAATTTTTTTTCAAACACCTTTTTCCCCCGAACTAAGGTGATCGTATAATTTTTTCTTTAATTTTGATAATATGCTATATAAGAAATTTTGCATTCCTGAAATGAACCAAACTTGGTTGGTTGGTTTATTTTCTGAATTTGGCTTACTAAAATTTTGTTTAGGAGTTTTGCCTCTGTGCTCAAAAGTAGGTTTGACCTATAATTTTTCTATTTTTATAATATACTTGTCAGGTTTTGATTTCAAAGTTGCTGGCCTTGTAAAAGTTTTGGGGGAGGGAACATTGCCTTTTTTTCTATTTTGTGGAATATTTTAAGATTGGCATTATCTTTTTCTTAAAGGTTTGGAAAAAATTTACTAGTGAATCCATCTGGAATTTTCTTTGTGGTAAGGTTTCTAATTATGGATTCAATTAATTACTAATTGTGGGATTATTCAGATCTTTTTTTCAGTTTTGGTAAATTAAATTTCTCTGGTAGTTTATTTTATTTGAATTTTTAACTTTGATATTGTTTGGTTAATTAAAGTTGTTAATGATATATTCTTTAGTCTTTGTAATATCAGTTGAATCTGCAGTCATGTCCCCCCCGACCTTTTGTTCTTTTTTATTCAGTCTTGCTAGGTGTTTTTTCAAATAATCAACTTTGAACTTTGTTGACCCTCTCTGTTTTATGTTTATTTTCAACCGTATTAATATTTTCTGCACATTATTATTGCCTTCTTTCTAATTTAATTCCATGGGGTGTAATTTGTTCTTTTTTGAACCATTTGAGATGGTTGCCTACCTAACAGATTTTTTTAGCCTTTCTTTTTCTTATTTATTTTATTTTATTATTTTATTTTTTAAATTTAATTTAATTTAATTTTATTTTTTGAGACAGAGTCTTGCTCTGTCACCTTGGCTAGAGTGGTGTGGCATCATCATAGCTCACTACAACCTGGAACTCCTGGGCTCAAGCAATCCTGCCTCAGCCTCCTGAATAGCTAGGACTACAGGTGCATGCCACCACGCCTCGCTAATTTTTTCTATTTTTAGTAGAGATGGAGACTCGCTCTTGCTCAGGCTGGTCTCCAATGCCTGACCTCAAGCGATCCTCCCACCTGGGCCTCGCAGAGTGCTAGGATTACAGGCGTGAGCCATGGCTCCCGGCCTCTTCTTTTGTAATATATTCACTTAAAGCATAAATTTTTCTCTAAACAGACCTTTAGTGTGAGTTGACAAATTTTGATATGTATGTATTTTCATTATCATTCAGTAAAAAATTGTTTTTTCATTGGGATTTTTTTGACCCATAGATTATTTAATATAGTATATTTCTTAATTTTCCAATAGATTACTGATAGCATTCAATACTAAATATTGATACTATTCAATATCAGGAATGGATACATGAAGATTTTCTGGTTGTCTTTTTGTTATTTATTTCAAGCTTAATTGCACTGTGGTCAGAGAATTATTCTGTAGGATTTCAGCCTTTTGAAATTTGTTTGAGACGTGCTTTATTGCCAAGTTTAGGGTAAATTTTCATTGTGTGCATGAAGGGAATGTGTATTCTGCAGTTGTTGCTTCTGGTGTTTTCTATATATTATATATATTCTGATCACGTTGTTCAGCTCTTTATCTTCATGATTTTTAAATCTCCTTTTTCTGTTACTGAGAAAGTTATGTTTAAAATCTCTCACTGTGATTTTAGGTAAGTTTTTTTCTCCTTGGTGTTTTGACAGTTTTTGTTTTATTTTGAGGCTCTGTTGTCAGGTGTTTACAAATTTAGATTTGTTACCTTTTTCTGAAAAGGTGAGCCTCTCAGTTATAGTTTGCTTCTTTCTCTTCAGTCATGTTTCTGCCTTTATTAATACTCTGTCTAATATTTCCATTCTTATGTTTTAGATGTGTTTTTTTAAAACTTACTAGACAATCTTTGTCTTTTAATTAGAATACTTAGTCCATTTACATTTAATGTGACTACTAATATATATACTTGGGCTTTCATCTACCTTCTTATTTGGTGCTTTTTGTTCTGCCAGTTGTATATTTCATTTTCTCCTTCTTTGGAATTGGTTATTATTCTACTTTGCTTTCTTATTACCTTGGGACATATTTGTATAATTAACTAAACAAAATAACAAGGTTTATGATTTGGGAAAAAGAGAGCTTTATTTCTCATAAAGTTTTAGCCTGTGGTGGCCTTTGCAACAGGCTGGGAAACAAGGTTCCAAGCCACAAGCCATGGGCAGATGCTTCAAGGGACAAAGAGAACAGGATTTTATACTGAGCAGGGTGGCTAAATATACATATTTAACAAGCTATAGGAGGAGTCATGAATATTGGTGAAAAGATGAAACATACACATGTGCAGTTGTGCTTTATGTGTCCCACCTCATGATGACCGGGAATTTAGTTTTAAGGTTTCTCTGGGGTCCCCTTGGCCAAGATGGGTTTGTTCAGTCAGTGGAGGGCTTAGGATTTTGTTTTAAGTTCACATAGTCTTTTATTATCCCTTTAGTGGCTATGTTAGAAATTTCAGTATCGTCCACTTATCAATGCCTTCTACTGATGGATACTTTTACGCTCTTCCTGAATAATACAAGGTCCTTAGAACACCTTAACTCTCTTTAAGTCCCTTCTCAACTTTTATGCCATTTTTGCCATTTTATATGAATTTCATTTTAAACCCCACAAGACATACAAACTATGTTTTATACAGTCACATGAATTTAGATCAGGTGATTATCAACTCTAGAGGCACACTTGTGTCATCTGGGGAACTTTTCCAAAGCAGATGCCTGGGCCCCAGTTTAGACAGAGTACATCAATATCTCTCTTGAGAGGAGGGTTAGCTGTTAGTGTTTCTTAAAAGCTCCTCAGGTAATTCAAATTTGCAGTGAGATTGAGAACCTCTGATTTAGTTTTACAGATTTATTCATTCTCTTTGTTCATCATGCCTTTTGCATCTCTGACCACCTTTCTGGGATAAATTTTCATCTTAAACATTCTTTAAAAAAATTCTTTTTAAATTTAGGGGGTACAGGTTGAATTTTGGGGGTGCGCATATACATAGAGTATAGCAGTAAAGTCTAGGCTTGCAGTCCACCCGTTACCCAAATAGTAACATTTTCTTAAGGGTAGGTCAACTGGTGACATATTCTTTCACAAAGTATCTGTTTTACTGTTTTTCTTGCAAGATATTAACAGGTTCATTGGAAATAGAATTTCTTTTATCATTTTAAAGATCTCATTCCATTTTTGATATTGAATATTGTCAATATTTAGTATTGAAAGTTATCAGTAATCTATTGGAGTTATTGCTATAATTGTCAGTATAATTGTTGCTCCTTTGAAGGTATTGTGTGCATTTTCTCTGACTACTTTTAAGATTTTCTCATTCAATCTAGTTTTCAGTAATTTTGCAATTATGTACCTAGGTGAATTTTTAAAAAATATATTCTGCTTGTAGAGCTCCTTGAATCCGTGGTTTTATGTCTTTCATTGGTTTTAGAAAATTCTCAGCCACTATTTCTGTAGATATTTAAGTATGTATTTAAATATTACTTCTGCCTGATTCCCTCCTTTCCTCTAGTACTCCAAAAGCAGACATTGTCACTGTATCCTCTGTGTCTCCTTACCTTATCTGATAATTTCTTCAGCTTATATCCAATCTGTAAACTCCATCCATTGAGCTCTTAATTTCAATATTATAATACTCAGCTTTATGATTTAAAATTGGTTCTTTTCATTCTTTCTATGATACAATAGATGACAGCTGAAATCCTGAATCTTGTCTTTTGTGTCTTTGAACATGATAAGACTAGTTTAAAAGTCTGTATCTGTTCCATTATCTGGGGTCCCTGTGGATTTTTTCTTATTGTGTTTCAATTGGTTTTTATTCATGTTGTTTTATCTCCTTGTTTGTCAAATTATTTTTGATCATGTGCCAGACATTTTATTTATACAGATGCTTATAGATTAATTTGAAGTCTAGGATAATGTTATGCTCCAGAGAACGCTTTGCATTTGTTTCTACCTGGAGCTTAAGGACGCTAGCAGTCCAGCATCTCATTTTGTTTTCCTGGACTGAGATGATTAGAAGCTGAGGTGCAGTCTTTGTGGAACCTTGTTAATTTATGGTTTACTATTCTAGGTTCGGTCTGCTTTGGGGTATCAACTGCAAACCATTATGTTCTCCAAGTCATTATGAAAAATTTAGAAAATATAGGTGAGCAAAAAAAGATTAGCTGCAATTTACCATTTAGATAAAAAATTATTCTGGTTTTCCAGTTTTGTTTTCTGTACATCTTTATTTACTTCTTAAAGAGTAGTTTCCCCTTATGTGTTTATAAATATTATAAATATTTTTCTTTCATTTAGCATATTGAATAACTTTCCAGGTCATTAAATGTTTTATAACATTGTTTTTAATGGAGTCACCCTTCATGATTTGGGGCTTTTTAACTCCCTGCAATTTTAAATGTACAACATCCACCCCTCTAAATAGCTATTCATACCTTTAATTTGGATTTGGGTACTTAAGCAGTTGCATAAACATTTTGAGTTACTGCATAGGGATGCTGATTACCAGCCAGTAGTTGGCTACTTATAGCAGTATTGGAACTGTTATTTGAATATTTTACTGCTCTTCAGCCTCATTTTATAAGAATGAGTGGGAAAAAAATGGAAAAGTGCTTATTTTATTGATAAGCACATGGTGATGAATTTGGTGCTTATTTGGTACTTTTCTAGGTAGAGATTTTTTGAATTTAGGTGAACACTCAATGGGCTCAATTATTTAGGAAAGATTAAGAAATGTCTAGAAAATGCTGGAAATAAATTTTCAAGGATCTTTTTTCCTAAAACACAGTGGAAATAATTGAGGTCTGATAAATTATTTGCTTGCAGGTAGCAGAACCCCCAAATAAAATGCATGTCTCTGTAACTTGCCTATGTCTTCAGAAATACATTATATGTGGAAGTATGGGAATACCTATTCTATAATTTAACTGATTCCTTTATAATTGGACATGTATGTTTCTAATTTTTCTCTAGTGTAAACAGCATGCTGTGGATATCTCTTAAAAAAGAAATCCCTGTATCCCAAATTGACAAAGAACTTCTAGATATAACTTGTTCAAAAGTTGAAAATTTTCTGTGGTGATTGGTGTGTTTGAGGCTCTTATAGTTATCATTATTAGCAAACATTTATTAGATTGCTATATGCTGGGCCCTTTGACGTGACAAATAACCCCATGTATATAGTAGTTCCTAGGATGATAAATGCAAAAAATTTTATATCGGAAAAATGGTAGTCTACAGTTTTCCAGTATTTTTGTATAGATTTTAGAAATCTAGCTTATCTATTTTATTACTGATTTATAGGGTTTTCTTCTGGATATTTTACATGATGTCATCCATAATATATACAAATTCTGTAAATTGTACAACTCAAAATCCATAGATCTTTTTATGTGGTAAAATATACATAACATAAAATTTATTTAACCATTAAACATTTTTTATCATGATAAGAACACTTTACCATGAGATCTAACCTCTTAAATTTTTAAATGTACAATACAGTATTTTAACTATAGGTACAGTGTTACCCAGCAGCTCTCTAGAACATATGCATCTTGCATAACTGAAACTTTATATCTCTTGAACAGCAACTCTCCATTTCTTTCTCCCTCCAGCCCCTGGCAACCACAATTCTCTATTTTTCTGTGAATTTGAATATTTTAGATATCCTGTATAAGTGGACTTATGCAGTATTTGTGCTTTTGTGACTGGTTTATTTCACTTAACATAATGTCCTCTATGTTCATCCATGCTGTTGTCTATGGCAGGATTTCCATTTCTTTTAATATTGAACAGTATTCTATTTTATGTATATACCAGACTTTCTTTATCCTTTCATCTGTCAATGAACATTTCGGTTGTTTTCATGCCTCAGCTATTGTCAATAATTCTGCAATGAACATGGAATGCATATATCTCTTTTAATTTTTTGAGGAACCACCATACTGTTTTCTGTAGTAGCTGCACCATTTTATATTTTTGCCAACAGTGTGCAAGAGTTCTAGTTTCTCTACATCCTTGCCAACACTTATTTTTTTTTGTATAGCCATTCTAAAAGGTGTGAGGTAATACGTCATTGGGGTTTTAATTTGCATTTAGTTCTCTGATGATTAGTGATGTTGAGCATCTTTTCATATACTTGCTGGTCATTTGTGTGTCATCTTTGGAGAAATGTCTGTTCAAGACATTTTTTGAAATTGGGATATTTGGGGTTTTTTTT
>VBSM01000639.1:163143-188424 GCA_008086735.1 Cheirogaleus medius | reverse complement strand
TTAGAAATCCTGCTAGGGCTTATTTTGTGGGTAGGTCTTATTTTCAGGGAAACAATTTAGCCAAGACGGTTGCCGTGTTTTTCATCCACAATATAGTAGTTCGGAATGTGCTGATGATTGCCATGTTCTTGTCCACCGTTTATTGATTTGCTTTTATGGCCCATCAGAATTCAATTTAAAGTGACATGTTATACATTCAGAGTAATTGGTTAAACTTGGTCTGGGTGTCTGTAAGTCATCAGAGAAAGGAGCTTTTAAGCACAAGGAAAGGATGGTTTGATTGTTAAAGGGGGGAAAAACAAATTTTTAAGAAAATCAGTGTTCTGGGAAGGCTAGTATGGAAACATGACAGAGTTTTCCTGAGAAGTTAGCTGAAATTGGGAGTAAGAGACTACTGAAGATGTATCTTTGGGAAAGTGCCTGGCTCCCTAGTTGATGTGATTGAGGCCTTCAAGTACAGTGAATTAGCAGTGAGAATTATCCACACATATAAACTTGAAGGAAATAATAAGGTTCTTAGAGCAACACCAGATACTCATGCTTGCTCCAGACAAGTTTTCCAGGAAAAGAAGATGTCATCCTCTCTCTCTACTTCACTAGCTTTAAGTATTTAAGAGGCCTCAGGCAGTCTAGTCCACCAAGAAAACACTACAAAAGAACTTTTATGACCAAGATACAAAAGTTTTTAACAACATTTGTGTCCTTTTTTGTTTTTCTTTTGATATTTGTTCAGGAATAGACTCCCAATTTTATATTATATCTGTAGAGAATAAGGGCCACCTTCTCCTTTTCACATTGCGCAGTCTCCCCGGAAGGTCCTGCCTATTCTTTGGGCTTAAAATTTTTCTAGCCTGTTAATTGAATACAAAATCTGTAATTCCAGCTCATATTACCCCGTGTAACTCCTAACTGTATTTTTGTCTGGTAGATGTCTCCACTGTCACCACTTGGATCAGCTATGAGTGTTTCAAATATGATACACTCAAAACTGAACTCTATCCGTCTCCAATCCTCGGCACCCTCCCTAGCAACCCTCTTCATTTTTCTTTGGTTATTAGCCCCACCGTTCTCCCAGTTGTCAGAGTTAAAAAGCTGGAATCATTTTGACCCTTCCTTCCTGTCCCTTGTCCATCCATGTCCTATCAGTATTTCTCCAGTC
The DNA here is from genome assembly GCA_008086735.1 of Cheirogaleus medius. NCBI lineage: Eukaryota > Metazoa > Chordata > Mammalia > Primates > Cheirogaleidae > Cheirogaleus > Cheirogaleus medius. The sequence continues at coordinate 187,265 of VBSM01000639.1, read as the reverse complement.
TGTCCGTTTGGTATTCACACTGCTCCTGCCTGTGTTCATTGTCTTTGGCCTGGATGATTGCAGTGGCTTCCTAACTGGCCTCCTGTAAAGATACATAATCTTTACAAATCATACCCTGCCACCCTCTAAAATATGCCTAGCAATGTCACACACGTGCTGGAAGAGAACCCAAGCACGGTTTCCTTTAGAAGAGGTTCTAAAGACTCTGCCGCTGTTCCCCCAGTAGCCGTTCCTCTTCTGTGCCGAGCCTCGTGCGGTACCTCTTTCACAGCTCTTCTCATATTGCAGTGTGTCTGCACTCCTTGCTTGTCATTCACAGTGTATACGTTATGCTGTAATTCTGTGTTTCTCTATATCTGGATCCTGTCTTAAAGACTCTGTGCTCCCTAAATACATATATTGAGTCTTATTTGCCCAGCTTATTAGTTTGCTAGGACTGCCATAACAAAGGTACCACAAACTGAGTGGCTTAAACAACGGAAATTTATTGTCTCACTTTTCTGGAGGGTAGAGGTCCCAGGTGAAGGTGTTGGCAGGACCAGGCTCCTTTTGGAGGTGCTAAGGAAGGCTCAGTTCAGGTCTCTCTTTGCTTCTGGTAGTTCCTTGGCTTTTGGCAGCATAACTCTAGTTGTCACGTGGCATTCCCCCTGTGTGGGTGTCTGTCTCTTCACATTTCCCCTTTTTATAAGGACACTAGTCATATCAGGTTAGGGGCCCACCCTACTCCACTATGATCTTAACTAATTACATCGTCAGTGACCCCATTTCCAAATAAGGTCACATTTGGAGGTATTTGGGGCTAGGGCTTCAATATACGAGTTGTGGGGCCATATTCAACCCATAGATAAAACCCAGTGACTTGTGTGTTGATCAAGTGAAAGAATCTTTGAGTAAAAGATCTGAATTTTATTTTTTTAAAGATATGTTTAAATAACCAAAAATAAAAGCTTATGACTTGTAAATACTTTCCCATCTCTAGTTTTCAAATATATTCATAGTTATTAGTTTTTGAATTGTTGGATCTCAGAAGATGCCAGTGGAGGATTCCAGTTGTTCTAGCTGTCTTGAGAGAATGCCACTTAGTTTTCAATACAGTTAACGTATGAATAAACCGACAAAGAACAGGAAAGAAGAGATGTCTATGATATCTTGAAGACAGAAAGCAGACTGAGCCAGCAGATCAGAAAAAGCTGAAACCTACACTCAGGGGAGGAGCCAACTAAAAGCAAACTGATTTGCAGAGCAGAACTCTTGAGGATGGGAAGCACCAGGGCCTCTGAGGATGGGTGAGGCCAAAAACAGGGACAAGGTCAAAACTAAATATGGGCAGTTAGCCAGCCCCTGGATAACCCTCCCCACCCAGCAGCCCAGGAAGAGACTTGAGGTTTTCTCAGGGGCAGCAGGCCCAGCAGAAGGCAAGGGCCTGGGGAGTGAAAGTCTCCCCAACTAGGCCCCAGGCAGAGAACTGAAGGATTCCTCTTTGGAGAGGTGAAGGCCACTCTTGACAAGTCCTATTGTGTACAGAAAACTTCCAACCAGCTTTTTAGTGTTTCCTTCTTAAATATCAGTTAGATGGCTTGGGATCACCAAACATGTCAGGATTGCCTAGAATATAAACAAAATAGGGAGATGGAGAAACTTGAAGGCAATGTGGGGAATAGGAACATAAAGATAAGTTTTTATTATTTACGTCTAAGAAGAGAGGACATTACATCTATGAAATAATAGTTTGACATAAAGACGATTTAGAGAATAAAAAAAGAGTTCTTGGAAATTAGAAATGTAGTACCAGAATGTTAAAAATCCAATACAAATCTCTCGGGAGGAGAGAACAAAAACTAGAAAGGAAGAGATAAGAAAAGTAAAAGATCAATCTAGGAAGTCCAAGATATAAGTAATGCGAATTTCAGAAAGAACTGAATGTGTCCAGGCTGTTGTGGCCACTGTGAGCTCAGGAGGTGAGTGATGAAAAGACCACACCAAGGCATGGTATGTTGAAATTTCAGAGTACCAGACATTGGGAAGATCTTAGAATTTACATCCATATCCTAGTCCACACACAAAGGACTAGGAATCAGATTGGCTTTAGATTAACAACAACAATGCTGGAAGCTAGAAGACCTTAAATTCTGAGGGAAAATTATTTCTAGCCTGTAATTTAGTGCTCATCCAAATTATTGATCAAATGTATACATAAACTTTTTTGAGACCTGTCATGTTTGAAATTTACCATCCATACACTCTCAGTGTGGCTATGAGCCACTAAAACAGAAAGTAAGTCACAAAAAAGGAAAATGCTGAGTCAGGAAACTAAAGAAAGGCACGGGAGGAATTTCCACAACTAAGAGGGCTGTGGACTGAGAGGGCTGTGTGCTGGCAGAGAGAATGGAGGGCTCTGGGAGGGATATCTTCTAGAAAGAAGTGAAACCAACAGATAATGTAGTGCATGTGACTGCACTGAAGGGAGCTTTATGGATCTTTTCTGACAGTTTTGGGGAGAGTTAATGATCAATACATGAAACCAAGCAGGTAAAAGAAAAGATGCAGTTACTCTCAGGGAAAGAGATGCTTAAGAAAGGAATTGTAATCGCAGAACACTTTTATGTTATAATGAAATAGAAAGTGTTGATTTGACCAACAGGACAAGTGGGTGGATGAGTGTAGGGTGTGGTGGTTTAAGAGTTAAAAATCTTTTTAATAGGAAGTTGATGGATAATGTTTGGACAGAAAAGACAGAAATAAGGCTTGTTATTTAGAAGTGTGGAGGTAAACAGCAGGTGTAAGGCCTGACTGAGCTGTGGAAGTACCCCCTCTGCGTCGGGGTGGGGGCTGTTCTTCTAGTTTATGTTCTAGCCTCAGACTATGTGACTTTTCAAACTGTACATGGAGTCACTTGGCAAGAATTTTAAAAATTGAAACTTGCCATCTTGCATACATTTTTTTCTCATTTGTCATTCGTTGTAGATCTGCTTGAATGAAGACTTAGTGCAGTGTTGATCATTTAGGAATCTCTGTTGAGTGAATCCTGTTGATTGACATTAGTTTAGCTAAATGTCTTGAAAAACGCAAGAACACAGGCTTGGGAGTCTGCCAGTCACTTAGTTGGCTATAAATGATTATCTACCTACTACATTCTAAGTGCTGTTCCCAGATACAGAGGTTAGAAGAACAGATGAGGTCCCTCCCCTTGAGGAACTTGTATTCTAATGGTGAGGATGGACACTGCGAGGAGATGAGCAAGGTAGTTTCAGACTGCATGGGAGAGAGAGAACCTGGAGTGAGTTGGGAAAGAAGGCCTCCCAGAGGATGCCCGTTTTTAAGCAGGTCCTAAAGGGTGAGACCATCCTTGCTCAGGGGAGAGCAGGGAAGGCGAGTCCTTCGTAGAGAGCCTTGAGACGAGATAGACCTGGCTTGTGTGCTACCCTGAGGAGGCTACTGGAGTGAGGCAAGGACCCCACTATTGTGGGCCTTGCAGGACAGGATAGTGCCCCTGAATCTCTCAGGACAGAAGAGCAGTGCGTTCTGACATGAGGTGATTCATAGTGCTGGGAGGAGATTGGATCCTGGAGGGCTCCCTGTGGCCACCTGACAGATAGAACAAAAGTGCTGTTGGACCTTGCACTGTGGGGTTGGGTGGGTGTTTGTGTATGCTTACACACAAACATTTACATCCTTTTTATTCATTCTTTTGACTTGACTGGTAGCTTTTCCTGCTATCCTTTATGCATTTATTTAGTAGTTAGGTGGCTTGAACCCAGGAAGGTTAATTAATGGCCGATGCAGCAAGCAGTAAACATACTGACTAGTAGCTCATACTTGTATTACTTTATTTTTTTAAGTTGCTGATAATTACAATAATGCACATGGGCATGGGTCCAAGACAGGAAGAATTATTGTCTGCAAGCAGATCTGGTGTAAGCTGATAATACAGTCTGTATTTACTTTTAAATTTAAATGCCACATAAATCATAGGAAAGATGTCCTTTAACTTGCCTTGAACTTGGAGGGGGTGGAGCACTTTCATATTTTGTTTTCACAGTTTTAATAGTCATTAGAAGTTAAAGTGATTGTTACATCAAGATTGGTATCTGTTTGCACCTCATACAATGTTTAGCAGAATAGCTATATAGAAATTTGTTTTTAAAATGTGACTTTTCTCTCTCTGTGCCCTGTGAAGATCATTTTGGCAAATTGTCACATTTTCTAGGTATAAGCAAAGATTTGGGCTATTCACCCAAGAATTTCTGGCCTTTCAGCATAGCAGAACCCTAGAAATACAGAGCTAAGGCTGTGATTTCTAATATTTGGTTTTCCTGGAATAATAAAACTAAGGAAAAAAGTTTTAGATAAGGTTGTTATTTGTTAATGCAAAAATATGTAGTTACCAACTATGTATTTATTATTGCCATCATTTAAAAAAAACATTTTACTAACAAAAGATAGAAGATGATATTAGAATTCAGGACAGTCATTCTTCAGAGAGGATAGTTATCAGTTCTGTACCCTCACATATCCATGTGCCCATACACAATCACACTAGACCTTTCTTGGTTTTCTCATTTTTCAGAATACCACTGACAACCTGTTGTTGACCCTATTAGCCCCCTAATGGATGTTAGGGAACCTCTACTTTAAAACACTGGTAAAAACTGTCCTGTATGTTAAAACATGAATGTTTTCTGTTGCATGGATTTGTTTTCTTTCTTTTCTCAGATATATTAAAGGAAAAGAGATCCAGTGGATTCTACTTCAGATCTCTGACATTGGCTAGTCATGTTTGTGATTTTAACCTCTTGAAGTTAGTTATATAGCATTTCAGCCAAAGCTGATATGTTGGATAGCTTCTCAACCTTGGTAAAATCACTAAGCTGAGTATTTATTTTAATGAGATTGTTTGAAGAATACAATATTTTAAAAAGTATAATTTATTATAAGTACATGAAATACTCGAAACATGCTTAAAATTACCTAATTTTCAGTGGGTGACTTAATGCATGTAACAACAAAGTAGGTGTCATAGAGTGTCAGAACAGCCTAAGAGTATAGTGCCAGGTTTGTGCTTGGATATTCTGCAGAAAACCCTTCATCATTTGTATTATTTCTATCTGTGAATCAATAAGAATGATTTAAAATGGATATATTTCATTAATATTTAATCAGTAGTACTTCTGGATGTTTATTACTTGAAGTCATTTCGCCCTTTTAAGGTTTAGGAAACACATCCCTATATACTTCCCCAACCCTGTACACGCTATTTAGCACACTCTTAATAAATAACTGCCTAAGTAATGTTGGCTAATGAGTTCAAAGGTTAAGCCCAAGTTTACACCATTTAGATTATCTTATATTAATACTCAAGCCTCCTAGTTTCCTGACCTCTGCAGTTAGATGCCTTGCAAAGTATGACAAATGACTGCTTTGCTCTGCAGTCAGAGTGAAGTCTGATGCTGTAAGGAAGCTGTATTTGTTTTCAAGCTGTGTTTCCCATGCATTCGGAGTTTTAGGAAAATAGAGTTCTATCTGTTGTAGTGTGAACAAAAGTCCAAAGTTAATATGGTAGATGTCTCATTTATTATGATAACTAAACTCTGAGTTGGCACCATATTTATGTTGCACAAAAGTGAAAACTAAGGTCAAGAGATTAAATAACTTCCACAAGTTTACATAGCTACTACGTAGAGGGAATGTCCATCAAGAAAACAAATTTATCGAAATAACTTACGTAGTAGTGTTCTTTTGGTCACAGAAATGACTTAGCACCTTTCAGACCACATAGAAATATCTAAGACAAATGCCAGGGACCGCACATTTTTGGGCAAACTGCACGTTATTTAAATCATCATAACTACAGATCATAATGCACTTTAGGTGTTGTTTTTCAATTTACAAAAACAATTAAACAACTAATTAAACAATTAAAGTTCCTAGTACTTTTTTAACATATGGTACTGCGTAAAACATTTTCCTCTATGAAGAGGGACCAAACAAAAGTTATGTAAGTATCTAGATTTGCTCCTTTTTCCATGGGTGGCACAGACTCTGCAGGCTCTTGTAGGAAATTTTTTCTTTCCGTTCGCTGGAATACACGTAGGTTCATGCTACTTCATATCACCTGACAACCTTTTGGGTGGATCTTTATGAGGTGCTCTCCTTGCACCCCCAGGGGAAGGGCTGGACAGATTTGAGAAAACTCGTGAGCGGCCCTTAACAGATGGCGCGCGAAACACAAGAAAACTCGTGAGCGGTCTGAAAGGTGTTAGTAGGAACTGGAGATTCATCTTGACCTCACTTCCTAGCCCTGGAAGATGGACCAGAGCCAGGAGCCAGCAACTCTCAGCAATTTTCTTTTAAATGGTACAGTGGTATTAAATTGTTCATGTAAACGTTTGGTGACTGAATTCCCGCATAATATGGAACATTAATGCAACCTGCCTTATGCATGTCCATATTTAATAAGTGGAGAAAGAATGTGCACTCTTTTAAACCCATTTCATGCCATCCTGGATTTGGGAAGGTTGGCTAGTCATATTGGAGACTTGATGTACTCTTACCTTGTGCCCCCGTGATTTAAGTCCCAGTTCTGTGTAATTGCAGCCAGAGTCAAATCTTCAGGAGCCGGTCTGATGATAAGGATGCTGACGTGTGCTTGCTCTGCAGCAGTAGTGCTTCTGTGCATTGTCTTAATTTAATCCCCACAACAGGCTGTGAGGAATAGCTATGTTAGTAGTCCTGGTTCATAGGTAAAGAAATTAAAGCCTGACAATAATAGCCACCAATGCTTGAAGAGCTTCTTGTATGTGACAAGCGCTTTTTCAAACGCTTTAAATCTCAGAGCAGCACTATGATATGTAGTTAGTATTATTGTCATCATTTTATAGATGAGGAAACTGAGGCCCAGGGAGGTTAAATGACCTGCCAAAGGTGGCACAGCCAGTCAGTGAGGAGGTGAAACTCAGTCATGGTTTGTCTATCTCTCAGAGCCATGCTCTTCGTCTTCCTCTGAGGTTAGTAGAGCAAAGAGAAGACTAATGGTTGGCCAAGGTCAGTCTCTAGTGTCTCTTACCCATGGAAATAAATTTCTTAACCTTCCTATTTTATAATGGGCAATTGGAAAGAAATACACAGACTGGTGAAGAACCTGTCCATTTGAGAATTTTATGTCTATAAACATTGTTCTGCATCTTTGTTTTTTACATAAAAATTATTTTATGTGTTTGTGTACTTTCAGTAACTTTATACAAGACTCTTAGCTCTCATCTCAGAGACACATACTGAAAGATGGACATCTATTAAATTATGGTGCCTGGATGCTTACCAGTGTAATCCAGATGGACAGTTTACCATGTTCCTATAGAAAGCCTTGGAGACAGCCTAAACCATTTTCAATTTTGGAAATGACACCTCATTTATACTTTAAGATTTGAAGCTGTAATAAAAGCAGGGGTTATTGTATAGATTACTGCCTATGAACATAATACCTAACAGCTGGTATATGTCAATGTAAGAATAATGGCTTTTTACACTTGGAGGTTTTCCCTCTGCGCCTAAATCACCAGTTTTTAATTAGAATTAAGTTCAAATGTAAATAGAAAGCCAAGAATTTTCCATTGGTATAAACTGTCACTTTTAAGAACAGGTTTTCTCATTTTGCTGCTAACACTAGAAAATGCTTAACAAGAATCCTGCTATTAACTAGTAATTTGAAATGTTTGAAGTGTGAATATTTTAAAATTCAAAGCTTCACTTCACTTCTGCTGCCGAGAAAAGATCCTCTAAAGCAGGCGTCCTCAAACTACGGCCCGCGGGCCACATGCGGCCTGCCGAGGACATTTATCTGGCCCACCGGGTGTTTTTGCCGCCGCTGCCTGTCCTGCTTAGCAGCCGACTTGTCCCGGGCCCACAGTGTGCACTCTCCAATGGTCTGAGGGACAGTGAACTGGCCCCCTGTTTAAAAAGTTTGAGGACCCCTGCTCTAAAGGTTCCAAACTACAGTTACTCTTTTGACAGTAACACACATGGAATTTCTTATAGGCTCTGGGTCAGAATTGTAGTAGTCTTCACATTGCAGAGAAATAAAATTGAAAATGTGTACACATGGGGCTTTACTACATTAGGATATGTGCCTATGTGTTCTGAATAAATAATACACTTTTCAGGTATTGAGCCTACTCTGATTATACTTACTAATTGCCCTACCTAAAAGTGTCCTCTCTTTTTGACTCTTAACACCTTTCTTACCACATAGAAATCTCTAAGACATACGCCAGGGACCGCATGTTTTTGGGCAAACTGCACATTATTTAAATCATCATAACTACAGTGAAAAACGAGAAAACTCGTGAGCGGTCCTTAACAGATGACGCAAGAAACAGGAGAAAACTGGTGAGCGGTCCTTAAGGTGTTGAGATTGAAACCATGTACTCCGGATTGAAATCCAGGCACGTAATGAAAAGGATTTAAAACAAAAACTTTAGTTTGAACTAATTTTTAGACTTAAAAAAAAAAAGTTGCAAAAATGCCAGAGAGAATTAGTTCCCCTATTCTGTCACTCTGCTTCCCTTAATGTTAACATCTTACACAAACCATAATGCAATTATCAAAACTAGGAGATGTGCACTGGCACAATAATACTATTAACTGATTTACAGACCTTATTCAAATAATAGCTCCATTTTTCCCACAAAAGAACTTTTCCTGTCCCAGGATCCTGTTCAGGCTCCCCACACTGCATGTACTTGTCATTTCTGCTTAGTCTTTTGCGATCTGTAGCAGTCCCTTGGTCTTAAATGTCTTACTGCTGGTGAGGTCAACTCTGGTGCTTGATGGGAGTCTCTACTCTGAAGTAATTGTCTTCCCTTTTGTAGCTAATAAATATCTTGGGGAAGATACCTTGAAAGTATGCTAAGAACAGGATTTTTTTCACTTTGTTCAGTTATGTAAATCTTTGGTGAATGTTTATGGGCACAGATTTAAGTCGTTTTATTAATTATGAATCATGGCTGGGCACAGTGGCTCACGCCTGTAATCCTAGCACTCTGGGAGGCCAAGGTGGGTGAATCGCTCAAGGTCAGGAGTTCGAAACCAGCCTGAGCAAGAGCAAGACCCTGTCTCTACTAAAAAATAGAAAGAAATTAATTGGCCAACTAAAAATATATAGAAAAAATTAGCCGGGCATGGTGGCACATGCCTGTAGTCCCAGCTACTCGGGAGGCTGAGGCAGAAGGATTGCTTTGAGCCCAGGAGTTTGAGGTTGCTGTGAGCTAGGCTGACGCCATGGCACTCTAGCCTGGGCAACAGAGTGAGACTCTGTCTCAAAAATAATAATAATTTATAAATCATGAAAGTGCCATTTAGCACTAGAGCAAACAGAATGAAAACAGTATATAGGGTCTTCAAATCTTTTAATAGATTGTCCGTTTAGTGACTTTTTTCTTTAAAAAAAAGTCTTTGAGTAAGAAAGGGTGTTGTACCTTTTATTCTCACTAGTGTGCAATGGTAACTGGCTGGGCCTGCTTCATTTTGTGTTTATTAGAACTAGAACTGTGTTAACTTGCCTTTGCAGGGTGCAACTTGAACACTTGAGTGTCTGTAAGGCAGCACCTTCCCATTCAGTGAAACATGATTTTCCCAGTAGTTGGATCAAACCCTGCATTTTGGAAAATGTTCCCTCTATGTCAGGCACTTTCACAAGCCCTGGTGCCAGATTTGATGCTGAGGCAGGACCTTCAGTGAGGAAAGAGATACCTGGGTGTACACATTTGCTTTGCAGCGGGAGGGCAGCCCTTGGTCCTGAGCAGCTCTGTGAAGGGAGGTAGGCTTAGGTGGGCCTAGTAGGTACATTTCTTGAGGTGGTGATTAAAGGCCCCGATTTAAAGTAGGTTCAGATTTAGATTTATTTAGATTTACATATTTATTGCTTTAAGCCACTTCAGGTTTTCAACCAAGTTGCTAGAAGCACTTTTTACCAAGTTGAATTTCTGTCCTTGGATAAACTCTTCCCTGAGCTAAATTAATAAAATGGAATTTCTTTTAAGAATGAATTATTAAGTAAAATGGAAGCACTGGGTTAGGAAAGCAACTGATGCAATTTGTTTTCAAAGCCTTCAAAATGCTGCAATGTGCATACATCACAAGGAGCAGCTTAAGTGCCAATGCACGGGGCATTAATTTCTTTCGTAGAGGATTCCAGGTTCACAGGATATCAGAAGTGCTGACTTGGCAGTGAAATCCCATTTGTAACATGTTAGATTAGGAAACAGATTGATTTATATGTTGATGTAATGGATCAAGGCACAGAGTGTGCTTAAGGAAATGGAGGGCACATTAAATAAGAGCATTTTCAGAGAAGTACAAATATTACAGAAAAAATTATCCTATTCTAGGTAAGGTTGGGGGCATGTTTGATTAGTTGATTCCTAGACATGGTCCACAGAGGCTTTTTATATTTCAGATGATACCTTCTTGAGAGTCTCTTATGACCACAGGATTAATCTTTCTGAACTCAAAAGTGATTCACTACAGCATATTAGCTGTCTGGATTGATTCCAGTTACTGTACTTTTTCTTGGTGGTAGCTGATGTGAGGATCTGTTGCTGCTTAGCTGCCTCTTCCTGTTGCTTTAACCTCTGGTATTTTAGATTCTCTTTGGGGAAGGTAGTGCTGACCATCTCAGCTCAGAGATCAAATGCACTTACCACTGAGGTGTTGACCTCAGTGGTTGACCCATAAACTGAACACTTATACACTTGGATCTCTTGTGGTCTTTTAGCCAACAGCCATAATGAGTAACATGTGGAACATAATCTTTGGTGTTGATAAGTGGCTGCCTGAACTAAGACTGCCCACTCCTCGTTTGTGGCTTGGGTGAGCTCACATAACTAATTGACATTGTTTCTTACCTGTATTCATTTTTGGAATTCAAGGGGTAATGGTTCTTTCCACCACCTTGTACTTCTGAAAGATCAGATACCATCCCTGAAATCCTGTTTGTTTAGTATCTGCTTTTAATGTTAAAATATACAAGACCATAGAATTTAGGAAATATTGCTCAGAACCTTTCGGATTTAACTGCGGTGGTAGTGAATTTATAATAGGTTTTAGGAAACAAGTTCCTTTTCAACTGTCAGTTTGGCTTTCTCTAATGTAGTAGGTTGGTGCAAAAGTAATTGTGGTTTTAGCACTATTGAAATTTGCCATTTGATATTGGAATGCATTCTTAAATAGATGTTATGTTATACATCATTTGTTTTTTTTTTTTTTTTTTTTTGAGACAGAGTCTCACTCTGTTGCCCGGGCTAGAGTGAGTGCCGTGGCGTCAGCTACGCTCACAGCAACCTCAAACTCCTGGGCTCGAGCAATCCTCCTACCTCAGCCTCCCGAGTAGCTGGGACTACAGGCATGCGCCACCATGCCCAGCTCATTTTTTCTATATATTTTTAGTTAGCCAATTAATTGCTTTCTCTTTATAGTAGAGACGGGGTCTTGTTCTTGCTCAGGCTGGTTTCGAACTCCTGAGCTCGGGCGATCCGCCCGCCTCGGCCTCCCGGAGAGCTAGGATTACAGGCGTGAGCCACCGCGCCCGGTCCGTTATACATCATTTGAATGTGCATTTCTTGCTTTATGTTTTTTTGCTATTGACTTATTACTTGCTATTTATTTTACATTTATTTTCGACTATGGAAATGATGTTAGATGAAAAGCAAATTCCAGTGACTTTCTTATTTGAGTTCAAAATGGGTCGTAAAGCAAGGGAAACAATTGACAACATTAACAATGGATTTGGCCCAGGAACTGCTAACAAACATAGTGCAGTGGTGGTTCAAGGAGTTTTGCAAAGGAGACGAGAGCCTCGAAGATGAGGAGTGTAGTGGCCAGCCATCAGAAGTTGACAACGACCACTTGATAGCAATCTTCGAAGCTGATCCTCTTACAACTACATGAGAAGTTGCTGAAGAATTCAGCATCGACCATTCTGTGGTCATTTGGCATTTGAATCAAATTGGAAAAGTGAAAAAGCTCGATTAAGTGGATGCCTCATGAGCTTACTGAAAATCAAAAAAATTGTCATTTTGAAGTGTTGTCTTATTGTATGCAACAACAAACCATTTCTTGATTGGATTGTGACCTGTGATGAAAAGTGGACTTTATGTGATAACCAGTGATGACTAGCTTAGTGGTTGGACCGAGAAGAAGCTCTAAAGCACTTCCCAAAACCAAACTTGTACCAAAAAAGGGTCATGGTCACTGTTCGGTGGTCTGCTGCCAGTCTGATCCACTACAGCTTTCTGAATCCCAGCAAAACCATTACATCTGAGAAGTATGCTCAGCAAATTGATGAAATGCACCGAAAACTGCAATGCCTGCAGCCAGCATTGGTCAACAGAAAGGGCCCAGTTCTCCATGACACGCAACTGCACATTGCACAACCAATGCTTCAAAAATTGGATGAATTGGCCTACGAAGTTTTGCCTCATCCACCATATGCACCTGACCTTGCCAACCGACTCCCACTTCTTCAAGCATCTCGACAACTTTTTGCAGGGAAAATGCTTCCACAACCAGCAGGATGCAGAAAGTACTTTCCAAGAGTTCCTCGAATCCCAAAGCACAGATTTTTACGATACAGGAATAAACAAATTTATTTGTCATTGGCAAAAATGTGTTGATTGTAATGATTCCTATTTTGATTAATAAAGATGTGTTTCAGCCTAGTTATAATGATTTAAAATTCACAATCCAAAACCGCAGTTACGCCAACCTATTATATATTTATCATATCTTTTGGATTGTCTTCATTTATTTCTATCCAGACTTTTGAAGTAGAAAGCAGAGAATTTGGGGAGAGTGCTAGTTTTGGTACACAAAAGTGTCCCAGGGGCTGTCTTTGCCTTTATCTCTATATATACCAATTTTTTTCTCACAAAATTCAAATTTGTAGCTGTCCATAATCCTAAAATAATGGATTGAAAAAGAAGTATGGCCAAAAGAGGCAGCCTTTTGGTACACATCTTGAACTTATTGTGAAAATAATCACATTTGTGTTGTACATCTTTGATACCTTTTAATGATTTGTTTAAATGAAGCACCATTAGATTATTACCTATGAATAAGTGTATGTTCCTTTCTACTGATAACCTTTAAATGTTTTTTCCTTCTTTGGAGGAAGCTAGAATTCACATCCGTCTGCTTCATATGCAGTTATACTGAAGATGTAGGGCTTTCTACTTTAATAAGTAATTATTTGTCACAGCAGGACTACAATCAGTTCTACTTAATGAAGGTGCTAATTGTTCGTTGGATTTAATTGAGGTGTTTTTCAATCCTGATAGATATTGGCAACATTTTAATTCCAAATTAGCTTTCTCCCAGCTATCCAACAAGTGTTGGTGAATCCTTATGTTAGTAGAAAGCAAGCTAATTTTAATAAGCTCCTAGGCAAAATGTAAGTTGGATGGTAAATTTGTCTTGAAAAAAGATCATTATATATTTCAAAATCAAATTGAAGTTTCTAATTGGAAGGATTACTCATGTCTATGTAGTTCATCGACACAAGTAAATGAAAGTTCCCTAGAAAAGTATACATTTTCCATATATTTAAAAAAGCAGAGCTACCCTTTCTTGTTAATAGGAAAACTGTTTTATGTTTATGCTCTTTTTAAGAAGAATAACATAATGGACCATATAATCTAAACCTCCCATATAAGTTTTACATTTTTAAAAACTTTAATTTTTATTTTGAAAGAAGTTTTGCGTTATGGGACACTACAAAACTCCATTATGGTTGTAACCATTACTAATGGCACGTTACTAGCTGCAGAGATGCCTTTGCTTTTCTAGTGCATGATACTTGGCAGGAGCCTTACTGTCATAATTCCTAAATGTTATTTCTCACCTACAATTTCTGAGCTGTTAGTGGTTAAGATCTCTTCACAAAAAGGGTGATACTGACCAAAGAAAGACTTCATAGAATATTTGATGATTTTTACCCAATGTGAGATAAAATTGTTCATGAAATCTCTTTTAGTGTTTTGTTTCCATAAATGATGCCATCACATATTGAGTAATGCAAACCAAATGTGACATCTTCTTCTTCCTCATCCCTCATATATAATCTTTGCCCATTTTCCTCTTTCTGATCTCTTGAACCTCCCTCTCCACCATACCACCTTAGCTCAACTACCATTATTCCTCTCTTGGACTGCAACTCCAGCTTCCTGAACTGTTTCCCTGAATGCACTCTTGTTAATCCTTTAAGTTGGTTCTTTACCTTCCAACCAGAGAAAGCATCAGAGCTGCATTTTGAAAATAATAACTTTGTGCTTAAAATTTCTCAACACTCCCAATGATAAGGACTGAAATCCTTCCTTTGTCTATAGAAAGTCTTGTCCCTGCATGCCTCTCCACCATCTCTCTACCGAACGATCTCAACAGTCTGTCCACATGGGAGCTTAAAGGGCTGCTTAAATTTCACTCTTTTCAGGAAGCTTCTCTGATGACTTACAAGCCTAGTCAGATTCCTTTTTTATATGCTTTTTCAGCATTGTGTTCTTTTCCTTCTTAGAACATCTTGGAATGTGATCGTACTTTTTTTGTGTGTGTGTTTTGACTCTTGCATTAGAGCCTAAGAAAGTGGGACATGACTTTTTGCTCTTGTATCCTAAGCATTTAGCACATTGCTTTGCAAAATAGTAGTTGCTCAATAAAATTTTCTTGTGTCAGTAAATTAAAATTGTTAGAACTGTAGTCATTCTCTACATTCATGATTTGGAAAACGAAGATTTGCTTGCACTAGAGCAGACTGCAGTCGGGTTATAGATTGTCAAGTTAGAAGTATCCCAGAGGAGGAATGTGGGGTTAGATTTCCTCTTGACCTTTAATTTTGGTTGTGTATGTCCAAAGATCTTTTTTTGTTTTTTCTGGTCCAACTCCTGGAAATAGGATTTGTTTATCAAGATAAAAATAGTAAATAATAAAGATTTTTAAAAGATCAGTTTTGTCGCAGCACCACTGAATGAATGACTGTGCCTTTGTGCCAGCCTTTATGGAGTAAACCTGGAATTTTTTTCCCATTTGGTAGGCTCTTGCAGCCAATGCTGGAACAGGATTTGCTGTTGCTGAGCCTCAAATTGCAATGTTTTGTGGGAAGTTAAATATGCATGTGAACATCCAGACTGGGAAATGGGAACCTGACCCAACAGGCACCAAGAGCTGCTTTGGAACAAAAGAAGAGGTTCTTCAGTACTGTCAGGAGGTAAGAGTGTTGCCAGAAAGTTAAAACCACTTTTTTTCTGGGTCAGGGTTGAACCTATTTACCTTAGAAATAGATATTCTATCATTCTCCTATTTTGACCTAAGACCAAAATGCTAATGGCTAGATCCCCAGGCCTTTTGTTTCCAAATGTGTGGTGCAATTGAGACCTCCCAAAGGCTTTGCCTGTGTGCACTGTAAGCTCTCAGTTCTCTAAGGAAGGAATACTGTAGAAGCTTGGCAAGTACCAATTGAGCACAGCCTGGTTCTCTTGTCTTCCCACTTGCCTTGGGGAGATGGAATGCAAAACAAGTCATGTGTATGCTTGTGTTTTCTACTTACTGATACAAAGCTACCAGTATTGTAAATGATCATCTTAGGTCTGATTCAACTTTTGGGCCAAAAAGAAAAGAATATGATACAACTTCTTACTAAGACTAATATATAGGACCAGGGGTCAAGTATTTTAATAATTTCATTAACAGACATTTCTGTAGATTTGCCTCTTGAGTGTTCATAAACTCAGAGATTTACACATATCCTACAAGCAAACTTGACACCTAATGGATTTGTTTTGGGCTAAAATCTTGCTGCTTTTGCTTGTCCTTAAATGGAAATTCCTTTTTTAAAGTGTTCAGAAATTTAACCTGGCAAAAAAACACTAATAGTTACAGTATCTTTTTACTTGAAGACTTTAGTTGAAACCGGGGGTAGCAGAGTGGAACTTTAGATTTATATAGGTTAAGAGTGGAGGCAAAGTAAACTTAGGCACTTATCCTTACTTGCAAGTGAATATCCATCTGCAGATAAGTTTATGTGTGTGTGTTTTCACTTCTTTAACAGATGTATCCAGAGCTACAGATCACAAATGTGATGGAAGCAAATCAGCCAGTCAGTATTGACAACTGGTGCCGGAGGGACAAAAAGCAGTGCAAGAGTCACATTGTTATACCTTTCAAATGTCTTGGTAAGTGTTCTTGGTTACTTTTCAGAAAGTTCTCCCCCTCCCATTTTTAAATTTAATTTTCTCTTGGCTCACAGTTGAAATAGCTACATGTGTTGTAAGCTGAGAACTGCAGGAATTTGTTGGGAGAATTTCTCTTTTGGGTATATACTGCTTCCTAGTGTTACTAGCTGACCTCTTTTCAGTGATTACTAGCTCTGCTGTTGTGAAAATCCTTCTGTCTTTTGAGGGTGAGCCTTTTCCATGGTACTGATTAAGAGTACTACGCACAGAGCAATCCAGCTTTACCCTCACATTAACAGTTTGAAATTAATGTTGTACAGGAGTGGTACTGAAGAAAGCAGACCAAGGAAAAGAGTCTTTTGTTCCCCTTATTTCATTCTATACACGTTGGCACTGTTAGACCAAACCTCTGATAGTTTTCAGAAGGCAAATTGACTCACAGCAGCCTGTGGACAGTCCAGAGTGCCTGGGCCAGGTCCTACGGGACCTGCCCTTCTGAAGAGCATGGGGCTGGGAAGAGTATTTATGATTCTGTGTTGCTAGTATTAACTTTCAGAGCCAACCTGATTCAAACTATAACAGTTTATTAGCCAGAAACAGTTGTTGTTTCAAATGCTTAGTGAATATATTTATCCCAACCACTCATGGCCTGACATATCTGAATTACCTCACATCACTGTACTGATGATTCAGGAACAGATTTGGTCACAGACAATTAAAAGGGCAAAACAGTCGATTTTAGATTATCCATGATAGGATTAACATAGACATCCTGAGTAGTTTTGTAGATATATCTAATTAGAGCTTTTAATTTAACTTATTCCCTTCCCTCCTTTTATTAAAACCTTTCCTTAAACTTCAGACAGCTGCAGAATGGAATATATTGCTTTTCTCATTCTCACATGTAGTGAGGAGCCAAAAACAGGAAGAATCAGCCCCTGAATAACAGTATTTAAAATACTTAGCAATTAACTTTGCTTCAGAAGTGTTCAATAAGGGGAAAGAGGGACATCGTGTGTGCTTAACACCATTTATGTTAAAATTGAGCATCTTACAGTAGTGAGAGACTTGTTAAAAATTTTGTGTGATGTGGTTTAAAGATGTTCTTCCATTCCATTTAGCTCTGAGAAACCTCTGGGTATGAGGTTTCATTTATTCTTCATAAAATTCTCAAACTATAAGTGAAACGAGATTGTTCTTGAATATTTGTAGATAATAGAAAGTGCTTACAATTGTTTCTTCCTTTTGCATCATTGCCCCTTAAGAATTTGCAGCCTGATCTTCTCCTGTTTGTTCTTGCCACTTGCTAGCTCCACCACCCACCCGTATATCTGAGTGGGACCTGGGCAATCTCTGATTCTTCGGTAATTCTTTATCTCCCTATATCCAGTCAGTTTTCAGGCCAGCCTGATTTTTACCTCATAATATGGCTTATAACTGTGACTCCCAAACTGAGGCACCCTGGGGCATTGCAGGATGTTTTTGATGTTTTAAGGGAACATAGTGATATCTCTCAGGCATTCCACAAACTACTAGCTGGAGGTAGTTTGCAGTTTTAACATGAGATCATTGCATCTCTTTTGATGATTTCCTGTCTTTGTGAAGCTGTGTTTTCAGTGGTTCCTGTGATAAAAAGCAAGTACCCCATGAAAATCACTGTAGAAGAAGAAATGAGGGTGCTGATGTTCATCCTGATTGTAGGGTTGGGGGAATTGTGCAGGGCCCAACAGGCACTGAGATGATAGGACACAAGTACTTACTAAGTTGTTGGATCCAGCTACTTAACTTTTAGGGGTGGTTTTTTTGGCCTAGGGGTGCTATGAAAAAATTACTGGGACACTCAGGGTGCTGTAAATCAAGAAAATTTGGGAATCTCTGGCTGTATCCTCCTCTCCTCCATCTAATTCCCATTGCCCTAGTTCAGCCTTGGTCACTTCTTGTCCAGGCTATGATGGCAGCCTCCATGCCTGTTTCTCAGTTCTGTTGTCTAATTGAAAATGAAGATCAAATCATGTCTTTCTTGTGCATAAAAGCCTTTAGTAACTCTTCTTTACCTAAAAAAAGATGTTGAAGCTCCTTAGTGTGGCTTAACCCCATAATCTGGCCCTTGCTTAACTCTGCCCAGTTCTCTACCAGTCTGCCCCATGCTTTACACCTCATCAGCATCCACCACCTTGGGGAGCCTGGCCACATGCCGTCCAGTTCTCAGAGTTTAGAATGATTTCCTCTGCTTACTTTGCTTGGGAAGTTCTTCCTTTAGGACTTACCTCAAGGGATGAAGCCTTCCTGGTCTTATTTTCTATCCAGATACCCAAGTTTTTTTTTTGTTGTTGTTTTTGAGACAGAGTCTCACTTTGTGGCCCAGGCTAGAGTGAGTGCCGTGGCGTCAGCCTAGCTCACAGCAACCTCAATCTCCTGGGCTCAAGCGATCCTACTGCCTCAGCCTCCCGAGTAGCTGAGACTACAGGCATGCGCCACCATGCCCGGCTAATTTTTTCTGTATATATTTTTAGTTGGTCAATTAATTTCTTTCTATTTTTAGTAGAGACGGGGTCTCACTCAGGCTGGTTTTGAACTCCTGACCTTGAGCGATCCGCCCGCCTCGGCCTCCCAGAGTGCTAGGATTACAGGCGTGAGCCACCACGCCCGGCCCAGATACCCAAGTTTTTATAATACTTTTTGCTGTTGGCATTGCACTTACCACATTGTACAATGATTATTTGTTTATAGACCTTTCTCCAACTACACTGTAAACACCTTGAAAGCACCTGTTTTAGTCGTCTTTGTCCCCTCAGTACCATGACAGTGCCTAGAATATAGGATATACTATTTACGATGATTACAACACAAGACTGCTACCATAGGCAGAGGACGGTGGCTCACTCCTGTAATCCCGGCACTTTCAGAGGCTGAAGTGGTAGGATTGCATGAGTCCAGGAGTTCAAGACCAGCTTGGGCAACATAGCAAGATCCTGTTTCTATTATTTAAAAATAATAAAAAAAGAATACTACCAAAATTGGTATACAACAGAAATTTTATTTTATTCCTTTATTTTCTGAATGCTATAGTTTACATTTTTAAGTATGTTACAGAACCAAACAGTGAAGTAACATTGTCATTAAGTAAACCACTCAATACCTTCTTTGCATTGTGGTCAATGAATAAAGCATTATACAGTCTTTGGTGTTACTTAATTCAGACAGTTATTTGCATTTACCCCAGCATCCATTTGGATAACTTCCTAACCAGTAAGTAGAGCTATCCATTGGTATTTTTAAATAAGTACAGTTGCTTGAGCGTGAGCTAATAAGGGACAAGGTGGCAGGAGTTTAAAGGAAGGGAGTAGGAAAGAAATACTGCTGGTTCTTCCTTGTCATCATTTAAAGTTTTAATGTCTCTCTGCTTCTTCCACAATCACCTCCCCTTTGAGCACCCACATAGAACTGACATTGGTTAATTATCAGCACCACCTTCTTTTTTCTGTAGACTCCTTAGAGGCCATTTGATGATAGTCTTAGAGTTGCCTTTTTACACTAAAAAATAATTTTAGGCCAGGCGTGGCGGCTCACACTAGTACTTTGGGAGGCTGAGGTGGGAGGATTGCTTGTGTTCAGGAGTTAGCAACCAGCCTGAGCAAGAGTGAGACCCTATCTCTACAAAAAATGGAAAAATTAGCCAGGCATGGTGGCACACGCCTGCTGTCCTCGCTATTCGAGAGGCTGAGGCAAGAGGATCGCTTGAGCCCAGGAGTCTGAGGTTGCAATGAGCTATGATGATGCCACTGCACTCTAGCCTGGGCAGCAGAGTGAGACTCTGTCTCCAAAAAACAAAAACTTCAAAGTTACAGAATGGTTACAAAAATAGTATAGAGTTCCTGTACACCTATCACCCAGGTTTCAGATTTTCAAACTGTTAACATTTGATTGGTGTGGTGAAATTAATATTATTATAATTCCCCCCCCCACACACACACATCCTCTCTCTACTGGATTTTTTATTTGTTTTTGTTTGTTGTTTTTTGAATGATTTGGTAATACGTTGCAGATAGTGCCCTTTTTTTTATTATTTCAGAATTTTACCAGGGTACATATGTTTTGGTTACATAATTTGCTTTTGTACAGTTTGAGTTATAAGTGTGCCCTTCAGTTAGTGTGTATTGTACCCGTTAGGGGTGAATTTACCCATCCCCTCTTCCCCCCGCCACCTACTTGATTTCCCTTGAATTTTATTTTCATGTGTGCACATAAGTGTTAATCGATTAGTTCCAATTTAGTATCGAGTACATGTGGTATTTGTTTTTCCATTCTTTCGATCAGATAGTGTCCTTATGCCTTAATACTACATTGTGTATTTTTTTAAAATGAGGAAATTCTATTTAACCATAGTATAATCAAAATCAGGATTCTGTAGACAATACCTAATTGATCCAATAGCTAATCTACAGACCCTATTCAGGTGTCCCTTGTTGTCCAGTAACATTTAGGATGTAATCCAAGATCACATGTTGCCTTTAGTTCTCTCTCTCTTTTTTTTTTTTTTTTTTTTTGAGACAGAGTCTCTGTTGCCTGAGCTAGAGTGCTGTGGCATCAGCCTAGCTCACAGCAACCTCAAAATCCTGGGCTCAAGCAATCCTCCTGCCTCAGCCTCCCGAGTAGCTGGGACTACAAGCATGTGCCACCATGCCCGGCTAATTGTTTCTATATATTTTTAGTTGGCCAATTAATTTCTTTTTATTTTTTTAGTATAGACGGGGTCTCGCTCTTGCTCAGACTGGTTTCAAGCTCCTGACCTTGAGTGATCCTCCTGCCTTGGCCTCCCAGAGTGCTAGGATTATAGGCGTGAGCCACCACACCCGGCCTGCATTTAGTTCTCTCTTTAGTCTTTCCTTGTCCTTCATGACCTTTATATTTTAAAAACTACAGACTAGTTACTTTGTAAACTGCCTTACTATTTGGATTTGTCTATGATCTTTTTGATTTATGCATTTTTGAGGGGAATATCACAGAAGTGTTCTCGTTGCGTCACATTGGGAGTTGTGTGATGTCAGTTTGTTCTGTTACCACTAGTAACTTTCATCATTTGGCTAAGATGGTGTCTGCATTCATTTATTTATTTCATTATATACTCATTGTCTGGATTTGGCCTGTGGGAACCCTTTGTGTTGGTTCCTGTGTCCTTTTCACGTGTTTCTTTCATTCTTTGAGAACTTCCTTTCTTGTACAAGAAGGATGCTCCAGGTCTATCCTGTATTTTCCCTACTCCACCCCCGGAGTCTGTTTCTCTAATACGCCTTGGTTTCTTTTAGTGGAGACTGCTATTTAGGAACCAAGATCTTGGGTGTGTTTACTGATGTTATTGCTTCTAGGCCTGCTCAACAAACAGAACTAGGAAATATGTATATTCCATCTACAGACACATAAATCTCTATTTCCATGTCAGTCTATGGATATATTAAAAACAATGAGCTTATAGTAGTATCTCCAATTCCAGTATCCTCAATATATTTACTTATGTGCTCAGTATTCCTGCAAATACTCAGTCTCTCTGCTTTTTAAAAACAGATTTGTTGAGATGTAATTTTTATATACTATACAGTTCACCCATTTTGAAGTATGCAGTTTAATAGTTTATAGTGTATTCACTTAATTATGCAGCCATACACAATTCTTTTAACATACACTGTACTAAAAATTGACATGGTAAAAAATAAGAGTCCTGTATGCTTTATTCACCAGAAGTAACCACAATGAGTCCTTTTATACATATTAAGATGAATACTACATGTTGGAGTAAAGAGATGGTAGTAATATAGTTAGCTTCAGCCCTGAAACCCTCTTTAAGATATTGCTGACTAGCAAACCCAGAGAGCATAGGCAGGTCAGAAGTGGGTGAGGAGATGGGGCCTAGGGGAAGACAGGCTATGGAAATATTGGTTGGGTGCCTCTATTAATTGGTTTGAATGTCCCACGGTTTTTACCTCTGTCTTCAAGCACAATTATTGTTTGCTGCTTGTTGTTTGTGCTAGGTTGAGGGCAAGGGTAATGTCTTGATCACTATGTTTGAAAGCAGTTTGAGGGTGAACATAGATTGCTAACAGTGTTTGCATCGAGTCAAGTGTTGCATTGTGTGTGAATGTCTGTGTTCATTACATCACTCAGCCCTGCCCTGTTCTGAGAGCATACCTAACTGCCCATCAGTATGACTTTTAAACTGATATATGGTATATTGGATGAGAAGCTATAGTTTAATCTTTCCCCTCCTCAAAATGTACCTTATATCTTACGTTACTACTAATTGCCTCCTGGCTATCTATAAAAATTTATATAAATAATTAAATAAATAGGATGATCCAAGTAGGACAGAGTTGGTGGTATGTGAAGATGCAAAACTGCAGGTGTTTTGGGGGAAGAGTCTTAGTCCTTTCTCTGACATTCGTATATAGACTGGCTCCGGTACTAAAAAGGAGAGAGTTTTGTAAGCCCATGACTTATTTTTTATTATTTTTGGATGGAGATTTGGACAGGAATGTTACTGCAGTGTGAAGACTACTAGAAAAGTTCTTGTTGAATAATCTACTTTAAAATCAAAACTGTTCTCAGAAGCTTTGAGGTGAGTCGTCAGCAGTTGTACCCTGGTGTGCTGGAGCAGCTCGTTTGTCCATTGCAGGGGTCCCTTTGCAAGCCTTCTAGCCTTTGTAGTCATGGTAGCCCATCAACAATTCACCCTGTTCCCGATGTGGACCCTTATGCAAGGTGACTGTTTCATGCATGAGAATTATTCTGAATCCTAGACTTCTCAGAGCCCCGTTTACCTTAAAGACCTCGTCTTGGGATAGCTACCAGACCTCATTCCATAAAACTGTTTTCTCCCACCTGGGTAGAGCTTCCAGGAGCCCCATAAATGACATGGTTTTCCTGTTTGCAGGTGGAGAGTACTTTTGTAGTAGGATTATTTATACATGTGGGTGTTGGTATTGGGGGCTTCCCCAAGTGGGTAAGCAGCCTTTGTTATTTACTTTGAAAGGAATTTCAGCAACTCTGAAAAAGCTCTAAAACCTGGATGGCTGCCATGGTCTTGCTGGAGAGAGGTGGTATGAAAGAAAAGCTGGATCACAGGGAATGTGTAGAGATTGGAGATGAATCCTAACTGCAGCTTAAATGAAATCATATAGGTTAGGTTTTGCTATATTGTCCTATTCATTGATCAGCAAAAACCATAGAGCTTTATGTTTGTCTAGTGACTTAATTATTGTGGCTATTACACTGTACTCTAACTGATTGAGGATGTTACAAACTTTGATGTAAACTTTTAACCACTTCGGTACCGCGCTCACTGGCCGTGAAACCTTGCCCACAGCCGGCACTGATAGTCCACACGGTAGTTTGTGCTGTGCATTGACAACGGATCCGTTTTCCTCTTGTGTGATGAGGAAAGCTTTAAAGCACTGAAAGCTTATTTTACTTTACAGGCAGCTTTACTTGTAATGTAAATCAGAATAGGTAACATATACATATATGTTTTCATTATGTTATTTTTAAATGTTCACAGTTTTATTTTGATAAATGAAAAATTAGAAAAGTCATATCACGGCTGTCGGCTAAAGTCGCTGTGCGCGTTCATCTGTGGCTGTCGACTATAGTCGACGCTGGTACCGAAGTGGTTAAAGTGAGACCAAACCATTTTCAGTGTTCTGTAAAACAGACCAATACTGATCTGCCTAGATAAGTTTTTTTTTATAGGTGCTTCTGATAAATAATTACAGCAAAGGCAAAAAGTAGCAGTGAAATGATAGAATGGATGCTAGGATTGAAATGTGTTTCCTCTTTCAGCTTACTTTTTTAAAAAGTTTATTTTTATTTATTTATTTATTTTTTTTTTGAGACAGAGTCTCACTTCTGTTGCCCGGG
>VBSM01000639.1:114855-163043 GCA_008086735.1 Cheirogaleus medius | reverse complement strand
GTGTTTTTATTGATTTTGTTTATTTAGTGATTTTCAGGATTATCAAACCATCATAGAAAAGTTTTCATGTTAAATATGGACATAAACCATGTTTCTTATGACTCATGGTATTCTGTTGTATATTGGTGTCATCATTTAATGTCCTGTTGATGGACATGTAGTTTGGTTCTGGGCTCTTGATGTTAATAAAGTAACGAATATCTTTGTTCCCTTGTTTAGTTATTTCCTTAGGGTATATTTTTAGAGTTGGAATTGTTGAATCAAAGAGTACTGGGGTTTTTAAAATTTTTAAATAGATTTTAGTTTATTTTCTGAGGCACAGAAAGATTAACTTGCTTAACATTACTCTGCTAGTAAATGACAGTGCTGAGATTGAGCCCTGGCATTTAACTCTCTATATAAACTGCCCTTTTAAGTATACGTTTTGTTGCTTGTTTGTCGTAAGTTAACAAATATAAAAATGGCCCAGTTCATACCGAGTGGTCACATTAAATAATGTGGATTGCTGATTGGATGCCAGAATTTAAGTAATTTCTACCTTAGATCAAGTATCAGGGTACTCAATAGAGTACCTGGATACTAGAGTACCTTTCTTAGTAGAGGCAGATCCTAGTTTATCATTGGGTTGTTGTTATTATCAAGCATTGACTGTAAGTCTGGAGCAGTGGTCCCCAACCATTTTGGCACTAGGGACCGGTCTCATGGAGGACAGTTTTTCTACAGACTGTTGGGTGGAGGTGGGGGTGCCAGAGTTCAGGCGGCAATGCTGATACAAGCGATGGTGAGGATAGTGGCTACAAATACAGATGAAGCTTCACTCCTTTGCCCTCCACTCACCTCCTGCTATGCGCTCCCCCTTCCTAAGTTTCATGGAAGATAATTTTTCCATGAGGGGTGGGGTACAGAGCTCTGTGGCCCAGTCCCTAACAGTCCATGGACTGGTGTTGGTCTGCAGACCAGGGATTGGGAACTGCAGGTCTAGATTGCTAAAGCTTGTATGTGGGTACTACGTCCCTTGGAGCCTTCAGAGGCCTCTGAAGCAGCAATATGTCTGACTTACCTTTGCATTCCTGTGTTGGTGTCAGTGAAGCTATTTGACCTCAAATAGGTACTTACTTACTGCTCCCGTTTGTCATATCAGAAGCACATTTTCCCACCTTACCAGATCAGGGAATTCCTTTCTCTTACCACTTAGGTAGACTGACTTCTCTAGTGACCGAGGCCAAGGCAGAGGGTCCTGGGGAACCCAGCCATGATGGCAAAGGTAGGGCGTGGGCCTACATAGACTTTCCATTGGCTGAGCCCTAAGACCTTTCGTAGACCACATTACTTTCTGATTATGTTTTTTCCTTAACCTCAAAGGTTAGCCTGCCTGCTTCCTTTTCCCCTGCCTCTGCTTACTGCATCTTCCCCCTGAGCTAAGCACACCATCTTGTCCTCTTTCTTTCTTCCACTTAGACCTGCCTGGGGCATATGGCTGATGCATCAGAACCACCTGGGATGCATGTGCAATGCATGTTACTGAATCCAAACTTATACTACTGGATCAGAGTCTCTGAGTGATAATCCAGTGACAAACATGTTTTTAACTTTTTATGATGGAAAGCTACAAACATAGCCAAACATAGAGACTGTGCTACAGCTCACCCTGGTGTGCCTGTTAGCCAGGTGTGTGGCCATCATCAGTCCTTGAGCCATTCCTGCTCTGTCTGTGGCCCCACTTCCTCTCAACCCTGATTATTTGGAAACAAGTCAGATACCTTTTTTCCCCTGTACATAAATAGCTCTGTGTATTTTTCTCCCAGCTTTCTATTTTTGAAAAGTTTTGGATCTAAAGGAAAAATGTAATAGTGAATACCTCTATACCGTTTACTTAGATTCTGCAGTTTTGTCTGATTTATTTCTATGTGTGTTTATTTCTCTTACCTATTTTTTTTTTGTTCCTGAACCATTTGAAAATAAGTTGGGGCATCATGACAGTTCATTTCTAATACTTTAGCTTGTTTCTCCTAAGAACAGGAACATTCTCTTGTATAACGAAAATGCAATTATCACATTTTGGAAATTTTCCTAAAGCGTCTAGGCCATTTGTTTAATAGAATATCTTCACATTTAGATTTGTCTTACTGTTTTACCATGAATAGATGCAAATCACATATTTTATAAGGAATACTGTGTAGGGGATATGTTCTTCTGAGGACACCACACATGCAAGTTTGTTCACTATTGGCAATGTTAAGTCAGTCACTTGGTTAAGGTCATTTTTGCCAGAACTTCCCATTGTAAGGGCACCTTTGCCCTTTTGTAATTAACCATACATTGATGATTCTTACCTGAATCAATTATTACAATGGTGGTTTATCTAAAGAAAGATTCATCTATACTTAAGTAGAAAACCCAGTCTTAGTTTTCTGGGCATTTTGTTGTTAGAACAGGGGTGGGGCAGAAGTAGGGAAGTGAGAGGCTAGGAATATGTGTTATTCCTGTGAGCTCAGAGGCATGGAGAGTAGCTTCTGTGTGTGTTTGAGGTGGTCGTGAAGGGGGGTCCTAGTCATACTCTTCCTGTCACGTGTCATCTAGCCCTACAGTGGGACTACAAGGAATTGTGGTCAGGGAACATTAGGAAGGCCCTAGCATTGGGGCTCTGATGGAATGGTAAGTTCTTGTGGCTGCTTGCCTAGAGCTGTACTGTCTAGTTGGCCTTGGAGATACGAGATGTGTATCTGCTTATATACATTAGAGACTGTTCCCGTGTACTCCTGGCTGTGTAACTGTCAGAATGGTCTGCAGTCAGGGTCGTTATTCTCTTGAATCATGATCAGATTTGCTTCTGACAGAGGTTCTCTTTTTTAGTGGGTGAATTTGTAAGTGATGTTCTGCTAGTTCCAGAAAAGTGCCAGTTTTTCCACAAAGAGCGGATGGAGGTGTGTGAGAATCACCAGCACTGGCACACCGTAGTGAAAGAGGTGAGACAATGCACGGGAACCGTCAAGTGTTGTGTCTATTAGAAGAGAAAGTAGCATTTTTCTCCAAATTTCACCATGCTTTTAATTGTCTTTATTTACTCTTTATCTCCTTAAAGTTTACTATTGTATGTTCTAAATTTAAAATATTTTGGGAGCATTGTCGGGGGGATGGGCATACCTCTAAGCCTTCTTAGGGAGAGGCAAAGATATACAATGTATCCAAAATGTAAAAAAAAAAATCTTATGTTGGATGGAGGGCAGGCGGGAGGGGGGAGGAAGTGTAGAGTTACATAATGTGTGCCTTGCCTGGGCCACCTGGGGATTGGACTTGCTTGAAGCTCTGACGTGGGGGGGGGTGGTAGGAGCAATGTATGTAACCCTAACAATATCTGTACCCCCATTATATGATGAAATAAAAGCAAAAAATAAAAAAATAAAAATAAATAAATAAATAAAATATTTTGGGGAGGAATATATATTTGCATGAGGAAGTATAGCACTGACAGTCTAGCTTCTAAAATTAAGGATATTTTATCCTGGTCAAGTTGAAAGAAAAAAATTAAAATTAAAAAAAAAGGATATTAAATAGTTCGTTGAGCAAGAATACTGTATGCTGCCAGCAAGGCTCCCAGCAAGGTCATCCTAAACCCCAGGGCCTGTGTGGAAATAGCCAATCACAGAAATTCTGGATCTGTACATACATGCAGACAGGATTAGATTCTATTTGACTCCTCTGGCAGAGAGAAATAACCTATCATCTTGTCATTGACAACTAGGTTGGTTCTTCAGTCAGTAGTCATCCTTTGGTCAGAATCTGAAGTAATGCCCACACCAGTGGTCAGTGTAAATTAGCGTTGACCACCTTTAACTAGTATTGATAATAACTGGAAGAAACTACCTTTAATTTTTTTCAAGTTTAGTTTTTCAATGTTTTGGGGCCAGATGATGTTTCCCTATTATAAGTTAAGTAAAGCTTTTCAATGCTATATAAAGAAACTAAAAAACAAAAAATTTAAATAAAATAAAAAATAAGGAAAATTTATAAATCTTAAAATAATAGAACAATTTTTTGACAGAAATTTTGTGTGTCATAAGAGAGAAAGCATGACCTAGTGATTTGATACAGGTTTCTTTTGGTTAAGGGGTCAGAGAATATTTGACTAGATTTACTGTGGAGTATGTTCTGATGTGGTCTGGGTTTCTTTTAGGCATGTCTGACTCAGGGAATGACCTTATATAGCTACGGCATGCTGCTACCTTGTGGGGTAGACCAGTTCCATGGCACTGAATATGTGTGCTGCCCTCAGACAAAGATTATTGAATCTACTGTGTCAAAAGAAGAAGAGGAAGAGGAGGAAGAGGAAGAGGAGGAAGATGAAGAGGAAGACTATGATATTTATAAAAGGTAACTCTTGTCCTGAGCTGTGAAATCCTTTTGCCTGTTTGTTAGCCCTCCTGTAAAAGTGGCTGTTGGCTGCTAGCCCCTTACTTCTGGATAAGGTGGGCATTCCCCTGTGCTAGAGTTGATTCAGCTTGTGTTTCATTGTAGCCACAGCTGATCACAGGAATACCTGTGACTTTCGGCTTTATGTCATACTGGCCTGCATTATTTCTGCAGGTTAATGCAGTCTGTGTCCACTAACTCTTCTCTTTTGCTGATGTAGCTGAGCTGAGGGCTTTAGTGGCACAGTTAAATGTGAGTTGAGCTTATTTCCTGTCTCTGTTTTTGTGTTTCAGAATAGGGAAGGGAACCATTGTTGTGCTTTGTGCATAGGAGGTATTACCCTTCCTTTTTTCTATTGTGGCCTTTAGTGAATTTCCTACCGAAGCAGATCTGGAAGACTTCACAGAAGCAGCTGTGGACGAGGATGACGAGGATGAGGAAGAAGGGGAGGAAGTGGTAGAAGACCGTGATTACTACTACGACACCTTTAAAGGAGACGATTACAACGAGGAGAACCCGACTGAACCCAGTACCGATAGTGCTATTTCAGACAAGGAAATTACTCACGATGTTAAAGGTAACCCAGTGTGAAGCCATGACTTTAAAATCCACATGGAAATTATTTACTTAGACATTTGTATTGCATTTATTACAGGTAAGTCAGGCACAGAAGGAAAGGTGGTATCTGTGCGCTGCAGGTGAATTCAGCTCTCCAGTGCGGTATGCCGTCTTAGCAGTGAGCAGGCAGGCACATCCAGGGAGAAATGCAGAATTGAATTAGAAAAATAGAGTTTGCATTGTAAAGATTAAATTAGAAAACAGGGACTAGAGAATAAAAGAGACAACCTGATCCACTCTTCAGCAGGATTCTTCCACGTTTAGCCTAAAATGTTCTCTTCAAGGAAAGATGTACTCTTTAATACCACTTAAGCCCCCGCCTTCTAGAATGGATATAACTTTCCTGGTTTTTCTTTTTGTCCAGATATTTGTAGCTGGGAGGATGAAATTTAATGACCTACTGGAAACAAATTTGGGCCTGCGGTTTTTTCATCTTGCCAATTATTATAAAAAAAGAAAAGGTGATGGTTCCAGAGCTATTTATACACAGCCTCCTGCTGATTGTATATTTGAAACCAATTAAGATTTGAAGAATTATTTGGACTCAATTGGAGGGAAATACTTAACTAGTTTAGAAGTTTACAGTTCAGTTTAGAGAACATAAAAATGGAAAACACTTGTCCTTTCTAGGTGTGTTAGTCTTTAGTATAGGTATCACCACTTAAAACAGTCTTTCCACCAGCATTATCTCCTTTGGTCCTTGAAACCACCGAAATGGACAAACCAGGCAAATATCTCCACTTAACAGATCAGAAATGTGAGCCTCACAGAGCTGTGAGACAAAGAATTTCTCTGTGTCAGCCTAAACCTCAATCTAGACTCCAGGCATTGCCAAATAAAATTTATTTCAGTTCCTAAATATCTTTATTACATGGGAAATAACTGCTACCTCAGAAATGACTGGCCTGAGTCGGGGAGTTCAGTTAGCCAGGGCCTTGAGGCTCAGCCCCCGCTTGGGCCTCTCCTCACCCCATCCCATCCCATCCCTTGCTGGCCTGTAGCATTTTGAAGCATTTGAAGCAACTGCCTCTGTCCTGCTGACACTTGACCATTTTCACACAGCTGTCTGCTCCCAGGAGGCGATGACGGGGCCCTGCCGGGCTGTGATGCCTCGTTGGTACTTCGACCTCTCCAAGGGAAAGTGCGTGCGCTTTATATATGGCGGCTGCGGCGGCAACAGGAACAATTTTGAGTCTGAGGATTATTGTATGGCTGTGTGTAAAACGATGAGTAAGTCCCGCCTCGCGCTGGCCCTGTGCAACAGCACTGTCCTGTCCAGCGTTCTGTCTCTCTCCCGCCGTCCTTGTGACTGCATCTGTGTAGTGTTCCCTGCTGACTCAGGTGTTTGCTGTCAGTTGTTTTTTCCCCTCATCTTTGTGCTTTCTAGATCTAGGCTGTACTTTCCTGTTGGCAGTTGTCAGCTCAGTTTTCCGTGTCCTGTGCTCACTGTGTGTCTGGTGGTGGTTGGTGGTGGTGGTGTGTGACCTCCTTGGTGCAGGGGGTGGCAGAGCCAGGGACTTGTTCTTTCTCATCCAGCCTTGGAGTCCACAGCCTCCCAACTTTAGTGTCTGTTGCGAAGGCAGCCATGCCCTCGACTGTCTCTAATTGAAAGGCACCAGCGGGTAAGCGGAATAGCAGTGAGTTCCAGGCTTTGCCTGTCATTCTTGTCTTTGAACTGCCCTGTAGCTGACCCCTGTGATGCATGCCGGCTGAAGGGACGCCCACTCTCAAAAGGAGTGACAATAGGAGTATTTTCAGGAGTTCAGAATATTGAAATATCTTGCATTATGCACTCTAGAGAGAGAGCTCTGCAGCCAAGTGGTAGTGACTTGTTTCTCTGGTATTTTGGCAACACTGGGTCATGGAGTACTTTAGAAAGTGAAGGAATCTCAGCTTGTGTGTTCTTTGATCTGAAACCCAGTGGGGTTGGGTTTATGCTAGGAGTAGGCAGGAAAAGAGTTTTCCTTTTCTCTGTGGTTACTCCTTTTCCTTTTTAAGACCCGCTCTCTTACCTTGCAGCACTGACCCATGCTGACCAGGCCAGGTAGTTTTCCTTGGTTCCTACTCTTGAATTCATCAGAATAATAAGTTGCTGTCTGTTCCTGCTATTTGCTCTAAAGGTTTTGGGCTGTAGCTTCTGATAGTTTTCATTCATGTTTGATCTTTCTTCCTCAAATCAATAGAGTTTTCACATCTTAATATAAAACGGTACGCTCTCAGTGCTTCCACTGCACTCGCTGCGCGACGAGAAAGCTGTTCTTATTTGCTACAGTGGAAAGGGTGAACTAAAAGGAGTCCTTAGGGAACGTTATCAAATAAACTTTGTTTATTCAGGAAAGATTTAGAGATAGAAGTTGTGATATTGACTACTTTATAAATTCAAACTAAGGGTCAAGAAAACACTGGGGTTGAAGCTTGAGGAATTGAGGACCTTTAAAAATCTTACTGAATGAGGAAGTGGCAATCTCTTCCTGAAGGATAGTGTTGTAAGTGTCCCTCTCCCCTCTGGTCCCAGGGGGTGTGGAGACAGCTTGTGTTTTGTATTTTTATCTAGCCCAGTTATAGGAACCAAAGGCTCTGTCTCCAACGCATAAGCCTTTACACTGTAGGCTGGTGGTGATGTGCAGATCAGCACGATGGACTTCAGTGCTTGAAATTCTCCTTTATTGAACTTCTAAGTATCTTGGGGAATGTCATTTGCTAAGCTATACACTCTAATTGAGTTCATCTGAAAGTTGGACATTGAGATTCTTCTTAAACTTACGTAGAACTCAACATATTCTTGGCCAGATGCAGTGGCTCATGCCTGTAATCCTAGCACTTTGGGAGGCTGAGGCAGAAGGATCCCTTGAGCCTAGAAGTTCGAGACCAGCCTGAGCAATAGCGAGACCCCATCTCTACAAAAAATAAAAAAAAAACTTAGCCAGATGTGGTGTTGTTTGCCTATAGTCCCAGCTACTTGGGAGACTGAGGTAGGAGGATCGCTTGAGCCCAGGAGTTTGAGGTTATAGTGAGCTGTAATGACACCACTGCACAATAGCCCCGCAATAGAGTGAGACCCTGTCTCAAAAAGCAAAAAAAAGAACTCATGTATTCTTCACAAGAGTTTAGTTGGTAGTTTTTAGGTTTATTTTAAATAAAAGGAGGCACATAAAAAATAACTTCTGACAGAAAAATGTAGGCGTGACTGGCTATATTTATCAATTATATAGTGTTTTAATATATTAAAATGATACAGTTTTGGAAATTAGGTGAATTTACTTCTGAATTAAAAACCAGTTGAGGGGCTGGGTGTGGTGGCTCATGCCCGTAAGCCTAGCACTCTGGGAGGCTGAGGCTGGAGGATCGCTCAAGGCCAGGAGTTCAAGACCAGCCCGAGCAAGAAATGAGACCCCGTCTCTTTCTCTAGAAAGAAATTATCTGGACAACTAAAAAACTATATATAGAAAGAAATTAGCCGGGCATGATGGCGCATGCCTGTAGTCCCAGCTGCTCGGGAGGCTGAGGCCCAGGAGTTTGAGGTTGCTGTGAACTAGGCTGACACCACGGCACTCTCGCCTGGGCAACAGAGTGAGACTCTGTCTCAAAAAAAAAAAAACAAAAAAAACCAGTTGGGCCAGGAGTGGTAGCTCACACCTGTAATCCTAGCACTCTGGGAGGCCGAGGCAGGAGGATCATTTGAGTTCAGGAGTTCGAGACCAGCCTGAGCAAGAGCAAGACCCCGTCTCTACTAAAAAATAGAAAGAAATTAGCTGGACAACTAAAAATATATATATATAAAATTAACTGGGCATGGTGGTGCATGCCTGCAAGTCCCAGCTACTCAGGAGGTTTGAGGTTGCTGTGAGCTAGGCTGATGCCATGGCACTCTAGCCCCAGGCAACAGAGTGAGACTCTGTCTCAAAAAAAAACCAGTTGGGCCTTGGCATTTACTCTACTTAGTTCTAAAATTATATCATGATATATTAAGCAAATTCACGCCATTCTTCCCCAGCTGGGGAAATTTTGTGTGAATTGGGCTAACAATAAGCATTTCCATAGGTATGTCTTGAAAGGTTGAGTAAACTTGTCATCTCAGGCCTTTCCCTCACCAGGCTAAGCGCCATTGTGTGGAGAGAGTTGCTTGGACCAGTAAGAGCTTATGCTTGATCAGCAGCTAGGGGGTCTATTCCAGGTGGCCTGTGCTCTGAGGGATGCCTGGGAAGGTCAGTGTCATGGATTAAAAAGCCCAAGGTATCTTCACATAGTGGGAAGGTATCCTTGTCAAATAGAGCAACTTAATTTTAGCCCTGTTATTGAGGAGGGGATAAGAGTGTTTCCTTGATACTGAAAACTCAGAATTATAGCTTATGTGTTTTGGACTTTCTCCACCCAGCCTGTATGCTAAGAACATTCAGTTGAACCTGTTCACCAATATAAGTTAGGACCTAAAGATAGCCGGAAGAGAGGAAAGGACCTGAGTAATAAGTTTCTTTAAAAACAGAATTTTGTGGAAATGCTTCTATAGGGTCTGATTCCAGCTGTCAAGATGCTATCAGTGATAAGTGATAAAGTAGCTGTTTTTTAGGTTTTATAGTTTCAGGCACTGAAGAGAAGGTTTAGAAGAAGTCATTTCTTTCTGCCCTGAGATCCCCTAGATAGATGCCTCATTGGTGCAGAAGATACGGGCAGGGCGGGGGGAGCTACCAGTGAATTGCTGTTAACATGCACTGCCTGGTTGATGGATACTATGCAAGGAAGATTGCCCGCTGTAATCTAACAAAGGGAAGTCTTGGCAGATGGCAGTGCCCTGCACTTCTAGCATGCTACAAGACAAATCGAGTCCATCTGTAGGTTCTGAGGTTCCGTTTTCTTCCTAGAGTACAGTGCAGTTTTAACAGTGCTCCTGACCCCAAAGGGAACACCCTCTGTAATTTTATTTCAGTTCCCCCAACTCCTCTGCCAACCAATGATGTTGATGTGTATTTCGAGACCTCTGCAGATGACAATGAGCATGCTCGCTTCCAGAAGGCTAAGGAGCAGCTGGAAATTCGTCACCGCAACCGAATGGCCAGGGTAAACCTCAGCACTTCCCTCGTCTTCATGGTGTTTGGCTTTGGGTAGCATGGTTTTCATAGTTGAAAAATAGTGACACCATCTCCCTAGAATGTCATGTTAACGTTTAAGGACAGGAGAGGTGCAAGAGAGTATGAGTGAAGCCACCCTCTGGGTAGACTAGTCCTTCTTCTCCACCCCTATCTATATCATAGTGTAATTACCCTCCGAGTGCTTAGCGAGTCCCACACACTCTGCTGAGTGTAACTGTTATCTACAGTTTATTTTTCTTTGCCATCGACTTGCTTTAAATTTTTTTTATTTTAAAGAAAAACTTTGTATCACTGTCATAAATAGAAAACCAGTGCCATTTGCCATGAGAACAACATAACTGTGCAAATAAATTAAGTGAAAACAGGCATGCATCAATATCTTCCAGCCAGATACTGCTGCCTGCTGAAGGTTCTGAGTCTCAGGGCATTTCTTTTCCTTAAAAGGGTTATAAGAGTTAGTGCAGCAGGAGCACCAAAGTGCAAGTTTATTCTTGACTTACTCAGAATTGAAAGAAAATTAAGAAGGGAATTTCTTTGCTCACCCGAAATCCCACACATAGCTCATGCTGGGCTTACACTTTGGGAAATGCTCATTATTTTATTTTACCCTCAGCAGTTCTGAAAAGTCGGTATTAACCTCAATTTGTGGTGAGGGGACTAAGGCACAAAGACTTTAAAATAACTTACTTAAGGTTATGTAATAAAGAGATCATGGAATTGAGGCTCTATTTGGGGATAGTTGAGGCCTAGACCTTCTGAGGCAGTAACAACCTTGAGCTCCTAAGGGATCAGATGATGCAGTCTCCTTTTGCACAGTTTCCTACATTAGATTTAGTACCTGGCAATATTTTTAGAAAATGGGGGAGTTGTTTCAGAGGATTGTTCTCTGATGGCAGTGTTTATGACCTCTGTTCTAGGTAAAGAAGGAATGGGAAGAGGCAGAGCTTCAAGCTAAGAATCTCCCCAAAGCAGAGAGGCAGACTCTTATTCAGGTAAGCTGCCTTCTCCAGGGACAAAGCTTTCGGCCTGACCATTTGAAAATGGTCAGAGCCTATCTCCCAGGAAATTATTAATATTAATAGAATTTGACACCTCTTTTCAGGTGAGGGCTTACGTTACAAGGAAGTTGTAACTGGCATATTTTCCTTTTTCACCTCTAGTGTTGCTCACCTGTGGTAGAAGGAAACCAAACCCTCCACCAGAGCACACCTAATTCATGCCAGGAAGTAACTTTAGCTCAACTGATGTTTGTTAGTTCTGCTTTCCTGGCAAAAGTCCTGTCATTTTCATTCTTAGGGTGTGACTTGTTTTTCAGCAGTACTGAATTCTTTTTTTTTCCCAGACGAATTGAAAGTCAAAAGACAGAAAATAAAAGATCTCTGATATAGTTCATCTCTAACTTTGTAAGAATATAAACTTAAGGTCATAGCAGCAAACTGCATTCCCCTTCCATAAAGAGAGTGTGGTGAGGTATGGGAATAGCAATTTACAGGGCTGCTTTGGTTGTATAAAACTGATGACATTTTAAATCTTTTTATGTCTAGCTGAAACCTCTCTCCTCCTGATGTTAACACTTTATTGGAAGACCTTTGCTTTTTTGTTGATCACCTAGAAATTTAAGTTTTAATTCCTACATAAGCCAGTGCATCTTGTCCAGGGAAATTTAGTTTAACACCGTCAAACTACCTGTAAACCTAGCCAGACACCTCATAGATAACTTGGCCTTTGTGACTTAAACAAAAATGATTCAGCATAACCTACCACCTTGCTGGATTATGTTTCAAAAATATATCTCTTGTTGGTCAGTGGTTTCAGGGTTTAGAGATCGGATGTTGCTACACTGTGGTGCACACTGAGAAACCAGGCCTTGGACTTGTAGCACTGGCAATTTCAGTTATGGAAAAGTTAAGGAGTCCCTCTAACACTGAGATTTAACTTGCTCTCTTTAGATAAGGATGTAATTGTCCTGATAGAAATCAAATACAGTATGCTTTGATCTTAGCTTTGCTTCACTCTCTGGACCTGTTAACTGTCTTGTGTGGGCACTGGACAAGGAGAAGCATTGGGCTCTGAGGTTGTTTGTTTATACTGCCTCCACGTGCCACAAATTATTTTGTTCTTACTGTCCTTATTTAGCACTTCCAAGCTATGGTTAAAGCTTTAGAGAAGGAAGCAGCCAGTGAGAAGCAGCAGCTGGTGGAAACCCACCTGGCCCGAGTAGAAGCCATGCTGAATGACCGCCGTCGTATGGCTCTGGAGAATTACCTGGCTGCCCTGCAGTCGGACCCCCCACGGGTGAGTTGCAGTCAGAGCCAAATCATTGATGGATCCTGTCCTTGTTGCTTGCCCTGAAGTGGTGTGTGTATGGAACCGATGTGTAACATACAGGTCAGTAAAAATGACATTTTTATGAATAGTTCTGGCAAAGCTGGAGGTAAGGAAAGAAGATTAGGGAGGAAAAGGTATTATGTTCTAGTGTCTGCCTGTATGGGCTTAGCATGACATCAGTGTATGCCTGTGTATACCATCTGTGATGTGACAGTATTTTACACTAGAATAGCATAACCTGAGGAAATTGGTTGGTAATTATCCAATTACTGAATTTTCTGTGATAGCCTTACTTTCAAAGAATGAAAATGTACCTTCTATGAATGAAGACTTTTGAACCAGTTCCATTGTAAATAAGATTATTAAGAAAAGGGTAAAGTGGCCAGGTGCGGTGGCTCACGCCTATAATCCTAGCACTCTGGGAGACCGAAGTGGGAGGATCGCTCAAGGTCAGGAGTTCAAAACCAGCCTAAGCAAGAGCGAGACCCCGTCTCTACTAAAAACAGAAAGAAATTAATTGGCCAACTAAAAAATTAGCCGGGCATGGTGATGCATGCCTGTAGTCCCAGCTACTCGGGAGGCTGAGACAAGAGGATCAGCTGAGCCCAGGAGTTTGAGGTTGCTATGAACTAGGCAGACGCCACGGCACTCTAGCCCAGGTGACAGAGTGAGAGTCTCAAACTATTTTATCCCTTAACACTAATCTATCTTGCTTTTGGGTGATGGAAAGTATTGGAGGTTTGTATCTTTCTTAAAGAAGCCAATTAAAGTCTTTTCATTTTGGAGTGATGTGGGAGACTACCTAGCTTGTAATTCAGGTGTCAAAAGCTGAGAC
Source organism: Cheirogaleus medius (assembly GCA_008086735.1). Taxonomy (NCBI): domain Eukaryota; kingdom Metazoa; phylum Chordata; class Mammalia; order Primates; family Cheirogaleidae; genus Cheirogaleus; species Cheirogaleus medius. The sequence goes on along the minus strand of VBSM01000639.1, from coordinate 149,765 downwards.
AGGAAAGGACAGATCAGAGGATGATAGTGGGCTAGAGATTCTGGAAAATACTGTTCGTTAAGTTTGGAATTTAGGTTTTGCTACTTTATCTAATAGTTTTTGTTACTTGGTAAGCTAAAAAACTTTTAAAGCTAAGGCTTTTATTCTGTGCCTAGCCGAGCTTTACGTTCTTAGGTGAACGGTTTAAGCCTTTGTTTTCCTGCCTGTTTTCAATTCTCTAGTCTCTGGATATTGTAGCAACTGTTCTCTCTTGCAGCCTCATCGCATTCTCCAGGCCTTGCGGCGTTACGTCCGTGCTGAGAACAAAGATCGCCTGCATACCATCCGTCATTACCAGCATGTGTTGGCTGTTGACCCGGAAAAGGCGGCCCAGATGAAATCCCAGGTATGTTAGACATAGTGGAAATTGCTGCCACGAGAGTATTTCCGGTGGGAAATGGTGCCTTGACTAATGGTTGAGCAGCACTGCTAGTTGTGCTTGTTATTAGTCCTCAGAAAATGATTTTTGATTTCTAAACACATTTGGTACATGAGTTGGCTTTTGCAATGGTACTATTTTTAAAATATCTTTTTTATACTTTTTATATTAAGTACTTTGTATTTCATTTCTATATTGATTTTTATATCAGTTTATTTCTGATTTAGGGTATCACCAGAATTAATATTTGAAATCCTTTTCTAGGCAAATATATAGGACAGGTCTCTTTTCTTGTTTTGTGCATTACAGTTTTTGTTTAGACAGACACTTTTTAACATTTCTGGATTTTGTCCCATGTTGGGTCCAGTGTTACAGTCATCTGTAAAGATTTTCTTTTTTTTTTTTTTTTTTTTGAGACAAGATTTTCTTCTGGTCCTACTCTCTAATATTATTAGTTAATATATTGTCCCTTTATTAACTTGAGTTTTACTCTCTTGTATTCATAAAATGAACTTTCCTACAAGAATGCTAACAGGAAAATCCTTTTAAACCAGGAAGCCTATAGTTTTCCTAGAGGGCCTTATAATAACATCAGTGATCTCATTTCCTACTGTATTTTGAACATATTTGTGAGTACTGGTATACATGGGAGGTACTTAATAGTGTGAGTGCTTGCCCATCACCCCAGGAACTCTCCCTCTTCCTCCTCGTGTGTGTACTCTGATTGTAATGTGATTTGCCTAGAGATCTTAAACACTGGAGCTATGTTTTGTGCCGTTTGTTGAGCAGAAGTTTGTGTGTCACTGTCTACACACCAAACTCTGTACTAGCATCTGATAATACAGTTGAATCTCTTGAGTACCCTTGAGCAACTCATAAGCTAATGTAGACTTAATTAACTATAAAGATGAAGAAGAATTTTCCTTAAATATACAGAGTTTGCTTTAGAAGCTGAGTGTTTTGGGGAATAAAAGAACTGAGGCTCATACAGAGTGGGCAGAATGTGGAAAGGGGCTGGGTCAGTCGGGGACCCTAGGAGGTGTCTGGCATGGGTGGAGCACAAGGCTCTCTTCTCACTGGATGGAGTAAGGAAGGAGGATAAAGGCCTAGAGTCCTGGAGTGGCCTTGGAGTGCTTGGGTGGGAAATGCATGCCTCTTGACAGGACTTACGCTTTTCAGATCTGCTTGATTTTTTTTTTAAAGACTTAATCATTTGCAAAATGTTTATTGCAATACTAGATTATTGTGCTATATTGTACAGAAAAATAGCCTGTTTTGTGTGGTGAAAGTAGAAGGGAAGGAGAGATTTTGATCAGTATATTAAATTAATAACTAGAGAATTCCTACAAGTGCGATCAAACTGCCACACTAAGTATTGTGGGAAGGAGAACCCTCCCATCTTTAGAATATCTCAGAGGTCAACGCAGCTGTCCTCTGTGCTACTTACTATCTGCTCTCAGCCTATAATTCTAGCAAAGCTTGGCCACTGAATTACATTAATCTTTTGCCTATTCCCTATTCTGTTATCTAAATGCTAGAAAAATCTGAAGATATTCAGCTTGTTATAACTTGTGCCATGTCTGATTGCCTGGATGAGTGATACGGTACTTCTATCCCCTGGTGCTATAGCCAAAGGGTTCCCTGTAAAAACAGTAATTTCCAGTGTTCCACCCTGTGGTTCTTGTCCTCCTGTAGGTATATGAACCACCCTCTGTCAAATGGCTCCTTAGTTCATCTGACGAAGTAGTGCTGTGTCAACACATGCTGAGACTGTGGATATGTTGCAGCTCCGTTTGCATTTTTTCTCTAAGACACTCACTCTTGCACTTTCCCATCAATTTACTTGATTGACAGAATGGCAGATATAAAATTAAATTGCTTTCATCCTTGCTTTTAAAGGTCAGAGGGATATCAATCCACAATAAAAGCATCTTTCCATTTAGCTTTTTTTCATTTTGACCCTTCATGTTAATGGCTTCAAGCCCACATAATTAAGTAATCCACTAGCTTAGAGCACCCTCTTTAGGAAAAGTTCAGTAACTGCAAGTCTAACCAGGCAGGGATGGCTTGGTTTAGAATAAGCTTGTGGGAGCTATACAGCAACATGCCTCACTGTCATTGGGGTGGATGTTACCCCAGATCACCTTTTAAGTTCCATCCTAAAAAACTTTAAAAATAAGTGACCACTTCTAGTGGCTTTTTTTTTTTTAACAAACAACTTTGGAACTTTTGCATTCAGAAAAGCTAGTAAACTATGGTAGATAAATCTTCCTTTATCCCCATAAAATCAGATTTACTTATACTTCAGATGAATTTTTCAAAGAGTAGTAATTTAGTTAAATAGGAATAAACTAGTCCTCTTATTCACCATAATAATCATTTAAAGCAACTGTTTCTCTCGGCAAAATCTATGAATGGTTTCCTCTTTCAAGACATCTACTTTTTTTTTTTTTTTTTTCTGAGACAGAGTCTCACTTTGTTGCCGGGCTAGAGTGCCATGGCATCAGCCTAGCTCACAGCAACCTCAAACTCCTGGGCTCAAGCAATCCTTCTGCCTTAGCCTCTCAAGTAGCTGGAACTACAGGAATGTGCCACCATGCCCGGCTAATTTTTTCTGTATATTTTTAGTTGGCCAATTAATTTCTTTCTATTCTTTTAGTAGAGACGGGGTCTCACCCTTGCTCAGGCTGGTTTCGAACTCCTGACCTTGAGCGATCCTTCCACCTCGGCCTCCCAGAGTGCTAGGATTACAGGCATGAGCCACCGAGCCCGGCCCCGAAATCTACTTTTTAGCCAGTAATTTCAGCGTCTTTTTATCCCATCTAATCTGACCAGTGGTAAAAGTTGATTGACTTTTTCCTTTCACTCAGCAAAACCTTACTGAACCTTTAGCATTGTACAAATTAGGTTTTTTAAACTTAGTACATTTAGTGGTTAGTGACTCGTATGAAAATCAAATCAACAACTGGCTAGTAGACATTTTTTAGTAAATTTTCTTTTAACTTGGAACACTCTCTTTGGATAAACTCTCATCACCTAGGGAGATTGTATGCACTTACACTTTAATGATCAGTAAGTATCGCCTGGGGATTAATACATTTCCTCTGACCCACTGATCTGCTAGACTCTGTAGAGAATACACTTTTTGAAATGATCTTTCCAGAAGCGTGTGTAGATGTCCCATCTGCAAGTTCCCTCCTGGCCTAGTAGTTGTCAATGACAAGACCTCTCACTCGTGACTGTGCTTCCAGGTGATGACACATCTCCATGTGATTGAAGAAAGAAGGAACCAAAGCCTCTCTCTGCTCTACAAAGTACCTTATGTGGCCCAAGAAATTCAAGAGGAAATTGGTGGGTACTGACTGTACCAAGGTCAGCGGGTACTTGTTGCTGGGATTCAGGAGTGGCAGCCAGGCAGGTGGGAACAAACAAGGCCAGTTAAGTTGGGCCTTGCACACCATGGTTTCAGAAGTCTGGAATCCACTGGAGCTTACATGACAAGGTCAGGAAGTAACCAAGAACAGACGTACTGGCCGTGAGCCACAGATTTTTGAGTTTCATTGACCTTCTGTTAGTGGAAGAAAATCTAGGGTGTGAAATTGCAAGGGACTGGGAAGTTTCCTCTTACTATTTCCCCCTTAATTGCTGATGTGTTTCAGGTCATCCTATTTTACACAAATTCTCACCTCCTCTCCCAGTCTTTATCTTCACTTATTCAGTAAATTTTATTTTGTCTGCTGTTTGTCACAGAGAAAAATGGTATAGAAGCAGACAATATCTGTTGGAGCTCATGTTACAGTAGGAGAGAAACAGATGGTGAAACAAGAAAACAAGTGTCAGATGGTGATATGTGCTGTGCAGAGAGTTAAAACGAGGGCGGAGTGGTGGAGAGTGGCCGGTGGTCAGGGAGGCTGCCTGTGGGGGTCGTAGCCCGAGACTTGAATGGGGTGATCGCAAGGGAGAGCGTGTGATTAGCAGAGGAGACTGTGACCACAAAGGCCTCGAGTGTTGGTCAGGTGGCACATCTGAGTAGATGAGTGTAGCTGGAACACATCGAGGGGATGAGGCCAAAGTAGTAGGCGGGGGGGGTAGGTCTGGGAGAGAAGAGGTAAAATTAAGGAGTTTGGATTTTATTCCAGGTTGATGGGAAGCCATGGGAGGGTTTTGAGCTAGGAAGTGACTAGGTCTGTATTATGCTTTTTAAAACATGAATTTTTTTTTAAAACTCACTTGGCTACTATGTGGAGAGTTGATTAAAATTGGAAGCCAGACAGGAAATGACTGTAAAAATCTAAGAGAGAGATGATGGTAGTATTCACTAAAATGGTGACAGAAGAGATGGAGGCTGGAGCCCCAGGGCAGTGGGGTGGTCTCCAGGATGTGTCCAGAAGGAGAGTGAAGGGGTGTGCCCAGCTTTGCCTGCAGGGCTGAGGGTGACGCCGAGGATTTGTGAGAGCAGCTCGGTGGATGGTGGTGCCAGTGTTTACTAGGCGGGGAAGGAAATCACCAGCCCTTTTCATACACACTAAAGTAGAAATTGCTGTTGGGCATTACATGGAGGTCTAGGGTAGGCTCTTAGAGGAGGCAGAGGCTGGGCGGTAGGTTCAGGACACGGCTTTGGGAGTCTTGATATATAGGTGATTTTAAGAGTGGCGTTGGGGAGAAGTAGGTCAGGGTACGAAGTTGCAGTTATGTAGGATGAGTAAGTCTGGAGATGGAATGTACAGCATGAGGATGGCAGGTGATATATTGTGCTGTACACTGAAAATTTGCTGAGTGCATTTTGGGTGCTCTCACCAAAGTAACTATGGAAGGTGATGGGTATGTTAATTTGCAGACAGCAATAATCATTTCACTATGTATATATCAAAACATCATGTTGTACACCTTAAATATATGCATTTTTTCTAAAAACCCAAAATCTGTGGCGTAGGAGGAGACCATTTAACTGGAGTGTGGAGAGGAGAGGGGTGCCCAGGATGGGCCCTTTGCCCCTTGCTGGGGCTCTGTGGTGCTGCAGAGTCGGGGAGGTGTTTCAGGGCAGAGTTGGAGCCATTAGCTGGGTCTGGGGCTCGTGGGACATTCTCCTGGGCACATCTCAAACTCTAGAATGACAGGAGTTAGCCCTTTTCAGACTGGCGGTTGTGTGCCCAGATGCCACGTCCTTCTAAAACCTGCCGTCTGTCTTCAGATGAGCTGCTCCAGGAGCAGCGCGCAGACATGGACCAGTTCACCGCCTCCATCTCGGAGACCCCCGTGGACGTCCGCGTGAGCTCGGAGGAGAGTGAGGAGATCCCGCTGTTCCACCCCTTCCCATCCTTACCGGAAAACGAAGGTGTGTGTGAGTGACAGCGCCACTTCTGGGCAGCAGCGGGGAGGACAAAATGAGAAAACTACAGTCGGTTTTTTGAAACTGGGGTTGAGGTGGGCAGGTTGTATTCCTGTGAGAGTCCGAGGAAGGGAGACTGGATTCACTGAGCACCTACTGTGTGCAGGCAGCGTGCTGGGTCCTTTCGGTATGAAAGTAGTTGGCTTCAGTATCACCACGAAGTTAGGAATATTTGTCCTGTTTCATAGATGGATGGCTTCAAGCCCGCTGTTCTTTCAGCTTGGGTAATGCCTTACTTGTGGGAGGCACTTTGCAGTGTCGAGAGCACCTTCGTGCTATATTATGCCATTACCATCTCATGACAAACAGGGGGAGGGGCGTAATGGACAAGCTAAGGTGAGGGGCTGGCTCAGGGTCACATCTCTGACATAAGTGGGGGCAAGAAGCTGTGTCCTTTGACTCCTAGGCAGGCACTCTTTCCTCTCTTCCCTTGCTGGTTCTCGATGTCTGAAAGTATCTCTAAAAGCTGGGAGCCTGCTCCAGAAATAAACAAGTTACTGAGACCGGTGCCCTGAGACTAGTATGTGTAATCAGATTCTATTTGCTGCTTTTGCTGCTGATGGTGGAAATGATAAAAGTGGCCCACAGCTATGGGTCCTTGTTATGTGACAGCTTTAAGCATTTTTATATCAACTCTCTCACTCAGTCCTCAGAATAACCCTCTAAAGTAGGTACCCGAGTGTCCCCATTTGGGGATTCTGAGGTTTAAAGAGGTTAAGTAACTTGCCCAAGGTTGTGGAGAGTCAGGATTTTAACCCAAGCTGGTTTGGTCCACAATCACTGTATTACAGTCACCTGGCGCTGGCTGCACATGGTGCGGGAACAGAGGCCTGAGGAAGGTGCCAAACTGGAGGCGGGGGGTGGGGTGGGCTTGCATCCAGCTTAGCCCTCGGGCCTTCGCAGAAATGCTTCTAAACTAGTCACCTCTGAGGTGCAGGCTCAGTGCTGTGGAGCCTCCAATAAGGAAACAGGATCTGAGGAAGTAGCAGATCCAGAAAGAGGCAGAGCGCCATTCCTCGCACCTGCTCTCACTGCGGCTCCCAGAGCCCGTGGGCTGCAGGGTGGCTGTGCTTAGACGCTGACGTGCTCGCCTGGGCTCAGGGCATCTCAGACACAGGTGAGCTCAGACCTCATCTCCCTGTCAGCAAATCACAGTCAATACTAATTTCAATTTTTGCTGTTTTCCAAGAAAAATAATTTTGTGGGCTAAGCTAAGTAATTTGGGAGTCTCCCAAAATTTCCCTTAAAAGGCCCAAAACAGACCTACTACTTTTTTCTTTCTTATCAGTGTTAGCCTCCAGAGATTTGCTGTGGATCTTACTGCTGGTTTGTTTATGGGATATTTCAGGCATGTTTTTAAGGAAAAATACTTTTTATTCAAATTATAGAGAAATTCTAAGATAGGAATTTTGAAAGAAGCCATTTTCTTTCTTAATCTCCTTTTGTGCTATTTTATTTTGTTTTTTATTGTTTTCCTTTCTGCTAGACACTCAGCCGGAGTTGTACCACCCAATGAAAAAAGGTTAGTTTGTCAAAGATGTTCCCTTTAAGACTTTCATTCCTTTTCACTCCCCAGTGTGTCAGAAGTTTCATTTTCTGTTTCATGCCATCACCTGATTTTTTTCCCAACTCATTGCTTCCGACATGGCTGTGAGTGGAGCCAGAGGGGTCCTCGTGTCGTTAACAAGCTGGCCTGACTTTCCAGCACTGAGCGTCAGTGGTGTTGGTCACTATGTGGCCATCCTCAGCTCTCCTTCTGGGATGTGCAGAGAATGTACAGTAACCAAGATAGATGCTTTCATAAATCCTTTGCATCTGGGTAGTTGTTTTTTCTTTTTGTTTGTTTGTTGTTGTTTTTTTTGATAAAGGGTTTTGCTCTGTTGCCCAGGCTGGAGCGCAGTGGCATGATCATAGTTCACCGCAGCCTTGAACTCCTGGGCTCAAGCTATCCTCCTGCCTCAGCTTCCTGGGTAGCTGAGACTACAGGCATGTGCCATCACGCCTGGCTAATTTTTATATTTTTTGTAGAGATGAGGTCTTGAACTCCGGGCCTCAAGTGATCCTCCTACCTCAGCCTCCCAAAGTGCCAGGGTCACAGGCGTGAGCCGCTGCACCCAGCCTAATCTGGATAGATTTTTAAAAGTACACCCAGTTTATACAGGTTGGTTGTGAATTGCCAGTATATATAAAAATATGCTTAATTTGCAGTCAGGTGGAGAGTCTTGTCCCTTTACCTCTTCTTCTTTCTCTTCTATTCCCACTTCCATCTTTTCTTTTTAGCTATCCTTGTGCTTTGTCTGTGCCAGTTGTTTTATGTCCCCTGAGCTATAACATTTCTTAGAACATTAGAAACCTGTGGATGAAGCAGGTGTAGACAAGTGAACTCTTGCTGTACTGAGTGTCCAGTTTTCAAAACAGTTGACATTACGTAAAGCACTGCATGGAATGCTTTGCATACTGATGTCTTTTAACCCACTGAACATCCCTGTAGTGTAGGAGTTTTAGCTCTATTTTATAGATGAGGCAATTGAAGAAGTCCCTGAGATTACGTGGTTTACTCTAAGTCATGACTTTAAGCAGTGGAGGAACCAGGATTTGAACCCAGTTTGCTGTCCTCAAAGCCCATGTGATTTCTCTTACCTACATTGCCTGTGTCAAAGCTGAATCCCTATGGTGATTGGACAGTCCGATCTCAGGTGTCATCGTAAACAAATAGTTCAAACATTCCATGTTCTTAACATATTATATGAGCCCACTCTTTTGGCTTTGGCAGACTTTTATGGATGGAGCAAATCAGTGTTCACTGGCTAAGAATTTGATATTCTGGTTTATGTCACAGGTTGTTCTCAGCACATAAAAGTGTGATTTGAATTTTCTGAAAAATCACTTATGTATAAATGCTTTATTTTGTTTTATTTAGATGTGTGTCTTCTTGGACATCACTATGCCAACATTTTTTGCAGCATCACAACTTAGATGTCTATTGCAATGAATTTTCTAGAAGTTTAACTGGCTTTTACCTTTGTATTTAAACTGCTATGAGTTGGGACAATTTAACCATTAACTTTTGGTCTCTTGAAGTCACTTGTTTATATATTTTATAAAACCAAAGTGGTTATGGTCAGTGTTTAACACGTGGATTTTACCACCAAAAAAGTATTTGAACACTCTAGATTGGCAATAGGACTTTAGATTAATTGGCTCAGTGCCACACTATTTTTCAAATAGGATCCTACCCATATAACCTTTAAAATTCTGAGGAAGAGAGAGAAAGAGATGGAAGGAGCTCAGAATTAGAATTTATTGGACTTGATCATAAGCATCCTTGCTGAGGCAACACCCTTCCAGATTCCTCTTTCTCAAGTAGTTAGAGTGCAGCATTGCTATTTCATTGGCATTTTGAGACTACAGAAGCCAGCTCTGATTTAACTAGAATCAAATTGTACAGTTCTTCTTTAAAGTGGAAACTTTAGAAAAGATTACATCATTTTTACTGCATTATAATGAGTTAATGCATTAGCTAGTCTGCAAGTTTAGCAGCTGCCATAGCTGTTACCATTGCTCTGTGTTAAGAACAAGTCTGGTTGTGAGCTGGAAGCTTTGCTATAGCTGGGCCTTGTCACTGTCTGCCTTTGACAAGCCCAGGGACAGCACTGCTGTGTGTGTCTTCCCGTTGGAATCTTGCTTGCAGGTAGTTGCCTTAGTATGCCGAATGTGCTGTCAGGTTGGTCTATTTATATTTATAAAGGTTCAAATCTAGACATCTGTATAGAACTTTATTATTATTACTAAACTCTTATAGCCAGAAAGCACATGTTTTGGAGCTAAAAATAGAGGACTGCTTCTCACTTCTCACCTCCCTGGTCTGTACTGGGTCCAGTCACGCTGCGTATTTGGATACTATCATTTGGAGCGCCACACACGAGCGATGCTGTCTTGGTTGGTGTCTGACCTTGGCAAGAGGAGAGTTGCTATTCTTGCTCTGTTTAGAGAAAGGCGCCTTCCACCCTGGTGTTAGACTTCTCCCTGTTGACAGACCACTTCCTTCCTGTTTGTTCTCTAATAACCATTAGAATGTGGCTGACTGTGACCTAGGCACAGAGAGGGATGCAGCCTGGTGGGAGACATGGAAGGAAATTGATAATTACAAACTCTGATTTTAAGTGCTGTAATCTGTAAATGTCTCCCAAGAGGAGTGCAACTTAAAGGACAAATAGCAGGGGTCTATGTTGGGGAGGGTATTTATGTTGGGGAGGCAGAGGGAATTGCCTGTGGGCTAAACCGTCATGCTGGAGACAAACATGCAGATTGCTGTGTAAGGCCCCAGGTGCTGAAGGAGAGGGTGCAAGAATATCACATGTAAGGGTGTTGCGTGTTGTCCGTGCCAGAATGCCCTCAGACTCCGTGTCTGTATATCTCACGGTGAGCGTTCTCTCTGAAGGCTTGCATTCCATTTCTCTGAGTTGGAGACAAGTAAGCACTCCCTCTTCCATTATACCCATTGGTCCTCTGAAAACGCCTGTATCATTCATCCGTATGGAACACAGTGCATCCCACACATGCGTATGCAGTCGCAGATGAGGAGGGGAGGGGGCCCTTGGTGCGGGGCTCCCTGGCCCTCAGGGAGTTTGCTGCAGCTGTACGAGCAGCATGAGGTCGGCCGTCCTTGGAAACTCTGCTGTGATCTCTCTCCACGCAGGATCTGGAGTGGGAGAGCAGGACCGGGCACTGATCGGTGCTGAAGAGAAAGTGATTAACAGTAAGAATAAAGTGGATGAAAACATGGTGAGCCCATTCTTTCTCCTTCCCAGCATGATTTACTTTTGAGACTCATTAGAGCACGCGGCACAGTGTCAGTGCATGTCCACGTGTTTGTTTTCCACGTGGTGGAAGATTGGGGCCCCAGCTGCTCCCACGGACTGGCTGTCTTGTTTAGCATGTGGGTAGGGGAAGGAGTAGCAGAAGAAGTCTGCTTCAATGGCCGGGCACAGTGGCTCACGCCTGTAATCCTAGCACTCTGGGAGGCCTGAGGCGGGTGAATTGCCCAAGGTCAGGAGTTCAGAACCAGCCTGAGCAAGAGCGAGGCCCCGTCTCTACTAAAAATAGAAAGAAATTAATTGGCCAACTAAAAATATATAGAAAAAATTAGCCGGGCATGGTGGTGCATGCCTGTAGTCCCAGCTACTCGGGAGGCTGAGGCAGGAGGATCTCCTGAGCCCAGGAGTTTGAGGTTGCTGTGAGCTAGGCTGATGCCATGGCACTCTAGCCCGGGCAACACAGTGAGACTGTCTCAAAAAAAAAAAAAAAAAAGAAGTCTGCTTCAGCGGTAGCTCAGCTCTTGCTATATAAGAGGAAAATACATTTGCAACATGTTACAGGCCATTTTCAAGTGAGTAGAGTTTTAATGGCTTGAAAATGGAAGAGAGTTGGGTTTGGTTCTTATACTGTCTTAGGTTTATACTCCCTTTTATTATTCTACCATATTCTATCATTTATATTTCTGGATTATTCTCACCTGAGTTTGATATTTAAATATAGCTTCCTGGTAATCTGTCCTGAAACACTTCTCTACAACAGTTACTTAAAGTAAAATGCAGGTGAAAACCCTTATAGGACCAACTGCTATAAGGTATTCTCCATCTACACTTGCCCCTTCATTAGGCTTTTGGTGAGTGGATTCGGGCATCTGTGACACAGCCGACTGGTTAGTGGGGGTCCAACAGGTGTCTGCTTCCCCCCACCAAATAGTAAATGGAGGAGAAAAGCAGCAATGATGTTTATACTAAATTTCCCCTTCACCCAGTTGCTAGTTGCCGACATTCTTGTGGCTGTTTCAGGTCATCGATGAGACTCTGGACGTTAAGGAAATGATTTTCAATGCCGAGAGAGTCGGAGGCCTTGAGGAAGAGCCGGTATGTGTTTGGCTACAGAACCTAATGGCAGATTTCCTGTCAATCTTAGCTATTTCTCCTTTGGACCTTCTCAATTCAAGTAGCAAGTGGGAGAGAGACCTGGTGTGTTAAGCGCATGAGGGTCTCTCTTCCGCATTTTCCCATACTCTTGGATAAGAGAGCTAAAATTAAAATCTCCATGGAGATTGGGAAAAGTGGGCATTCTCCCCATATGGATGGTTACCGGCACAGCAGGAGCTTGGTGCCACCTTGGACTTTAAAGGAGCTTGCCCTTGGTGGATTACTGGCCTCGTAGCTGCCAGATGGTCACTGGCCTTTGTTCCACATCTGCTTTGTCATTCAGGAATCCGTGGGACCTCTGCGGGAGGACTTCAGTCTGAGCAGCAGTGCCCTCATCGGCCTGCTGGTCATTGCAGTGGCCATTGCCACGGTCATAGTCATCAGCCTGGTGCTGCTGAGGAAGAGGCAGTATGGCACCATCAGCCACGGGATCGTGGAGGTGAGGGGCTGGCTGGGGGTCTGCTCGCACCCGGGGCCTGGGTGGAGTTGAGGGGCAAGAACTTTGAGGAATTTGAACGTCTTAACTCCTGGAGTACTGGACATGCTGCTGTCAGTTAAATGGTTTATTGGATTCCTAGGTCACATTTTGGAAGTCAGCAACTAATAAATTGCTCTGGTCCTGTTACAAGAGCTGTCGCCAACTTTCAACATTAATTTGGGCCTAGACTATGAATGTCAGAAAGTCATGAGAACATCTTACGCTGTAGAGGGTGAAAACTCTTTGCTCAGATTGTTTCCTTTTAAGATATTTAATAATGAAGGACTGCTACTAGTCCTCTCTTTTAATGGAGGGGAAAACCCAAAAAAATCAACAGGAAATTTAGAAAGAGCCAAAGCAACTTATTTCTGTTCTGTCTTCTGCTGATTTGTAATTTAACTTATTGCACTATTGTGGGAATGTCCAGAGTCTCTTGATTACCCAATATAAATGCAATAAGGAATATACTGTGCTCTAGAAAATTAGTTCAAATGCAGGGCTTAGTTATTTGGTTTTATCTCCCACTGGAAACCAGCCTAGCTGTAGAATTTCAGAGCTGGAAAAGACCAGAAATCATGTCCGACTCCTTATTTCATAACTGAGTGTTAAGTGGCTTGGCTCGGTCATTCCAGAGAGTAAGTAGCAGGACTGAGACCGATTTGTCACTGTGGTGCCAAGAAGTCCAGTGGATTGTCTTCCACATGGACTACGCTTTCCGGGCTCTGCATTCAGAGGTACCACCTCTTTGACCCCCTTTTCTTTCTCCTCTGGGTCCTCACCACCAGCTCTCATTGGGTCTATCCAATGGCAGCAGGGTGCTGGCTGCTTCTGGTCCCCAGGGGATTGTGCAACAAACAACTTCAGTCTTCCAGCACCCTGTGCAGGTCTCTTCCCAGGCACTGCAGTGACCTTTCATCTTTGTTTTTCCAGGTTGACCCAATGCTCACTCCAGAAGAGCGTCACCTGAATAAGATGCAGAACCATGGTTATGAAAACCCAACCTACAAGTACCTAGAGCAGATGCAGATATAAGTGACAGGAAGCGTGTGGCACCCCTGCTTGGAGTGGGGTGGTGCAGGTTGGCCAGAAGAGGTCCAGCGACTTGGATTGACTGTTGACCAGCAGTTTGCTGCCAGAGGGCTTCATCTTGCACCATGACCTCCTGGATCGATAAGACTATGAAGTACTACTGTAGAACTGCAATTTCCATTCTTTTAAATGGGTGAAAAATGTTAATATAACGATATATGAAATATAAACCTTAAATGAGAAAAATGATCTATTGCAGATATTTGACTGATGTAGTTTTCTTTTTTAAATTAATCAGAAATCCCACTTCTATTGTACTGTCTCACACATGCTTTCTGTATAAATGTAAAATGTTGATTTTCAGTGATAGGCTGTATATGCAGGCTGTTTGTTCCAGTTACATTGTATAAGTCAGCTCTTTAGGCTCATTCACTGCCCTGGCTTTTATTGAACAAAAGAAGGCAGTATCCCTTTTTAAATGAGCTTTCAGGAAGTTGCTGAGCAGCTAGGTGGACAAGGGAGCTGTAGCTGACCACTGAAACACATGCTGGTAAGCCCTCAAACCATTTTAAAGGACCAGTTCCTTGGAAGTCCAGTGTTTCCACTGCTGGGTACCTTGGTGTCTCCATACAATTGCTGTCACCAAGGAGGTTAAAGGCATTTTCATTCCAGCGTCTTTAGCGAGCCTGATGTACACAGGTGAGGGTGTCCACTGCTGCTTTGCTTCTGAATCCAGTTCTTCCACAGAAATTAGCCTGTAGTTTGTATATGACGTTCTTCCACTTTCCGTCGTCTACTTACTGTAGCTTTTTACTGTTCACTTCCCCTTCCAAGCGTGTCCAAATGTGTGGTCTCGTCCTCCACAGGCACTGACCCCCAGCCTCCCCTTGTGCCCTCACTCCTGCCTCCTCCTGCCACCAGCCTCTTCGGCGTCCACTCGGAGAAGACCACAGTAAGGAGGCAGCTGATGGCCCAGGAGGGAACAGAGGTTTGTTTTTATGTGAAAGGAGAATGTTCCAGGTTGTACATGAAATTGATCTGTAGACACTGTGGAAAGCTTTGAAGATTTTTGTTTCTTTCACATGAGTCTTTGTAGTGCTTGTACAGTCGGTGTTGATGCTCACAGCCTTTTTATTCCTTTTCTTTTTTAATCTGAAGGTTCTGGTAACCTGTGGTGTGTTTTTTTTTTCTATTTTCCAGTAACCATGGTTTTTTCTTCCCTTTGACCCTATTCATGTCTCTTCCCACTATGCACAGATTAAACTTCACCTACAAACTCCTTACTGTGATCTGTGGAGAATGTACAGAGTTTAAACACATCAATAAATACTTTAACTTCCACTGAGACTCCTGACTTTATTGACCCTGGCATTGATCTGTGAGGATGGTTTTGCCCCTCCCGCCTTTGGGGCGATGGGGAGCTCCCGTGCGCAGCAGAGGCTGAAATAAGTCCACTCGAGCAAGTCCTGACACTTGGGCTCGAATTCCATTTTTTTCATTGAAAAAATAAGAGGGAAAGTCTGCCTGGAGCATTTGACAAAATTTAATTTCGGCTACTGATATTTATTAATATGAGACTTTCCTTAATGATACTGGAGACAAAGAGTAGAGCTTGTGGCAGGATTTTCAGAGAAATGTCTGCAGCCTCCATTTATTTCTTAATAACTTGCTACCAGGAGGCCATATCCTCTCACTGAAGGGGGTTTGTTTGTTTACCTGAAAACTACTTAGAGGGCTTTGTGCCTGGGGGCGCGGTTTTCACTACTGATTAAGTCTTTTTAATTTTCAGCTACAGGATTGAGGGTAAGTTCAGGGGCTGACCTCAGAGTCCCCGCCCTGGCTTAGTGTACTGCCAGCTTTCGTGCATGGCAGTGCACTGTGGGATGGTTGCTGGGATAATATCACATACACCTGTGCATGGACGTACACGCTTGTGTACATCTTCCCAAGGATGCTGGCCTCAGGAGAGCATTTTATGAGCCTCTAGCCAGGAAGCGTGTTGGGGCAAGCCAGGCGAACAGGCTTCTTCACAGTGATCGCACTTCAGCCTCTGCCTCCTGCACTGGCCACTCACGTTGCTGCCAGGGAAGTCTTGAAGAAGAGGGAACTTTGTGAATTTTTTGAAACCAGTTTCTGCCAGAGTGCTCTGAAGAGCGTCCTCACCAGACTGCAATATCAACTGGGAAGTGTGGCTCTCACGCTGATTATGGTTTGAAAGCTAACAGACCAGCTTCCTTCATTTTAGTGCCTGCTAGCTGCCAGCTGCTCTTATGCTGCGTCTGAGTCATCTTAGCCTTTTGAGGTAGAGTGTGAGTATTCTTCTCCGGCAGAAAGCTGAGGTTAAGGGATGGAGCAGACATGCAGACCCAGCTCTGTGGGAGTCCTGCCATTCTGTTAGTTCTAGAAGACAGTGGCCTCTTGGGGGTTGCCACAGAGCTGGTGCATGGCAACCAATACCTGTCCAGCTGGTCGACTCTCAGGACTTACCCATTACCAACACTCCTGTTGATGATAGGCCTAGGAGAAGTTTGTGGCTGCAGTGGCTCTATTTACATATTCATTACCCAAATGGGATCGTTGCAGAGACAGCCACCTGGGGAATTACACAAGGAAATGTACAAGGCAGGACTGCCCAGGGGCCCCACCCTAGGGAGCTCCACTCTGCTCCCTGGTGGCACAGCCCCCTCATTAGGTGCTGAGAGAAACTCATCTGGTTTCTGCCTCGGTGACTCAGCTCTGACCTCTGGGGAATGTGGCCCTGCCCATCATGCCGCCAGCCTCAGGTGCGAAGGTCCTGCCTGTCTGCTCTCAGTTACAGATCAGAGCCCAGCAGCTGAGGTCGAAGGGAACCAGGCCCAAGTGTCCTGATGTGTTCTGGTTTCATCTGCTGTGACCACTGATTCTCTTATTTTAGGAGGCACAGATTAGGATGTAATACGTCCCTAAGATTTGGAGAGGCCCAGAGGTCCACTCATAGGAACATATTGTCTCAGTTACTCGGGAAGTCATGGACACAGACAAAATGGGTAGAAGGAACTAAAAGGGACCTTATGCTTTCCTCGCTCATTGTGCAGAAACATAGCCACAGGGTCACCCACTGTTACTCAGTTGCAGAGCCCAAGTCTGTCTGTGGTTACGTATGACGGAATCTTTTTTATTTGAGACAAAGGGTAAAGTGGTCCTTGTTAAACAAGGAGACCCATATCAACCAGTATCTTGCCTTGTTTCCTACTATGGAATAAAGGGGGAGTCTGCTTGTTCTGTCCTCTGCGGGCACTTACTTTTGGCAGGCCGTCATGATCACAGCCTTGGTTCATTCCCACTGTGGAGCAGCCCAGATAGCCAGAGAAAGGGACATAAGTTGGTTTTTTTCCCTAGAATCCTTGAAATGGATGGGGTATGACATCTTGAGGAATCTGCTGGAGTTCAATGGCCAAGATAACCCAGATCTGGTTGAACTTAAGATACTGAAGCTGATGCCGCCTCTTTCTGATGAGAGCAGTGGCCTCAATCAGTAAAACATTTTTAGTATGTGCCATATGTAGTTATTTTAAACTACATATATAGTTATTTAAAAATTATATACATGTACTATCATAAGTAGAAACTTGGAAAGTCTAAAAAATGAAATAATTTGTCCAAATTTTATTTAATGAGGGTACAAAGCATTTTGGGGTCCGGTAAAATATTGCTAGTTTTAGTACAGTGATTGCTTTCATTCTCTCTCTTAAGTCGATAGTTGATTCACTTTTTCTTAGTTTTTTTCACCTAATGTCCTTTTTTTTTGTTGTTTTGAGACAGGGTCTTGCTTAATCTTCCCACCTCAGCCTGCTGGGTGGCTGAGACCACAGGGTGAGCCACTGTGCCTGGCTGGCATCCTTTTCTATCCTTTGATATGACATTATGTTTAGTTGTTGTGTCTCCTTGGGCTCCTCTTGGCAGTGACAGTTTCTCAGACTTTGTTTTAATGAACTTGACAATTTTGAGGAATACTAGACAGGATTTTTTTGTTTTGAGACAAGAGTCTCACTCTGTTGCCCAGGGTTGAATACTGTGGCGTCAGCCTAGCTCACAGCAACCTCAAACTCCTGGGCTCAAGGGATCCTCCTGCCTCAGCCTCCTGAGTAGCTGGGACTACAGGCATGCGCCTGTATTTTCTATTTTTATTAGAGACAGGGTCTCACTCTTGCTCAGGCTGGTCTCAAACTCCTAAGCTCAAATGATCCTCCTGCCTTGGCCTCCCAGAGTGCTAGGATTACAGGCGTGAGCTACCGTGCCCGGCCGTAGTCAGGTATTTTGTAGGATGACCCCCTATTGGGATTTGTCTGATGTTCTTCTCGTGATAACAAATGGGGTTGTGTGTTATTGAGAGGAAGAGAGAATGTGGCCTTCTCATCATATCATATCAAAGGTACATACTGTCAACGTGACTTATCGTTGTTGATGTTGACCTTGATCACCTGGCTGAGGTGGTGTTTGTCAGGTGTTTCTATTCCAAAGTTAATCTTTCTCCCTCTCCCATATTGGCCTCTTTGGAAGGATGTCACTGTGTGCAGCCCACACTTAAGGACTGCAGAATTATGCTTTCGCATACCTTATTTTTTTATTTACTTTTTTTTATTAAAATAAACTTTTTTTTATTAGAGATGGGGTTTTGCTGTGTTTCCCAGGCTGGAGTGCAGTGGCTATTCACAGGCATGATCAGAGTGCACTGTAGCCTTTAACTCCTGGCCCTAAACCATCCTCCGGCCTTAGTCTCCCAAGGAGCTAGAACTACAGGCACACACCACAGTGTCTGTCTCATATCTTCTTATATTTTAAATTTTGTTTTAACACTTTGAAATAGAGCAATTAGAAAGTCTGGTTCAAAGGTCACTTTGTTGCAATACTATATTTAGTGGCTATGAAAACAGAGTTCTTGATTGTGGTGATGGTTTCATAGGTGTGTATGAGTACCAGAACTTATCAGATTGAACACTTTTAATATGTGCATTCAGCTATACCTCAATAAAGTTGTTTTAAAAAAAATCTGGAAGGGACACCTTACAAAAACAGGCTGGAAGGAGAGAAGCACATCATTCATTGGCTGTGCCTATTACAGAACGATACTGAATTTTCAGTCCTGTCTCCCAACTCCATTTCCCAGTGTACAAATAGGTCTTTTAGGTAAGACGTCACTTTTGACAGCATAACTACCCAGTAATGGAACCTTTCCAGACATCTGTTTCTTTAGAAAAAGTCAGCAAATTGGAATAGGTGTCTTTTAGTTTAAAAAGCAAACAAAAACCATGTAACATCTTTAAATTCAACTCTTCAAATACTTTGTTACAAGATGAATCTCGTTGTGTAGCATAAAGTGCCGTCTTAGTCATTTCCAAACTTATTAAAAAATATAGCAGAGTTTCTACCATATTTTTTTTTAGAGATGGGGTCTTACTCTTGCTGCCCAGGCTGGAGTGCAGTGGCCCGGGTCATAGGTCACTGCAACCTCGAACTCCTGGGCTCAAGTGATCCTCCCTCCTCAGCCTCCCCAGTAGCTGGAACTACAGGCGAGTGCCACCACGTCCAGCTAATTTTTCTATTTTTTATAGAGATGGGATCTCAGTATGTTGCTCAAGCTGGTCTCAAACTCCTGGGCTCAAGTGATCCTCCCACCTTGGCCTCCCAAGATACTGGGATCACAGGTGTGAGCCACCGTGCCCTGTATACCTTATTTTTTTAAGTTCTTGATTTCTTACCACATTTTGTAGCTCACTGTACACTTATGGTTCCCATTTGAGCTAGCACTGGGACCTTACCTGGAAGTACTTCACTCAAGTAGCCAATCCATCAGCATTACATTTACTAGATTTTTAATAATACATTCTTTTCCATAAAGTGCAAATAAAATGAGTCAGTGATAATATGAAAAGCTGGAAATCCGAAGCCAAACTGCCTATTCTCCTAATTTGGCCCCTTACTAGCTGGGTGACCTTGAGAAAGTTACCTAACTGCTCTGTGCCTTAGTTTCTCCATCTGAAAAATGGGGAGACTGATATACTTCACTGGGTTAGAAGTAAGTTACCACAGGGAAAGCTCCTAAACTTTGTTTGCAAGCCAGCACAGACTAAGTGCTCAGTGAATGTTAGGTACTATCAATATTATTTTTAACTGTTGAAAACGTATCTTCTCCAGTACCAGAGGAACCCACTAAAAAAATTATATTTCATGATCAGGAAAATTAGCAAATATTACACAGTCAGCTTAGCTATAATAGAACCATCTGTGCAGTCTTCCAAACCTTCCATATTCTAACATTTGTTTTTTACCTGTCACTTCAAGTCTGTGCCTCTTCCAACAGTATTTATAGGCAGAAGAACGGATTGCAGTGTCGCCACATTGTTTTCTGTGTGCTATGTCAGTCTTTCTGTGGCAGGAGAAAGTGCTTCCACAGTGGTTTATGGCCTTTTGTCTTTGGCATTTAATTAAGAAACCTCAAGCTGTACGTTTATCATTTCTTAATGAAATTTTGTAAATTACTAACCTGAGTATTGCATGACTTCAAGCACTGAAAAGATTTTAGTGGCTTGTCTTCATGTACTGGACATTGAATTTTTAAGTCTCATTGATCACGTTGGCCTCATAATATTAGTTAATACCTCAAGACCCAACATACTGTTAAAGAGCATCATTATTAACCGTAAATGTACATTTATGGTCTTGACATTTAATTTAAACTTGAATTTAACCCCCCCCCAACTTCTTAGATGATCATTGTCTTCACCTGAGCACTGAGCTCAGCATATAAACAAATGAGTCAGTGGACTTTGATTTTAATAAAACCTGCGTACACCCCATGCAGCACCATGGGTCAGGGAGTAGGCTGGGCCATAACTACACATATCAGAAGGAAGAAGGAATGAACTTGGATGTGCTGATGATGTGGACAGGGCAGGAAAAGTCGTAGCAATAGCATGAAATAAGCAGTCCAGGGTGAAATGCATTTCCAGAAAGGCTCTGAGCACACACTCTCAGGCTCACATCTCAGCGGGTCTACATTTACTCAGTTTGTGGACACCCCAGTATCCCTGGAGTGTCCTAAAATTTCTGTTTTATGAGTCCTTCCTACGTAAGGCAGAAATCAGAATTCAACTTCTCAGCTCTCTTAGGATTTAATGAGATGCACTCACAAGAGACTTGCTCGAGAGGGAACTGAGAAAAGGACGCGGGCACTGCAGTGAGCCCACTTTCTGCAGGGTGAAGGCAGAGGCAGCCCTTCCCAGGGCAGCAGTGCAGTGGGACTGGGACTGGCGAGGGGTCTGGTCTCTGGGATGAGCCTCGGCGGCACCTCCTTGGGCAGGAGCAGTGGAGGCTTCCTGTACAGGGTGGGGTGCAGCTGGACCTTGTTCCTGGCTCTGCTTCCCCCCTCTTGCCTCTCTGGCCTTCTCGGACATTCTGTGAGCCTCCTAACATTTTTAAATAATTTCTTTCTTTTTTTGCTCAAATTAGCTAGAGTATTCTGTCATTCGTGAGCTGGCAAGTTGACAAAAATCCCAGTAAGGCAAATTCACTGAACTCCAACGGGAAAATGGTTCCTGCTACTTTCATTTGATAAAGGAGATTGGGTTAAAAACAAAGAGCAACTGAGAACAAGGATGCTCAGTGTGAAAAAGAAAATACAGATAACAGATAAAATAATTTAAGTCAATACTCTGGCACTGAATTAGAATTGGAAGTATCAATGTGAATATGATAAGTATTTTATCTCTTTCAAGAATTCCTAGCTTTGTCTTTCAAAAGCCCCAGAAACAATGAGCAAGTAGTAATGTACATTCCTTATATCCAGATTATGGCCTTGAAATATCATTTGTCACTAAAAGACACTATGATGTCTTGAAGGAATGACTAATTGCATGTGTGAGCAGGAAATGTACAAGATAAATCTGAACATACAAGGAAGCAAAAATATGATAAAAAATGACTAGGATTGGGTCAAAAGGACTCAGAGCTGACTTAAGGAGGCTCCCACTGGCCAAAAAGGGACACTTTGAACATCAATAAGGATAAGAACAGCAGTGAACCCAAACATACCAATATGTTTAAATCCAAGAGTTCATAACAATACAAAAGCAAGCAAACAAAAACCAATCAGTTCCTTGGAAGATGTGGAATTACCTATTTTGCACTGGCTAAATGAAAGAAAAGACTTAGGCATGTATTCTTCTTTTCCTATTCAAACCTTACCACTGAGTAACAAAATAGATGATGCAAAATTTCAGTTTATAGAAGTTTTCCAACAAGTACATAAATAAGGAATGATAAAATGAAATATTACTGCTCCCATTTCCTAGTGAATTTAGAATTCAAGCATGTGACAAGTGTCAAATATTAAAGAACATACCATCCCCTATGAAGGCATCTTCTCGCCACAACAAAGCAAACTTTTATCCCCTTGAGCCTCTAGATACAAGTTTTCAGGGAATGCAAAGGGCGAGGAGACCGGCTAAGTAGACTAGACTTTGAGAATGCAACCAGCAGAGTCCTGACTGTGGGAAAGTCTGCGAAACAAATAATTTCTTAAGTAAATTGTAAAGAGGGGTAAAAAGAGAGGAAGTGGGAACCTGTAGGTAAAAGTGACCTGAAAGACACTGAAGACAAAGCAGACAAACAAAAAGCGGGCTGAAGGTGAACTATGATGTGTAGAGATTCAGGCCTGAACGATAAAACCATATAAAGAAATCAAGGAAGTAATCGCCAAAGAAGTCGGATAGTGATCACTCATCGTGGGTAGAGTAAGGATTGTTTTGGGGACAGGCACATGGAGGGCTTGGGGTGGTGGGGTTGGCAAGTTTCTATTTCCTCTCACGGTTGGTCTTACAAGGCGTTGCCGCATATTAATCCAGTAAGCTGTACACAGGCATTGGTTTTATGCTGTTTTCTATATTTGTGCTACATTTAACAATAAAACTATGTAGTGGAGTGCAGCGGCTTATGCCTATAATTGCAGTACTTTGGGAGGTTGAGGCGGAGGATCATTTGAGGCCAGGAGTTTGAGACCAGCAATATAGTGAGACCCTGTCTCTATAAAAAAAAAAATATTTAGCCGGGCACAGTGGCGTGTGCCTGTCGTCTTAGCTACTCAGGAGTTTGAGAGGCTGCGGTGGGAGGATAGCAGGATTGGGGGACTGCAGTGAGGCTATGATCAGACCACTGCACTCCAGCCTGGGCAACGGAGCCAGACCCCATCTCTTAAAAAAAAAAAAATTAAGTGACAACAGAAATCCAGAAAACATTTACTTATATTTTCACTTATTCATTCTGTCTTTTAATAATTTAACAGACTTTTGAATGTGTGCTGGGGAAACGTAACAGACGCTGATTCTGCCTTTCAGGAGCTTTGCATTTTGAGAGGGGAGTGTCAGGAAGTTTGTGGCCTTTCTCTGTAATCACAGGGTCTGGGGCAGAGGGAGATCACAGCTTTGGGGGGGAGGTTATGTGAAGTCCAGGGAAGAGACAATGGTGGTGCGGAATGGGGGCAAGCAGTAGAGAGAAAGAGAGAAGGAGATAGATTTTCAACATATTTTGGAGGTAGAACTGACAGATTGGTGATTCGTTTGATGTCATCTAGAACGCTGACTGAATGGATGATGAAGCCATGTGCTGAGATGCCAGATCCGAACATGAGCGAGCTGGCACTCCTGGCACACACACCTGCTCTGCTGCTGTCAAAAGAGGGACTCATATATTGTCTCCCAGGTTGCTAGAACACCATCTTTTCTTTTAGAGATTGAGTCTCTCACTATTGTGCCCAGGTTAACGTGCCATTCACAGGCGTGATCATAGCACACTGCATCCTCGAACTCCTGGGCTCAAGCGATCCTCGGCCTCCCTAGTAGCTGGAACAACAGGTGTGCCACCACACCCAGCTCCCTAGAGCACCATCTTTTATCTCATAGAGCTAAGTGTCTTGCCCACAGAGGTGCTCAGCGCTATCATTCGAATGTAATACACATGCAAGGCATTGGATGCAAATGCAGATGAAGAGAAAGTTATGCAGACCAAGATCTTTCCCTTAGGACCACTGTGTCATGCCAGCTCATTGAATGTACCCTATGTGCACAAGCAAGGAGGAAGTGTAGCTATCTGTTATTAGGATAAACCCTTTTTGGTATAATCCTCATAAAATTATGATATGCTTTTGTTCCTGAATTGTAAGTGAAGGAAGCCAACAGCAGACAGATGAACAAGGGCTCACTATACGGACACTAATCCGCTTCAGGGACTGTCCTCATTCACTCTTTCTTGCAATAGCATTTCAAGAGTGCGTATGTGTAGCAAAAAAATCAAAACACACTACAGTATAAGCCCTAATTGAGGTGTGCAGCAATTTTTGGGAGAATTGAGGAATAAGAGATTGATTATGCCTGGGGAAAGGTTCCCAGAAGTGGTATTTTAGCTGGATTTGGATCTCACTGAGGGAAGGAGGCAGGGAGAGTGAGGAAGGGCTGCAGGCACATGGGGCAGCTGCTGGGGATGATGCTAAATAACTGGTATTTACAAAGTGCGTTTTCCCCACAAAGCACCTTCCACGGGGAAGTGCTACAGGCTGCACCAGCACAAAAGCAGAAGTGGTGCTATTAATAGGTTCAAATATATGAACCAGGTTGTTCCTGAAAGTTCAAGTAACTTCATGAATGATGGCTCCACAACTAGCTCATTCTGCTTTATTCTGTTCATTCTCAGCCTCTCCCACACCCCTCACTGTTTGCAGACGTCTCCTCCTTGAAGGAGTGTGCGTTGCCTGCAGTCCTGCCACAATCTGCCCCAGCCAAGTTTGCCCCCGGTCTCACCGTCTAGGACAGTAACAGGGCGCTGGTGATTTTAAACTTGGGCTAGGACCACCTGACGTGGCCCCTCTGGCTCCCACATGACCACCAGCTTCAGCCAGTGTCTTTTACCTGTGGTCAGGCCCATATGTGCACACCCAAGGACACTGGAGCTTGTCAGAGAGGCCCTTGATGGGGTCCCAGGGACATGGGCATGACCTTCCCAGCAGGCAGTCCTGAGGTCAGGAAGAGGATGACCTACTGGAGAGAGGAGAGACGGTGGCTTTGGAGTATTGGGGATGGAGAGGAGGCCTGGTGGGGGTGGTGAAGGTTGGGCAATTTGGTCATGAGTCACTCCTTCTATGGCAGGGAAATGACGCGGGCCTCAGGTGGAAATGTGGGTTTGAGTTGGATTTACTCCCTATGAGTGTGGGAATTTGACCATATCCTTTAGGCTCTTGGGTGTCTTCCCCTACAATTTAGGACCAAAAGCACTTACCTCATATATCATAATTTTATAAGAATGAAACTAAATGGGTTTAATAGAAGTTACACTTCTCTTCCATCATAGCAATGCACACAGGAGTGCACATAGGGTGCATTCAACAAGCTGGCTTGATACAGTGGTCCTAGGGGAAAGATCTTGGCCCACATAGCTTCCTCTTCATCTGGATTTGCAGTCAATGCCTTGCATGTGCATTGACTTCAAATGATAGCACTGAGTGCTGAGCTCTAGGAGATAAAAGATGATGCTCTATGAACCTGGGAGACAAATGTGAATCATTCCTTTGACAGCAGCATAGCAGGTTTGTGTGCCAGGAGTGCCATGTCATTTATGTCACATTGGATCCTGCTTACTTTCAATCATTCACAGTCACCGAAGGGTATTGTGCCATTGGTAATCCAAAGCAAAAAAATTTCTTTTTGATATATTCTATTTAGCTTGATATATTCTATTTAGCTTTGGAATGCTTTATACAATGGAAGGTGGCAGATTCATTTTCTTTTTTATTACATTGACTCCATTTATTGTGCTAGGCTCCGAGGACTCAAAGGCAGGTAAGGCACAGACAGAAATGCAATGAAAAGGTGGGGCTGGGCACAGTGGCTCACCCTGTAATCCCCGCACTCTTGGAGGCTCAGGAGGGAGGATCACTTGAGCGCAGGAGTTCAGGAACAGCTTGAGCAAGAGCGAGACCCCATCTCTACTGAAAATAGAAAAGTAAGCTGGTGCATGCCTGTAGTCCCAGCTACTCAGGAGGCTGAGACAGGAGGATGGCTTGAGCCCAGGAGTTTGAGGCTGCAGTGAGCTAAGCTGGTGGCACTGTACCCCAGCCTGGGTGACAGAGAAAGATTATCTCAAAAAAAAAAAGAAAAAAAGAAAGAAAGAAAAGAAAAGCAATGCAATGAAAAAGTGATAAGTTTCATGAGAGAGGTATAAACAGATCTAGTTCTGGTTTGGAAGCAGGGAGTACCTCAGGGAGGAGGTAGTATATCATTGCAGCTAGTTTTACTGCAATAATGAGCAGTCCTTAACTCCCAGTGGTTTAACATCCCAAAGCTGACTCCCCATTCATGCTTCGCATCCAGTGCCCATCAGCAGGGGTTTCTGCTCATTGTGGCCACTTAGGGTCACAGGTGACAGAGGTTTAAAATCTCAGAAGAGAGCATGAGAATTGTGCATTGCCTCCCTTTGCTCCTATGTGGAAGTGCCATATAGCCCCTCATTTGACAGTTTCTGGCTACGGCTGGCCATACCTAACTCCAAAAGGGAGGCGATGCAAGTCCAATCTGTACTCAGAAGACAAAGAGCTAGAAACACTCAGCGAACACTAATAACTGCCAGCGGTGACTTCGACTCAATATGCAGAGGTAAGTGTGAAGGAGGAGGGCTTCCCAGTGGATGAGCAACTTTAGGAAAGCTGCAAAGGTCAGAAAGTCGGGCTGCAGAGAGGGGGTCCAAATGGAAATGCTGGGAGGCGTGGCCACAAGGGAGGGCAGGCCAGAGCACGGAAGCCCGGCTAAAGGAGGTTAGATTTGGTTAGGAGACACAGACGTTTTTAAAGGAGCTGTGGTTTCAGAAGATGGACCTGATTATTGTGTGTAAGAGAGATCAGAGGGTGGCCAACTGGAGGCAGGAGGTCCTTTTGCTTCTTACACAAAACCAGGCAAAGGGCTTGGATAGGGGTCTTCTAAATGGGAAGGAAAGAAAGGGCGATACCATTGGCTACTTGAGAGAAAGCCTTGACTAACTGGATATGAGGGATGTAAGGAAGGTGGAGAGTCAAAGATGATTCCAGAATTTTAGCCTAGGACCATGATACTATTATAATTATAGGAAACAGCAGTAGATGGGCAAGTCCCAGAAGGAAGTTTGGGGCTTGTTGATTTCAAAGCAGGGATTTTTATTTTGTTCACTCTTGTTTCCCAGTACCTAGAACAGGGCTTAGCATGTAATATGTGCTCAATAATATCTGTTGACTATGGAATACCGGAAGAACCTAAATGGAGAAGTTCCCAGGCAATTACTAATGCAGAATTGGCACTCCTTGGTGATGTCTATGCCAGGAAGGCAGTTTACCTATCTGAAGCCATAAGATGAGATGTGTTGCCAAGAGATAAAGTATAGAGAAAAAAAGGAGGAAACTGAAGAGAAAACTTTAGGAACCATGACATTAGGGGCCAGAAAGTAGGACCAGAATCCAGGGAAGGTGGGGATTTGAAGAAAGGATCAGTCAGTGTCAGATGGTGGAAATGGGTGAAGGGCGTTGGGAACGGCTAAGGGGACATTCCGTCGAGCAACTCAGACCTCTGGTGACCTGCCCAGGGAGCGCAGGTCGCAGGCCACGGCAAGCACGTCCCAACAGTGAAGGAGCGGCAGCCACCGCCACAGGAAAACGGGGGTGGGGGTGGGGGAAAGGGAGGCCGTGGACTGACAGCAAGGCTGGTCAGGGGCCGTTCGGGGTTGGTTTGGTTTGGGTCAGAATTGAGAGGAGTCGTGTAGCAAAGTGACTGAGGTGAAAGATCCAGTGGAGAGAGAGAGAGAAAATGCATGAGGAAGAGACAGAAAAGGTGCTTGGCATCGAGGAGCCGACGGAAGGTCTCCTTCCCGGGGAAAGGGCCCCTCGCAGGAGCGGAAATGTGGGGGAGGGGACTGTTGCCGCTGTCCTGTGAGTTCCTCAGCGGCCACCGACCGGGCGGCGCACCTGCGCGCTCGCTCACCTCCGGGCGGCGCCTTCTCCTCGGCCTTCGCGCGGGGGAGGAGCCTCCCCGGGCCGGCGGGCGGGGCGGGCGGCCGAGCGCGGCAGGCCTGGGAAAGGCGCGCGGGCGAGCGCAGGCGGCCGGCCGGCGGGGCGGGGCGGTCCCGGGAGGCCACACCCTGAAACTACCTGCGCCAGCCGGGAAGAGCGAGAGCCACCGCCACCGCCGCCGGCCGGGCGCGCTGCGTCTGCCCCGCACCTCTGCCCGCCGCGCGCCCCGCGCCCCGAGCCCCGAGTCCGCGGGCCATGGGAGCCGGTCGTCTGCGGGGACCGCGCCTCTGAGACCCACGACCGGCCACCGGAACCATGTGGAGCGATCGCTCCCGCAAGGGCGGAGGGTATCCGAAGGACTTCGGCGCGGAACTCAAGTACAGCTCGCGGAAGGAGGTGGGCGAGGGCCGGGGACCCCGAGGGGCGGGCGCCGAGAACCCGGCTCCGCACGCCCCCAGCCCTGCAGCGCGGCGCTCGGTCGTTCGGTCTCGGCCAGGCTCCACTCCCGTGCCCGCTGTGGCCCGGGCGCTGGGCGCACAGGTGGAATTTCCTGTTAGGCGGGTGTCGGCCGCCGGCGGCTGGGCGGGGCTGGCCGGACCTTTGGTACCGGACCTGCCGCGCGCCCCCACGACGGAGGCGGGAGGCCCCAGGGCTTGGAGGCGCCGAAAAGCTCCTCTCGCCTTCCTGCCTCCTCCGTGCTTTCCCTGACTTGAAAAAAAGCGCTCCGTCTCGGTCCCTCCATTACGTTCGGGCTATTACTAGTGCGCATCTGGGAGCAACGGGGCCGCGGAGGGTCAGAGTTGGGTAACTTGGACGGTGATTGGAGTTGGGGTGATTTGGGAGAAAGTGGGGCTTTGCGGGCTCAGCCATTCTTGGCCTCTGCAGGAATTTGGTTTTGTTTTGTCCCTTCCTGGTTAAAAGGCACTTTAGGACCTTTGCAGCCTGGGCTTCTCCAAGAGGGGATGGGGCCCTTTGGGAAGGTGGCTGTATGGGCAGGGATGTGTGGACATGTGTCTTGAGCCTTTTGGACGATACTGAAGCAGGAAGCTCTTCTTTGACAGAAAGAACAATGAAAGACCGATTAAAAGATCTCAAAAACATTACATCTTAGTGTTCGGAGTTGGAAATGGGTTGTTAATCACTGTTGAAGGACACACTTAGGTGGCAGTGCCCAGGTGTGACCAGCAGCCTGGCCTCTACCCTCTCTGTCCGGCAGGGACCCCAGGTTTCTGGAAGGCCAGAGCACAGGAGGCCAGGGCGGGCAGCGAGTGGGGCTGTTTGGGGAGGAAGCTTAGCTCCTTTGCTCATGATGGGCCTGCCCTGCCGGCCTCACTTTCTCTTGGGTGTTCCAGGGTCCCGTAACTCTGCCCTTGCTCTATCATCAGGCTAGACTTTGGTGCCATCTCAAATGGATTCGCTTCCTCCAAGCAGCGTCCTGACTTAGGACCTGGAGAAGACCAGATTCTGGGGCAGTTACAGCTACTACCCACACCACAAGCAGCAGCTGGGGCTGGCACTGTTGTTTTCTCAGCCTGGCCCTTGTCCCTGGCTGTGCCTCTGCCCCGCTGTGAGGCAGATTCACCTTTTCTTCCTTTCTGTAATTGCAGTGTTTGTGAATCCGTGGTAATTGCCTACTTGGGGCTCTATAGACGCCTGCCTACTCAGCAGACAGCATGCTGTTTAGTGTTTGTTATTTCAGGGCTGTTTTTCTCCCCTCCCTGGGAGTT
Organism: Cheirogaleus medius; assembly: GCA_008086735.1. NCBI lineage: Eukaryota > Metazoa > Chordata > Mammalia > Primates > Cheirogaleidae > Cheirogaleus > Cheirogaleus medius. The sequence continues at coordinate 120,696 of VBSM01000639.1, read as the reverse complement.
AGTTCTTCTTGACTTCCCTTTCTGGGACTCTCCTGCTGAGATGCTGGGGAAGCCTCAGCCCAGCTTCCTCTCTCTGTGGCACAGGCTGGGGTTCACCTCTCACTCCTCTGTGGGCTCCCTGCTCTGGCTGACTTCTCTTGTCAGCCACCATCCCTCCCTTCTGTCTCCCCTTGGTCCCTGCTCATTCCCTTCTCTCCTGGGAAGCTCATCCCTCCTCCACGCCACTGTGTTGCTCCTTCCACCTGTGAGTCTGTAGTTCCTTCAGGTGGCTCACTCTGTCTTTTCTCCCACTGATCTTCACTGAACCAACCGGTACCTAATCCTGGGACGGGCATGGCTGAAGGAAGGTCCCCCAAAGACCAATAAGATGGGATTGTTTCCTTTAAATAACTTATGGCCTTGAGAGCGAAGCTGAGAGACACGTACCAGTTAGATGTGTGGCCGTGGGCCCAGATGAAAGGAGCCAAAGCTCGTTTTCATTTCTGTACATATTCCTCCGCACCTGAGCCTCAGCAGAAATCTCACTCCCTGGGATCACCTGGCAGTGTCTGCAGTTGAGGTCTCATTCCCTCGACAGGAGGTGCAGCTGCTGCCCCTGGGTTTGCTGTCTGTGTCAGCTGAACTGGCTCAGGGCATGCCGGACCCCAGAGTCAGCTTCCACTGCCGCATCCTTGTTTGGTGGTCCTTGTACATGGCTGGCCCCTGCCCTGTCCCCACTGTTTCCATCAAGTGCTCTGATGGCTTCTGGGGCCCTGATGCATGGTGCTGTGTCAGGGGATTGTGTGAGCCCTGCCCGCATGGAGCAGGTGTACAGATGCCATTGTTATGGCCATTAATGAGAACTGGGAAGCCTCCCTTGATGAGCGCCTTGGCCTCTGTTGATATTTATTGGTGACTGTGAAGCTGCTGTGACATCCATTGGTTCCTTCTCTGATTATGATAGCCCCAGGTCAGACTCAGCATCCCACAGGCATCAGAGACTAGGGTTGGAAAATGAGATGTTGTGGGGTCAAAATCAGCTGTCTGGGCACTGGGCTGTACAACTCTGGCTCCTCAGAGAGTCATCTCTTTGCTGATTAGTCAACTGTTCACTCATTCATTCAGTCACTTACTCACATAACAAATATCTGCTAGGAGCCCACTGGATCGGGCATGTGCCAGGTGCTGGGAAATAGCAGTGAGGAGGACCCCAGTTGCACACCCTGGCCCTCGGGACCACCCAGTGGAGTGTGGGATACAGGGAGTTAAATTCTGAGCCATGAGTACTAGATTCTGGTTAAGCCCTGGGTGGGCACTTAGGAGGGGGATCTCTAACCCAGGCTGGAAGGGCAAGGGAAGGTGAATTGGGGCAGGAGGCATCTGTGACGCAGCGACAGGAGTGTCCAACGCAGAGCCCAGCCTGGTGCTGCTGCTGTCTGGCCACATGATCTGAGAGATGGTACCCAATCCCTCTAAGCCTTGGTTTCTGTGGCTTTAAAATGAGGATGACATATATGTTCCAGGTTTGTTGCAAGGATTAAAAGGAATGCTTTGCGTGAAAGTTGTAAGTTGCAGCATGGTGTTCAAGTCATGCAGTTTGAGTTTTTGAGTTGGAAAAGGCTCAAGACCAACAGGAAGGTGATACAGTATCAACAGGACGCATGTCAAGAGGCTGGCAGCCGGGCGTGGTGGCTCACACCTGTAATCCTAGCATTCTGGGAGGTCGAGGTGGGCGGATCGTTTGAGCTCAGGAGTTCAAGACCAGCCTGAGCAAGAGTGAGACCCCATCTCTACTAAAAATAGAAAGAAATTAGCTAGACAATTAAAAATATATAGAAAAAATTAGCTGGGCATGATGGTGCATGCCTGTAGTCCCAGCTACCTGGGAGGCTGAGGCAGGAGGATTGCTTGAGCCCAGAACTTTGAGGTTGCTGTGAGCTAGGCTAACGCCACAGCACTCTAACCTGGGCAACAGAGTGAGACTGCCTCAAAAAAAAAAAAAAGAGGCTGAGAACCCAGGTTGTCGGTGGGGCCCTGCCAAACACAGGGAGACACTTCGAGGCGTGTTGGGGAACAATGCTTCTTCCTATGGCCTTCTGGTTTTCATTCCCCTCCCTTTAGCCAGCTTCTAGGAGAAAGAACCTTCTATGAAAAGAAAATGTGTGCAGCTGCTTAGCCGTTTCTCCCTCTCATCCCCTCCCCCTCCCACCATAGAAAATAAAACTGTAGAGAACTTCCTCCTTTGTTGTCTTGAGCATGCTCTGGGAGTGTGTGCAGCGACCTAGGGACAGAGTAGGGGAGGTGGTAAGCAGCAGAGAACTAGGATTGTTCTGTGGGTGGGGGCTCACAGGTACAAGGGGACCGGAGCCTGCCTTCTCCAGGGGCTGTACAGACTCTTCCCCCAGCCTTGGCCCTGGCAACACCTGCATATTCACCACCCTCATTTAGGAGATGGGAAGACTGAGGAATGGGAGAAGACAACTCTAGCTTTGATGGCTGCTTCTGTGGGTAAGAAGCCCAAGTCACCTGTCACAGGCCTGGGAAGGAGAACCAGTCTCAGCTCCCTGCCCCCACCTGGCCATTGGCTTCTGTCACTCAGAACACTGCGGTCCTGGAGTTCCCTGATGTCTTTTCCTTCTCTGGTCTGTGGTTCTGCCCAGGCTGTTGGCTCATGTCTCCCCTAAGAGAGAAGGTCTGTTTTTGGAAGAGGAGGGAGAATGTACCAGAGCTCCCAGGGAGCTCAGCTCCTAAAGATAATGCTTCTGATATTGTGTACATGGCCGGTGGAGTGTCTAGAACTGCAGTCCCAACCCCCGGGCCTCAGACTGGTATCAGTCTGTGTGGCTTGTTAGGAACAGGGCCGCACAGCAGGAGGTGAGCGGCAGGTGGGCAGCGGCAGGTGGGTGGGCAAGCGAGGGAAGCTTCATCTGTATTTACAGCTGCTCCCCATCACTGGAATCACCACCTGAGCTCTGCCAATCCCCCCACCCCCTGCTGTCTGTGGAAAAATTGTCTTCCATGAAACCCATCCCTAGTGCCAAAAAGATTCGGGACTGCTGGTCTAGGATATAAATAATCACTAATACTAATTATCACTATCATTTATTGAGCGTGTACCACGTGTTACCCCTTTTTAGAAGTATTATTATAATTATGACCCTTTTATAGGTGAGGAAAATGGAGCACACGGAGAGGCCAAGTAACTTACCCAAGGTCACAGAGCAAAACAGTATTGGAATCTGGGTTGGAAGGAACCCAGGTCCGTCTGGCTGTGCTGTAATCTACCTGGACTGTTACATGCAAAACAGGGCTGTCAGCCCAGGGGGCTTGGGAGAGAATGGATTATTAAGCTTAAGTATTCATTTGATTTGGGTAAGAAACTAAACTTCTCTTCTTGGCATGTTTCTGAAATGCCTGGGACTAAATTATAAAAGCCATTTAAAACGGGAACGCCTGGGCTTCTCAGGGTTCTCACTGTGGTGGTGGGGAGAAGTGTGTTTGGGATTTGCTCAGAGCTCAGGGGTAGCGATTGCCCCTTTCTCTTTGTTAAGGACTTTTCTACAAGCAAGTCTCTACTAAAATTTCTATCTCAGGCACTCATAGTTTCAGAATTTGCCTCTTCTGAGCTTAGCAGTATCTTGGAGTTTTCTTCCAACCCTGTGATGGTGGCTAATTGGCCGACATCCTGGACCCTCTGTCTCCCCTTGGCCCCCTTGGATGATGCTGAGGTGGGGGATGGGGATGGTGAAAAGGTGCAGGAGACCGTGATGACAGTCATTTCTACACACGCTTCAGTTCGTTACCTCACTTTATCCTCGCAGTAGCTATGTGGGAAAAATGCCTAGTTTAGAGATGAGAATACCGAGGCTCAAAGGGTTTATGTAGATGGCCCAAAGGCAGTAAGAGGTAGAGCAAGAATTCAAACCTAGATCTGTGTGACTTCAAAGCCTAGGATCTTAACCACAATGCCCTTATAAAATTTTATTCCAAAGACAGTGGCTAGAACACCTCATTAGACAGAATGCTGTGAGCACATGAAAAAGGAAGCGGTGACCGCCAGGCGCCAGCAGGAGTGCACAGCAAACGCCTCACACCAGACTCGTCTGGTTGCCCCTTTTGATGAGGTTAGTTAGCTGGTAGACCAGCAGCACACCTGGAGATGTGATTTCAAGAAGGCTTTAAACAAATGCAGCTTTTATTTATTGCACGTGTGATTAAAAGTCACGGTGGAAATTATAAAATAAAAAATAAGTCACCCACCCAAGCCAACAAATCAGGTTTCCATTTCCCATGCCTCTTTCCACTCCTTGCTATATGTGTATGTTTTATCTAGTTTGTTGTCGTGTGTGTGCCATTTGTGTCCTGGGCAAGGTGGGGTATCAGCCTCCCATCTGCCGGGCATGGCAGAGGCCTGGGGGCTGGAGGGTCAAAGGTCTGGTAGGTTTGTGTCTCCTCACTCCTTCCTGGCTTCTGTGCCTTTTCTTACGTAGTGACAGCTCAGATGAGGACTGGGAGCACTTGCCTATCAGCTTTGTAGATGACACCCTGCTGGGAGGGAAAGGCTGATACCTTGGATGACTTAATTGTGAGTCAGAGAGATCTGGACAGCCTCCACGATAGGCTACAATGAACAGAACGTGTCCATCTGGGTCAGGAGCAAGTGTTGTGCTCGCTGCACCACCACGCTCAACAGTGGATGCGGAAACCCCCTCCCTCCTGCAGTCGAGGCGTGAGGAGCCGTGCACCACCGCCGGAGATCCAGAATTTTGAGTTGACAGCAATCCCAGTGAAGGCCAGGCATATAATGTGGCTGCCTAAAAAGTCTAAAGTAAGTTTCTCCCTCCATATTTTTATTTGGTTATACCTTTTTAAATTATTATAAAAGGCTACTATATACATATTTAAAGAAAACTTAGCCAACTCAGCTAAGTAGTAAGAATTTAAAAATGGGGAAAAATGCCAGGTGTGGTGGCTCATGCCTATAATCCACCCTGCTCAGGAGGCTGAGGTGGGAGGGATCGTTTGAGCCCCGGAATTCCAAACCTGCCTGGGCAACATAGTGAGACCCCATTTCAAAAAAAAAGTGGAGAAAAATACCCATACAGAGGCATTTGAACAATTTGGTATTTCCTATGCAAGTTTTCTAAAAAAAAGTTGATTTTTTTTTCTGATTACAAAAGTTAGGAAGTTTTTTTTTTTGAAGTCAAACAACATAGAATTGTACAGAGTAAAAGGTGAAACTCCTCTAAAATCTCTCCGTCAGATTTTATAACCCCTATAAATAGTTTAGCTCGTACGCTCCCACAAGTTTTCTATGCATGTACTAATGTTTGTGTGTACACACACTGTCCCTCAAATGGAGTCACAATGTAATGGAGCAAAGGTACATCCTCCCCTCTGCCATCTCATGAGGCTAGGGGGACGGGTGTCGTGGGGAGGTGGTCTCTCCTGGGACTTTCTCAGAGGAGATGCCTGAGCAGGGTTTTGAAGGGCAGGGAGTAACCATATACTTTGGGGCTTTTTTTCCCATTTAACATTCTATCTTAGTTTTTCCTTGCTATTACCTACTCTTTGAAAAACCATTTTTGATTACTGCATAAGCTTTTGTCAAGTGAACATGTCATTCTTTCTTCTTATTGTTTGCGTGTGCTACTTGAATGTGTTCTTGGACAACTAATGGAAAAAAAACAAACAGGCTGAGGGAGGAAATGGGCAATTGGCCGTGCAAGGCCACACCGGCCAGGTGACTTGGGGTTATGCTGTTGAATTCTGGAAACCTGTCTTCGTGGGAATATGATTACTGGTGGGGGCTGGTTGTGGTGGCTCACGCCTGTAATCCTAGCACTCTGGGAGGCCGAGGCG
>VBSM01000639.1:72359-100057 GCA_008086735.1 Cheirogaleus medius | reverse complement strand
GCCTCGGCCTCCCAGAGTGCTAGGATTACAGGTGTGAGCTACCACGCCTGGCCCTAAGCAAGGTTTTTTAATGGTTGCATAACATCTCATTGGTTAGAAGCAGGTGACATAGTCAGGGTGACACAGTTGTTAACAGTGTGGACCCTGGAGCCTGAATGCCTGCGTTTAAATCCTAGCCCACCACTTATTAATCATGGGATCATGGGTAACCTCTTTATGCCTCAGTTTTCTAATCTGTTAGGTGGGGATAATAGTATCTATTTCATAGAGTTGTTATGAAGATTATGAGTTAATAGATATAAAAGCACTGAGAACCATGGCAGCAGTAGTATTCCTACCACTATTATTACTGAGCTTATAGTTTATTTAACACATTAACTACCATGTGAGTTGTATTTAACTCATGCTAGTTTTGAGCCCAGGGTGAAGCATATGTAACGCACACGTCTCTTCACTTTGGGAGCTGCAAGAACTACTTTTCAAGTTGCATATGACTCATGCATAGAAATCCATAAATAATGACAAGTTTTTCATTAAATTAGAAAGGATCATTTTGTTTTCGGAGTTTTTATTCTGTTTTTCTAATAAAACACCATGGCCCTAAGGAAAAAATTTTTTTTGTAGTGTGACAATGTGTTAATAAATCCTCTGTTGGTAGGCATTTACTGTTTCTAGGGCTTTGTTATTTTAAACAAAGATGAACAGTCTCATCCCTAAATCCTTACTCAATATCACTGATTGTGTGGGGAGGACTTGCCTGAGGGTCCTTTGTGGATGGGACCAGGGCCTGGGATGGGGTCCAGGCCTCCGCTGCCTGGGGAGTCTGATTGGACGTGTGGACGCTCGGGTCTGCTGCTGTCCCTAATGTCCGCCCTCTGCCCCGCAGGCTGTGTGGCGCCTACCCTCCGTCCTACAACCTGACCTTCCTTTCCTCCCAGAACGTCCTGCTGGTCACACTGGTAACCAACACTGAGCGGCGACATCCTGGCTTTGAGGCCACCTTCTTCCAGCTGCCAAAGATGAGCAGTAAGGCAGGGCCGGGCAGGGTGGGGACTTAGAGGGTGACCTGAGCCCAGGAGGCTACAGGCTGCCAGGGGTGGGAACCTGCGGCCTCAAGGCCACATGTGGCCCTCCAGATCCCCAAGTGCGGCCCCTCGACACAATCCAAACTTCACAGAACAAGTCCCTTTGTTAAGAGGATTTGTTCTATAAAATTTGGGTTCAGGCAAAAGGTGGCACTCACGGATCCAAAAGGCTCTAGACCCAAGGGTCCGCTTGACCCTGTGGCCGTCAGACTGGCCCAGGTCAGTGACAGAGGCTGAAGCCAAAGGGCATTTTGCCAGCCGTCCCGGGCAGGATCCTCCTCAGAGCTCGCCAGCTCCCGGACTCGCCGCGCCTCGCTGTGCAGCCTCCGGGTGCCCGGGGCTTGGCCAAACAGGTCCTCAGTCCTCACGCTCTTTCTCCTGCCCGTCCTCCCAGGCTGTGGAGGCCACTTACGTGACGCCCAAGGGACATTTAGCAGCCCCTACTACCCGGGCCACTACCCTCCCAACATCGACTGCACGTGGAGCATCGAGGTAGGAGCTGTGGGCTGTGTCAGAGAGAGGGGGAGGAGGGACGGGGAGGGGGGGGCCTCCAGGCGGGCAGATGAGGAAGGACAGAGGAAGGGAAGGCGCGATAGTGCAGTCAGGCCCGCACTCCCATCCCAGCTCCTTGACTGGCGACTCACTGGGGACCTTTGCTGGTCACCGACCCGCTCTGCCTCAGCTTGCCCCTAGGTAAAGTGAGGTGCGGGCGCCTGTTTCAGAGGTGCAGTCAGCATGAAACAGGGTGTGTGTGGGACACAGAAAAAACACTTGTTAAGTGGCAGCGAGACAGAAGAGTAGCGCCTGTAGGTGCCCCTCACGCCTTCCCAGACAGCCGTCTCTTTTTCTTGTCTTTAAAAATGCTGGGAGAGCTTTTTTAGTAAAACTCGCACCTGTAATCCCAGCACTTTGGGAGGCCGAGGTGGGAGGATCTCTTGAGGCCAGGAGTTCGGGGCTGCAGTGAGCTGTGATCATGCCACTGCACTCCAGCCTGGGCAACAGGGCGAGGTCCTGCCTCTAAACAGACAGACAAACAGCTTCCTCAGTAGGGGAATAGTGTCCATCCTTCCTTAATAATGGAATAGTGTCTCTCCCTGCTCCGTGCTGCCACCTCCCCCACCTCATGTGACATCTTTGGGTTTGGGAAAGAGGGACAGCAGCCACAGAGTCCCAGTGGCATCTTTCTCTCCAGGTGCCCAACAACAAAAATGTGAAGCTGCGCTTCAAAGTCTTCTACCTGCTGGAGCCCCACGTGCCAGTGGGGACCTGCCCCAAGGACTACGTGGAGATCAACGGGGAGAAGTGAGCTCCTGGGGTGTGGGGGCGGGGTCCTGTCAGCCCCCTGGTGCTCCATCTCAAGCTGTCCCCCCTCACCCTGTGCCACCCGCTGCAGGTACTGCGGAGAGAGACCGCAGTTTGTGGTTACCAGCAAGAGCAGCAAGATCACAGTTCGCTTCCATTCGGACCAGTCCTACACGGACACCGGGTTCCTGGCCGAATACCTCTCCTATGACTCCAGTGACCGTGAGTGGATGTCGTTAGGAGCAGGGCCTGGTTAGAGGATCGGCCCAAGATCACTGTCTACCCTGTATCTTGCTGGCATGACACTTCCCTGATTCTGAGACAGCGCAGAATGTGAGATGCGTGTCGCTCTAGTAACTTGAGGAAAACATGCCACTTTTAGTGTATTTATTAAAGAAGGCGGGTGGTGGCTGCTGGCGCACTCTGGGGTTGTGGTCCCAGCATGCGGCACCTGGACCCGAGCGCTTCTCTCCCAGCTCTTCTGGGCCATCTGTCCCTCTGCTTCTGCGTCACCATGACTTTGACAATCTGGGCTTGTCTTTGTGGCCTTTTAGCACCTTTAGGATTAATAGCATAATTTTTAGACATATTGAAAAATACTCTTGGCTGTGTGAACAGCAATTCCTCCACATATACAATGATTTTTTATTTCAACCCTGTGTCATAGAATAACCTTGGAAGATGTTTTAACTGATCTTAGGAGTCCAGATTTAAGGTAAAATTCACTTGCACGACTTACCACCAAAGGTATAAGTGGATGAACAAATACCTTTGATCTAAACACTAACCTGTGACCAAAGCATACCTGTACAGAGGTGGTGACAGTGGCCGCCTTACAGCTTTGTCATCTGCCTGATGGCAGCAGTTGTCAGATGTCTCCCGATTTCAGAAACATTGAAATGTGGAAAATACCTTAGAATGAAGGAAATAGCTGATGTCATTTTACATTTGGATGGGACACATGCATCACCGGCCTGCCGAGCTGCCGTTGCCTCGTGTTGCAGGCGGGGAGCCCGGCCTCAGAGGCACCTGGTAGCCCAGGACAGGGCGGTGGAAGGGCCTGCGACCCAGCCAGCCTCTCCACTGTGCCCATGGCTTTCCAGCCGGAGGTTCCCACACCGGCCCTCCCACACACAGGCTGCTGGTGTAGCAACCCCTTCGCCAAAGCTCAGTGGGCTCGAGTGACGCCTGCCCTGCCCCCATAGCCCCACCCCTGCTCCTGTATGTGTTTGCAGCTGGGTCTCAGCATGGCTGTGAGGTTGGCCCAAAGGAGGGAGCGGAGGAAGGGGGAGCTGGCTGAGGGAGGTGGGTGTGTGCATGCTTCAGGCCCTCCTGTGCCCTGCAGCGTGCCCGGGGAAGTTCACGTGCCACACCGGGCGGTGTATCGAGAATTCGCTGCGCTGCGACGGCTGGGCCGACTGTACCGACTACAGCGACGAGCTCAACTGCCGTGAGTTGGGCTAGCAGCCCCGGCCTGTCCCCGCCTGCCCTCACCATGTCCCATGGCTTCTGCCAGCTGACCCCTGTGGCAGGAAGGCCCAAGGCGGCTGGAGTTTGTCCTCACCCTGCGGTGCAGAGACATCTGGCCCCTTCCCCTCTCCCTGCCATTTGGAGCTCTTGGTCTCTGTGGGAGCAGGCAGTGGAGTGTTCCAGAAGCGCGGCGGCCAGCTTCTGTAGCTAGTGTTGCAGGGAGCTCCGGGCTGCTCTCCAGAAGGGCAGGCGGTCTCCCCCAGCCCCCCCACACCATGGTTGCCCAGGTAGGGAGGCAGCTGAGCCTCAGGGCTCACCCTGCCCTCACCCCTGCTCCAGGGTGCAACGCCTCCCACCAGTTCACGTGCGCAAACAAGTTCTGCAAGCCCCTCTTCTGGGTCTGCGATGGCATGAACGACTGCGGGGACAACAGCGATGAGCTGACGTGCAGTGAGTGCTGCGGGGACAGGGACTGGGGTGCAGAGGGTGCCAGCGGGGGTGGGCTTGGGTGCAGGGAGTGCAGGTGGAAGGTAGGTGGTGCGGGGGGCGAGCCCAGGTGTAGTGAGTACAGATTGGGGGAGGGCCTGGGCTTCCCTGCTGGGCTGGTGCCGGCAGGGGCAGGTCGCTAAGTCCCTGTGTGTCCCCAGCATGTCCAGATCAGACCTTCAAGTGCTCCAATGGGAAGTGCCTCCCGAAGAGCCAGCAGTGTGACGGGAAGGACAACTGTGGGGACGGGTCAGACGAAGCCACCTGTGACAGTGGTGAGGCCTGGCGCCACCCGACTTCCTGCTGGGGAGCTTTCCTCCTGGTGGAGCTGCTCCCCAAGGAGCTGCCGTGGGCACGCGCACACGCCGTGTGCCCAGAGTGTAATAAACACAAACCACCTGCGTGTTCAGTGTGATGAGAAAGGGCATCAGTGGGGAGAGAACCTTCTGGAAGGTGGAGAACCTATAGCAGGGCTGGAAGGACAGCGGATGTGGGTGTGGCTGGGTGGGAGGGGCTGGATGAGGGGTGTTAGGTGGGTGGATCATGAGGTGCCATCCGGGGCTTTCTGGCACTGGCCCCAGCTTAGGGTTGGGTGCTGTGGATTGATTCCCTCCCCCGTGTCCTCCTCCTTGAACAGTGCACGTGGTCAGTTGCACCAAACACACCTATCGCTGCCAAAATGGGCTCTGTGTGAGCAAGGGCAACCCTGAGTGTGATGGGACAAAGGACTGTAGCGATGGCTCGGATGAGAAGGATTGTGGTAAGCAGGGGCCCTGAGTATGGTTGTGCAGGTTATTCACTGTGCAAGGTACCCACCTGTGGGTGCACTGGAGGTGGCAGTCCCACCAGCACCTTGATCACCCAGCTCTGTGCCCGGGTGAGAGCGTGTGTCTCCAGGAGCAAAGGGTGACTTTGCCAGTTGGCTCAAAACCACTGCCCCAGAGGCTAGCTCTGGTCCTGGAGAAAGGACACAGGCAGCCAGCGCATCAGCACCTCTGTGGCTTGCCTGGGGTCCTGCCACGGTGCTGGGCTGACCCTACAGACATGGCCACAGAGGAGAGTCCTGGAGAAGCGAGGCCCAGCTTGTCCAGGCACTAGACAGGGTTTCACCCTCGCCCGCCCCGTAGTTGAATTTGCAGCCTCTGTGTATTTCAGAAGGACTGGCCACAGGTTAAGTTTGAGAACAGCTGCCGCTATTCTGTGACTTCATGTCATCCATCTGCTCTTCCCCTGAGAGCTGTGCCATTCAGCATTCGCTGAGGAAATCTAAGCAAATGGCACTCAAATCAAATCTAAGCAAACCAGCAGGCATCTGGAGGCCCCTCACCGCGTTCGTGTAGAGTCGGGGTGGGGGTGGGGCATGAGGGTTTTGAATTGGGGGTGGGGGGAAGGTGGGAATCAGAGGGTCTGTAATGCTCAAAAGTAGTTCTAGGGGGTCCCTCACACTGTGCCTGCTCCCATAGTGCTGTGCATCCCAAAAGGTGACTTCCCGGAGTGGGGTCTCGCTGTACTGGTACGTGTCCCCTTGGGGTTATGTGTCCCTACCTTGACTCCTTGTCCTTTTGTTCTCTGCCCCCTCTGCAGACTGTGGGTTGCGTTCATTCAGCAAACAGGCTCGGGTCGTTGGGGGCACGGATGCAGACGAGGGTGAGTGGCCCTGGCAGGTGAGCCTGCACGTCCTGGGCCAGGGCCACGTCTGTGGGGCGTCGCTCATCTCCCCCAACTGGCTGGTGTCCGCAGCCCACTGCTACATCGACGACAAAGGGTTCAGGTGGGTGTGCAGCAGGGAGCCTCCTCGCAGGCCCTGTCTGTGAGTCATGCCAGGGCGGGCAGGCACCAGGGCAGGGAGGGGAGGGCTGGGCAGATGTCCCAGGACAAGGATTAGCAATTGCAATAAGGAAACGCACTTTTATTAGGTGCCCACTCTCAGTCAAGCCCTCTCTCTGCACCTCTCCCAACAGCTCCCTAACAGGTTAGTTAGGCAGATCTGATTATATCCTCATTCGACAGAAACTGAGGTCTAGAGAAGTGAGGACATTTGCTTGGGGTTGCACAGCCGTTAGATGGCAGAGCCAGACTGGAGCCCAGGCGTGTCGATTTTGAAGCCTGTGCAGTCTCTGTGCTGCTCGACTCTGGGATTGGCTGAGACCAGCCTTGGATTCAGTGTTCCAGCTCTGCTTGCAGGTGACCTTGGGCAAATTATTCAAACTTCCCAGGCCTTGGGTTCTTCGCTGATGACGGTGATGTTATCAGTGCTCATCCTTAGAGCTGTGAGAATTAAATATGCTGTGCTTGAGACACTTAGTGCTGGGCCTGGCACATAGTAGGTGCCCAGGACATCATAGCCTCAGACACATGGCAGACGAGAGGCCTGGAAGGAAGGGTCATGTTGGCATCCCAGGATAGGTGGGCAGGGGCCGGGGTCTGGAAGGCCAGAGAATCAGCAGGAACGGGGGCCAGGATGCAGGGCTGGGGCCATTTGTTTCTCAGCTCCCAGCCTAACCCTCTGGCCATGGGCTGCAAGAAGGAGTCTTAGGGGACAGCTTGCTCTGAAGAAGCAGGCACAGGGGCACGGGTCTTCCAGGGAGACCCACCCTCGGAAGGCAGGCACTTCCTGCTGGCCGCGTGCTCTCCTGCGGTAGACACTCCAGGAACAGCCGCAGTTCCGCAGGGAGGAGAGACGGGCACACCACGGGGAGGAGGCCTCAGGCACAGATGTGGCACATGGTCAGGCAGGTGCGCTTTGCATGTGTCATGGAGACGGATGGCAAAAACTGGGAGGAAGCAGAGCCGGCTCGATGGTCCCTGGGCCTCGTTTGGTGCTTAGAGAGCAGCCTGGTCCAGCCCAAGACCATCATTTTGTCACACTCAACTCCACCTGGGCCAGGAGTGATTTTCTTTTTGGGGTGATGGGAGCTTATTTAAGAATCTTTTTAAGTAAATATTTTGGAGCACAGACAAATTGCAAAGATGGCACAAAATTCCCGAATACGCCTCACCAAGCATCCCTTGTTGTTGACGTGTTGGTCAACATTAAGAAACCAGCATTGGCCCTTCACTGTTAACTAAGCTCCAGACTTCACGGGGCTCCTACCCTGACCTCTTTTCTGTGCCAGGAGCCAGGCCAGGCTAGCACATTGCATCTCGGTGTCCTGTCTCCAGCCTCTTCCAGGTGGTGACAGTTTCTCAGTCTATTCCTTGCCGGTCTGGAGGCCATGTGTCCTGAAGGCTGTCCTACCAGGCTGGGTGTTTCTGATGGTCTTCTCATGACTGGACTAGGGTTATGAATGTTTGGAAAGAGCATCACGTCATACCGGCAGTAAATGACGCCAACATGACTTGTTGCTGGTTAGTCTTTCTCATTTGGCTCAGCTGGTCTTCGTTGGCTTTCTCCTTTCTATACTCTGATCTTCAGATGTGAGTTCACTTGGAATTCTGTGAGGAAGGCTTGTCTCTTCTCTCCCAATTATTTAATCATTTATTTATATTTGTATGGACCTGTATATTCATTTTATGTTTGGGGTTATAATCCAGTACCATGATATTTACTTTGTTGCTCAAATTGTTCCAGATGTGACCCACCAGGAGCTCTTGGAGGTTGGCTTCTGTGTCTCTTTGACATGCTCATCTTTTTGCTTTTTTGAGCCATTTCCTTGCTTTCTGGCACTGCCAGGTACTCTCGGCTTGTCATGTATTTTCCCTGCCCTGACCCTAGCATCAGCCATTTCTCTACTGGGGATGGTATTTAGAAACCAAGGTCCGCGTGCTCGGTGTGCTCACGGTCCCAGTGTTGCTGTGCCTGGCCCCCTGGGTGGGTCGTGGTGGGCGATAGACATGTGCGTACTCGCTGACAGCTCACCTGCCCTCACGCACCACCACTGCCTCTTTTCCTTTGCTTCATTATTTCATTTCTCATTTCCTTTTCCTCCTTCTGTTGGTATCAGTCTACTTCTGCCAGTTAATAGTGCTATTAATACATTCAATAGCCACTGTTATTATTAGCGCTAGGGAGACACACGTGAGCAAGGCTTGGTCTCTGCAGACTGTACTTTGCAGACTTGCCAGAGTGGGGAGAGATGTCACACACACACACACACACACACACACACAGCACACACAGCACACGCTGTGCCAGAACCGTGTATGGCTACCTCAGGCATAGCGTGTGGAGTTAGAGTTCTGCCCAAGAGACTTCTGGGAACACCTTTATGAGCAGGGGTGTCTGAAAGGAGGGTGGAAAGGTGAGGGTGTTTGCCAGCCGGACCAGTGGCTCAGACCTTCCTTGTGTGCAGAGGCAGGGCGGTGTGCAGTGTGCCGGGGTGGGGTGGGAACCTGGAGTCAGGTTACTCTGAATAGGTTGCTGAAGCATCAAGTGTTCGGGCGGCGTTGCTGAGATGGGGTATAACGCTGTAAGAGCGCAGGCTGCCTGGGTTCAAACTGTGGCTTATGACGACATATTAGCTGTGTGATACTGGCCAAGTTACTTAACCTATCAGTGCCTGCCTGAGTCCTCATCTTATAAAGGGCGGCCCTACCTTGCAGGTCGTTTGGGAGTAAAATGACTTAGCGTTCCGGCACTGAGCAGCGCTCTGCCTGCGTGCTGGCCATTCCCAGCTGCTCTGCATCGCTCGGCATCGCCATGGGAGACCCCGATGGCTGCATCTCCACAGCTGGTCAGCTGCTGGTAGCTGCGCATACCATAAACAACCAGAGACGGGTCTGCTGATGTAATCAGATGCTGTCCTAGCTGTGTTGGCTTTAGGGAAAAGACCACTGTGGCAGGATTAGTAGAGAGGACTTCGAGATGGAAGGGGGCTGGGAAGGGGCTGCAGCCCAGGCTGTTGGCCATCAGGGCTGGCATGGGGGAGGGAGGTGGAAAGCTGCAGATGTGGGGCAGAGAGCTCAGGATCACAGGGGGTGGCGCCAGAGGGGACCAGGGTGGCTGTGCTCTCTTCCCATCCCACCATATCTGTTCAGCGCCCTTGCCCCCCGAGTTCTCATTCAGAGATGTTCCTGAAACATCTCTGCTGTTTTCCAAATGGCAAAACTGCTACTGCCTTGGGTGCCCGCCCTGGCCCAGGTGGCTCAGCACCTCTCCCACCTCCTCCCTCACCTCCCAGCACTCTGGGCCACATCCCATGAGGACAGAGCGCGTTTCCCAAGCCTGGTCATGTCGGTCTCCTGCATCAGTGCCTGCCGCCGCTCGCGGGAGGAAGCAGGAGCTCCTTCACGTGTCTAGCATGGCCCCTGCCTGTCTGTCCAGCCTCAGTTTCCTGTCCTGCCCTCACACCTTCCCCATATTCAATTTAGAGGCTTCCTGAACATTCCCTTCGCTCTCTTTAAATACGCTGCTTTCTCCCCCACCCGCAGCTTTGGCGGTCCTGTTTGACGGCAGGGCTTGGTTCCTGCCTCCCACCCTGGCCTCTTCCACAGCTTCCTGCCAGTCCTCTGCGGGACGCTTTTCACTCCGTGCTGCGATTGGTGGCTTTCATCTCTCTCGCCCCACGTGCACTGTGAGCGTGAATCCTGGGTCTAGTGCAGTCCTGGGACATCCTACGTGCCCACCAGTTGCGGAGTGAATCGATGAGCGGTCGCTGGGTGGGCGCTGGGGCCTCACTCGGCAAGTCTTGAGAATTATTTTCGGTCTTGGGAAGAAGACAAAAAGGATCTCACAAAAGCAGTTTCCAAGAAGTTATCTTCTGGCAGCAACAGAGTAGAGTGAAGAGGGACCAGAGGCCCGCGTGGCGGCCAGCGCTTCCGTCTGGGTGTGCGGTTCTGTAGGGACGTGCTGCAGGGATGGCAGGGAGGGCGGATGAGGGTTCGTGTGGGGCCAGTGGGGGAGGGGTGCTGAGGAAGAGGCCCCGTTTGGCATCGGGAGAGGGAGATTCTGTCACCTCGAGACCTCCCTGAGAGGTCGGGGGAAATGAAGCATGTCCTTATGCTCTTCTGTGTCCTACACATTTTCTGTTTTAAAGATACATTTTTCCACTGTTTGATTTTGAAAATTTTTCAAACCTACAAAATGTTGCAAATACAATGAAAGCAAAACATAAAACAAAGACTAGCACAGTGAGCACCTCATACCCTGTGTCTGCATCCGCTAATGGTTCAGCTTGACCACCGTTGTTAAAGCCCGGCTCCTCGCACACGCACGGCACGGGCATTTCGGAGCCGTTTCCGAGTCAGGCGCAGCTCTGCGATGCCTCTCCCGCATCACATCGGCCCGCGTCTCCCGAGAACAGGGACGTTCTCCCGAGTAGCCCGTGAGGAGGTCACACCCAGAAACGGTGGCATCGACGCGGCGCCATGAGCCAGCATGCTGTCCACACTGCGCATCTCCCCCCGGCGTCCCAACCGTGTTCTTTCTACCTTTTTGAAAAATTCTAGGATGCGGTCAAGGGTCATGCCTTATACTGCATCATGAGGTTTCTTTAGACTCTTTCTACTCTAGGGTGGTTCCTCTAAGCCTTTTATTTGTCGTCTCTTATGGCATTGGTGTTTCTGAAACGTTCAGACCAGTTACTTTGCAGGATGTCTCTCCATTTGGACTTTTCTGATTGTTGTTCACGGTCTGAGTTGGGAAGCGCTACACAGGTGACGCGCAGCCTTCTCAGGACGCACGTGCTTTCGGGTGGTGGGAGGGTTGGGAGAGGAGCCCGAGTACCTGGGTCAGTTGGGGTCCACCGGGTTCTCCATCATGAAAGTACTGTTCGCCTTGGTTATGAATGCATCACGTTGGGCGATACTGTGAACGAGTGAGAGTGTCTGGTCCCCAGCAGTCGCGCCCAGCGGCCCGGCATTCGCTGCCGATGATTCTTGCGTGTGCAGAGCGCTGCTGTGGCAGGTGCAAATGGGATTCCTTATGGTATAATTGCTTCTAAATTTAGCAGCTGGTTTTTCTCTAGAAAGAATAGCTTTCCTGGCCAGGTGAGGTGGCTCACACCTATAATCCCAGCACTTTGGGAGGCTGAAACGGGAGAATCACTTGAGGCCAGGAGTTCAAGACCAGCCTGAGTAATAGAGCGAGACCCGGTGTATACAGGAAAAAAAAAATTTCTTCTCCCCTTACAAGCTATTTTTTTTTTTTTTTTTGAGACAGAGTCTCACTGTGTTGCCTGGGCTAGAGTGCCATGGCATCAGCCTAGCTCACAGCAACCTCAAACTCCTGGGCTCAAGTGATCCTTCTGCCTCAGCCTCCCGAGTAGCTGGGACTACAGGCATGCGCCACCATGCCCAGCTAATTTTTTCTCTATATTTTTAGTTGACCAATTGATTTGTTTTTATTTTTAGTAGAGACGGGGTCTCACTCTTGCTCAGGCTGGTTTCGAACTCCTGAACGCTTGCCTCGGCCTCCCAGAGTGCCAGGATTATAGGCGTGAGCCACCATGCCCGGCCCTCATAAGCTTTTTTGAAATTACATTTCAAAAAATTACATTTAGACTCAGGGTGGACTGTTGCACACCCCACCCTGTTTTATTGTTCTGAGTGTGTAATAATTTCACCCTATCTTTATTTATTTTGGTGTTTGTGTTATCCTGACTTTAGCTAGTGAGTGCTTTGTCAGGTTGGTCAGGCCGGGGTTTGAGTGCTCGCTCACTTCCTGCAGAAACAGAATGTTCTGGGTTTGCTTTACACTTTCCCTGCCCCAGATCTGAAATCAGTCATTTCTCCAGGGAACCCTGGCTCCTTTCAGTAGAGAAGGGCACTTAGAAACCAAGTTCTGGGCGCTATTGGGGAGGGCATTGCTTTTAGGCAGTTTTCTAAAAATCCTGAGCTTTTACTGATACCTCAGATCTCAGTGCGTGTCTGTGTGTCCCTGTCCCCACCCTGGGAGTTGGCTCCGGGCAGCATCTGTGTGTTTGCGTCTTTGCTGGGTCCTCCTGTACGTGATACAGTTTCAGAATCACTAAACCTATTCTGCTGCTAACAAAAACCTAGTACATAAAACTCAATGTAGTTTTCAGTTCATTTTGGTCTTAGGATATATACCACTGTGTTCAAAAATTATTTGGATTGATTTTTGTATTATTCCTTCTGGGAAAGAGCAGGTTCCCAAGATGCCTATTTTTTGATAATCAGATTAAAAGTGTATTCAAAGAGCGGGGGAGAGAGGTCAAGAAGGGTTTATTGCTGCAGAGGGAGGTACTTAGTAAAGTTTCCAGTTTAGGGTCAAGACCAAGAAAGAGGCCACCCCTGCCCCCACCCCACACAGCAGCTGCTGGGCCTGGTCTGCGGGGGGCGGCCTTCTCCAGGCGTCCGGGCACTCAGCCGGCAGCGGCGTGCGCAGACCCGTGCATCCTCACACGGCCTCACGGCGGCTCTCCCTCCCAGGTACTCGGACCCCAAGCAGTGGACGGCCTTCCTGGGCCTGCATGACCAGAGCAAGCGCAGCGCCCCTGGGGTGCAGGAGCACAAGCTCAAGCGCATCGTCCCCCACCCCTCCTTCAACGACTACACCTTCGACTACGACATCGCGCTGCTGGAGCTGGAGCAGCCAGCGGAGTACAGCTCCGTGGTGCGGCCTATCTGCCTGCCCGATGCCTCCCATGTCTTCCCCGCGGGCAAGGCCATCTGGGTCACAGGCTGGGGGCACACCCAGCAGGGAGGTGAGCTTTGTTAGGGCCGGGGACCTGCAGAGCGCCTGGGGCCTTCCCTGCTCTGTGGTGCCTCTGCGTTTCCAGCCCACATACCCGGCACGTCTGCTGGCCTCTGGGCTGGCGGCTCACCTGCCCCCTTTCCCTCTGCCTGGCAGGACCAGGCTGTCCAGGGCGGAGTGGAGGCGTCTGTTAGGAGGGTGTGGGATTTGCAGGCCAGGCTCTGGATTGGAGGCCTGACAGCCTGGCTGCGCCCCTTAAGTACCTGAGGGACCTTGGCAAGGTGCATAAACTCTCTGACCCTGACACTTTATCTGCAAAATGAAGATCAAAACACCTTCCCAGATGGTCCTTAAGAAACGTGGGAGCGGCGTGGGTCTGAAGCACTTTGTGACTTAGGCCCCCTGAGCAGTGCCTGCGTCACGCCCCGTCCTGGGAACCAGCCTCCACTGCCACCTGGCCCTTCTGCTGCGGCTGAGGGAAGCAGGCATTAGTTGGAAAATGCTAGATTGAAAAAAATCTGCTATGATATTAACGTAACACGTTGCAGAAAAGGTGTAGAATAGAGAGGAAAAGAACAAGCCGACCTGACAGCTCTGCTGCCCTGACAGAACCCAGTGGCATTCGTGCACTTTCTGTCTCCCGCTTTTTGTTTCCTGGGCCCTGGTTACCGTGGTGTCTGTGGGTCTCCCATCACAGGACAGATTTTCAGCTTGTCCCCACTTACTCTCTGTGGCTGCCTCCCAGATGTGCCCTCAGTTACTTAACCATTTGTCAGCCCCTCAGCGCGCCCTGCCTCTCCCCAGGCACCGCGGCGCTGGTCCTGCAGAAGGGCGAGATCCGCGTCATCAACCAGACCACGTGTGAGGAGCTCCTGCCGCAGCAGATCACGCCCCGCATGATGTGCGTGGGCTTCCTCAGCGGCGGCGTGGACGCCTGCCAGGTGCGCGTGGGCGGCAGGGGAGGCGGGGTGGGCCGAGGCAGGGCAGGGGCTGGGGCAGGGGCTCACGGCAGGCCTGTCTCCGCTCAGGGTGATTCCGGGGGCCCCCTGTCCAGCGTGGAGACGAACGGGCGGATCTTCCAGGCCGGCGTGGTGAGCTGGGGGGAAGGCTGCGCGCAGAGGAACAAGCCGGGCGTGTACACCAGGCTCCCTGTGTTGCGGGCCTGGATCAAAGAGCAAACTGGGGTGTAGGCGCACGGGCTGCCCACCCCAATGTGCACATCTTTGGGGCCACCGGACACACCTACCTGCAGGGCTGCCCACCAGACACGCCAACACGCCCACCTGCAGGCTGCCTGGACCGCTTACTGCATCCCTGCCTTGGGCCCCCAGAACCCAGACTGTGAACGGCATCCCCAGGACTGCGTGCCGGGGAGCCCTCCCCCCACTCTGCTCCACAGTGGGCTGGGCTGAGGAGGGGAGGACACTGGTGGTGCTGGTGGCCCAGCCAGGGGCAAAGGTTTGAAGACACAGCCTCCCCCTGCAGCCCTAAACTGGGCCAGTACTCTTCCCTGCAGATGTGCGTCGTCTGTCCCCAAGGAGCAGCCGCAGCCAGTTTCCGGGACTTCCTGGGTGGAGGTGGGGCTGCGGACTCTGGGCTGTGGGGTCCTCGGGTCACACTCATCAGGGAACCCAGGCCAGAAGAACCTTGGGAAACAGGCCTAAGGTTGGAATGTTTCACCAGCGCCCAGGGTGGGCTTCAGTGTGTGTGTTTATGTATATGAGTAAAACATTTTATTTCTTTTTAAGTATTTTTTTTTCTTACTAGAGTCGGACCCTCCTTTCTCCTTCCTTCTAGCTCTGTTTGCAAGAAACTGGACTTAAATCCCCCTCAGCACAGATCCTGGAGTCCGGCTGAGCGGAGCCACCGTGGCCTGTCTCCTCCAGGCCAGCAAGGGGCTGTTCCTGCTCCTGCTGCAGCTTCCGAGCCCAGGGGCCTGGCGCCCTGAGCGGAGGGCCACACGGGCTGGCGGGGAGCCTGGCGTGTTAAGGGGAGGGGATGGGCCTCCCCTGGGCCCATCTCAGGCCTGGGCCCGTCCCAGGAGAGGGAGGAGCTTTGTCAGAGGGAAATGGGAGGAAGCGAGGCTCTGTGTTCGGTGAGGAGGTGGTCATGTGAGCTGTGCGTGTGCGCGTGTGTGTGCATGCGTGTGCACACGGACACGAGGCCGTGCATGAACCCCGGCTGTCCAGCCTGGGCTTAGTGGGTGGGTCCTGAGGCCTTGGAGGAATGAAGCTGCCTTGCTCAAGGGTACCCGCACCTCCTGTGCCATGCGCCTAGATTTTTACTATTAATGTGAAGCGTCTTTCTCCTTGCTTGGGGTGGCCCAGAGGGACAGTGTCAAAGATCTGGGGAGGAGTTAGGGAGCTTGGGAAGGGACATTTGAGGCACCATGCGAGCTGGGGAAGAGGAGTGGCATAGGAAGAGTGATCACATGGCCAGTGTCATGAGGGCGGAGGGGTGGCCTTTGCTCATCGCTGTGTCCCCAGGTCAGGCCTGTTTCTAGAAGATGCTAATACGCATTTGATAAAGGAGTGGTCTTTACTCTCCACAACTGTGGAAACAAAATGGAGGAAAGGATGCAGTCTGGTGGGAGCAATCCGGCAAGACTTCTCAGAGGAGGTGGGGTTTAGCTGCCTCTTTCCTTTTAGCCTGTGTTTCACTCTCTGGAGGGAAAGAAAGGCTTTGTCTGGAACCCACACAAGCATTCATGTTGGGTTTTCCTCCCAGGGAAGGGTCAAGGTGCGGGAAGTACAAAGAATGAAGATGACACCAAAAGACTATGCAGACTATACCGTGTTGTAAATGTCCTTTTCTCCCCTGACACGGTCACTTCCTCCTGATTGTGTTGGACAGAAGTGTCCCGGTGCAGGTGCTGAGCAAGAGACTACATTAAATGGATAGGTTCCACGTGGCACGTGTGTGATCTGGTTCCTAAGTGTGCGTGAACGTTTGTGGCCAGGGCTTAGCCCAAGTATAGATGTGGTTGCCCACACCATGAGGTTCAGGGAGGCCAGCCCAGCCTGTGCCACCCACAGCACCCTCACTTTCCTCTGTGGCCTCACATCTGTCTTGCCAGCTCACTCCCCCGGTCAGATACGCAGGCCGGGCTGTCAGAAGACTCCTGTGAAAAGCTTGCTCCTGAATGGCAGCGTCTCCCTCTGGTTCTCCTGTTCTAGGTTGATGTGGTTTAGCAGACTCAGTTTCCCACCTGGGGAGCGGGTTAAAAACACAGATGAGTCTTTCAGGATCACCCCCACCCTTTCCAGACTCTTAGTGGGAGGTCTGGGGTGGTGACTAGGCGTGCCAGCTGTGACAGTCGTTCTCAGTGTGCTCCCTGGGCAGGAGCGTCGGGTCCGCTGGGACTCAGGCACAGTCTCATGTTGTAGCCAGACCTCCTGGATCAGAAACTCAGTCAGGGGCCAGTGGTCTGCACTCTAAGAGGCCTTCCAAGTGATTCTAACACATGGTGAAGTTTGAGAAGCACTGTCCTAGCAGGGGGTCTTGCCACTTCAAGTGCCATGGACTCATGGCATCACCAAGCACTCCGCTGGGAACCCAGAGCTGTGGTTTGCAGACACGCCCTTGGCCCTGGCATCCTGGCAGGATCCAGGCGGAATTTAGAGAAGCATTTGATTCCTGGAAAATCAGTGGAGTATCAATGCCTTTAAAAAGATTATGGAAGCTGGTGTGGTGGCTCATGCCTGTAATCCTAACACTCTGGGAGGCCGAGGCGGGAGGATCACTTGAGGCCAGTATTTCAAGACCAGGCTGAGCAAGAGCAAGACCTTATCTCTACAAAAAATAGAAAACTTAGCCAGATGCAGTGGCACAGGCCTGTAGTCTCAGCTAGTCAGGAGGCTGAGGCAGGATGTTCACTTGAGCCCAGGAGTTTGAGGTTGCAGTGAGCTATGATGATGCCATTGCAGTCTACCTGGGGTGACAGAGTGAGACTCTTGTCTCAAAGAAAAAAAGATTATGGAGCCAAGTTACTTTCGACTGGGAAGAATCCTTAACCAGCTGGAAATCAGACACATCACAGAGACACATTGCTGATAGCTCTAATGAAGACAGACGTGGCTGGTACAATCTGAGTTGACAACAGACAATGGCCAGAGGCCTACGTGGGCCTCTACTGACCTGCCTTTCCCCCACCCCGGGTGCTGCAGCTGGGGTCCGGAGAGTGAGGGGAGGGTGGCTGGGCGAGCTGGGGGCAGACCTCGTGCACCGAGGCCTGGCCGTCCTAGGGAGAGCGCAGCGCTGTGGTTGGGCCCCCACAATCTCAGTACTCCCGTGGAGGCTTTCCTCCTGTCCAGCTATTTTTGTTGCTGGGGTCTTGAGGTGATCCATGTCTCTGGTCCCCCCAAGCCACCTTTTATCTCAGTTGTTTTAGCCACTAATCAAAAGCATGTAGTTTCATGAATGTTTAACTCCGGGTCCTGCCCATTGTAGCCACACACAGTCTGACCGTGACCTAGATTCTGCAGGAATCACAGTGAAATTTGGATTAGTTAGGACAAACTTTGTGAAAGAGTTAAGGTTTCAAATTGGAGGTCTCCAGAAAGACCGGCAGCCATGCACCCTGGGGCCGGGGAGGCCATTGTTCCTGCTGCGGGCCACACGGTGGCGATGCTGGGCTGTTCAGGGGAGCGCGCTCACCGGGCTGGCTGGAGACCAGGGGCCGTCTGCTGTCACTGGGCTGCTGCTGCTCCCTGGCCTCGTGCCAGCGCAGTGCAGTGCAGTCGGTGCCTGTCTCGGAGTGAGCATCCACGGAGGTCCCCCCTCCCCCTGCACAAAGCCTTCCCTGGTCAGTCCTTCAGCCCTTTAGTGTCCCCATCCCTACCCCAGTCTGCAGGCAGGACCTGCTGGCACATAGGCACTGGGACCTGGAGGACGACACATTCCCAGGGAAGCCCCGAAAGGTGGCTTTGGGGTTGAGAACAGAGAGGTGCCCTGTGGGCAGAGGTGGGTGTTACCTCCAAAAGTAAGCAAGCAGGTGTGAAACATTACACAACTGGCGCTGGAGACAGCTGTGCAAGGTCACCTACGACACGCAGGCATGTCTGTTCAGACACGCATACACACAGGGATTTTAGGGGTAGAGCCGTGAGAGTGTGTGTGTGTGTGTGTGTGTGTGTGTGTGTGTGTGTGTTGACCTCCCCAGTCTGGGAATAAACTGAGTAGAAGATGCCACAAGAACTTGACCTGGCTGCTACACCAGGTCATCTCCCTCCCCTCCAGGGCACCCAAGATGCCCACAGACTGTAAGTCAGCTGCATGTGACCAAACATTGCTTGTCATTTTTGTAGGTGTGAGATGCATGTGCATGCATGTGCACGTGTGTTGCCCACCTGCAACCACATGTAAGGGAAACTGGATCTTTTAGCCAGAGATTCTCAGACATCTGAATTCCATGGAGCAGTGAAATGATAGGAGAAACTCAGGTCCAGCGTGGCCAACGTTTAATGAAGAAAGCTCCCAAGTGCTTTATGGATCCCATTTCATTTAAAACTCACAACAACCTTATGATCATTCCCATGTTACAGGCACCAAGGCACCAAGAATTTGAATGACGTGTGTAAAGTCCCACACCTAGGAAGTGCAGCACTGGGTCAAGGATCTGAATGCCGGTGCTGTGGCTCCAGCGTTCCAGCACTGTGCAGTGTGATGCATGTCCATCCCTCCACAGTTATTCACAGACTGTCACCATCATTTCATAGATGAAATTTTAACATGTAGACTGAAGGTAGGTCATACTCTTAGTACAAAAGACAGTCTTCTAAATGCTTTAATTTTTGTGCAAACACTCAGACTGTCTCAGGGCAGCATATACGTGTGGACCAGCGTTTGGGAACATTCCTCTAAGTGTGAGCTCCCCTTTCTTTTGGGAATCCTGGCAAACCTCCCAGAGAGACCTTCTGGCTGCCAGAAGACCCGCTTCCCAGGCTGGGGTTGGCTCCAGGCTGGTCATGCAATTATCTTTCCTCTGCTTTGCCACCCATCCTAGGTGGAACAGGATGTCACTGCTTATTGGATCCCTGGAGTCCACCTAGCCAGAGGGAGGGTGATTTTCATTAGCCATGATGCCATCTCAATTTGCCCAGTAAGGATGGCTGGTTGGGGCAGGGAGGAGGGGAGAATGTTGGTTGGAGGAGGTGGGGACGATGCTTGTCTCAGGCCAGCTGCCAGGCTGGGGTTCCTCAAGGGGACGGTCATGGAGGGAGCTCGGAAAGGCTCTGACTACCCCTGAGAGTGATGACCCCAAACCCCAAAGCAGGAATAGGAATATTTCTCACCTGGTTTTAAATTTTGGGACTGCCTAGACAATGGTTCAAACTGTTTTACTACAAGACAACAAGCTGGGCATTGATGATGGGGGATCTCAGGGTGGCCATTTCCCTTAGGTCCGTGGGGTGGCACAGGCTCCCGCAAGCCACAGCCGGCAGATGCCAGCAGGGGGACTGGCCTGGCTCCGCTCCAGGGCACTGGCTGACCACAAAGGGAGGCCCCTGTCCCATCATCTTCACACTCTGGGCTGTTCCTGGCCCTGGGGGTTATGCCTTCAACACACTAATTGTTTTTGTGGCTTATAGTGAGGACACTGTATTTAGATGAAGAAATCCTAACTCTTAGGATTCCAAGAGCTTGACTATCCCTTTTCTGTTTCTCTCCTTTTCTTCTCAAGAGGACTGTCTGCTCCCCAGTCCCACCATCCTGTGCCTGCAGCTCGGAGACTATATGTTCATTCTACTCTTTCCAGTCACCTCCCATGGTTTCCTAAAAAGCCACTGTCCAGAGTTGTGTCCAGGCGTAGGTGGAGTCAACTCCATTGTCTGTTTGTTCCATTGTCTCAGAATCTTCCAGCAGGAAGGATGTGTGTATTTTCCTGGGATGCGAACTTGACTTTCCTTTCCCCTTGGCTGGCTGTACGTCCCCTCCCCACACGCTGCCTGAATTTACCTTGAAGGTTATCACTGTTTCCCTCCCACACCCCTGGGATGGAGAATAGCTCAGTCTCTGTGCCAGACCTCTCTGGAAGCTCATATGGTCCTGTTTGACTCAATAGGGGAATTCTTCCACCCTGGCATCTGCTCTTTTTCCACAGAGCTGCAAGGACACAGTGTGGGGGCAGGGTGGGGAGAGGGACCGGGTCCACCAGCGAAGTGGAGAGAAGATCTCACTCTGCACACAGACGTGCCTTCAGAGAACAAGTCCCAAAATATACAGGGCTTCTGACACCTCTTTGAAATACATAATTGAAGTACTGCCCAAAAACTCAAGGAAGAAAAAGAGGACAAAAGAAACATATAGGTACAAATTAGGAGAAAAGTAAAATCTGTTTGAAACATCTGATGATGTGAAAATTGGACAATGATTGTATTTATATAAGCCAGGGGAAGGGATGAGGGGAGAAGCCATCCATTAATTCAGCAAATCTGTGCTGTCTGGGACTGACCAGGGAGAAGGGCACTCGATGCTTAGGCTCCTCAGGCCGGGGCAGTCACTCAGGAAGCAGGGTCTTGAGGCGTCCAGAGCAGGGGGAAGTCACGTGGTCTGGCTGCCAGGCCTGGGCTGAGCACAGGAAAACGTGCCTCTGTCCGAAGCCTTTCTGGGTGTCTGCAACGATGTTTCCACCAACCTTCAATTGCTCCTTTGAACGTACTTCCTGGGACAGCTGCTGCCTGAGGGGCATCCTTTTAAAACTGGAAGAGTGCCACCATCCAGCCAACCTCATGGTTGGGAAAAGCTTTAAATTCAAGGTCACCTAGGCCAAACTACAGCAAAGCATTTGCATCTGCTCCTAACACTGTTGAGAGCACAGACAAGCTCCAGTGCCGGGGCCCTCGCTGCGCCTCCACCCCTGTCTGCCCTCGCCCAGGGGGATTCCAAGCCACCTCTGTTTCTCCCCGCTGGAGACGGGCACTGGGTAGGATCAGGAAGGTGGTCGACTCCCAACGGTATATAACATACGTAAGCGACAACCAGGAGTGTGTGCTAAGTGCCTTGTACACGTCATCTCACATCATCGTCATCTCACATCATCGTCATCTCACATCATCGTCATCACGGTCCTATGAACTGGATTTTATCGTTCTTTTCACATGAGAGGAAACTGAGGCCGGGAGACAGTCCTGTGAGCATCTTGCTCAAGGTTGCTCAGTAAGGGAAGAGGAGGGACGTGGCCCAGCTGCTGGCTCCAAAGCCTGGGCACTGCCTTCCGGGCCCACGCGCTCTCCACCTGGAGCTTTGGGATGCTGGGCCCCAGACTTCCTTGCCAGGTAATAAACTCTCTGGCTTAGGCACAACAGTGAGTTGAAAAAGGCCAACACGAACTTTTACTAGTTGGGCTCTGAAATGGCTCCTTCAGCAGTTTCCAGATCTTTCCCATTCCCATTTCCTTGGCTACCCCCAGCGGCCCCTGGGCCTTTCCCTTCCTCAGGGGCCAAACCATCTGCTTCCTCTTACTCCCCTGCCTGGAGCAGTGGGGACTGGAGAGAGAAAATGTTTCCCTGAGGTCTTGGCCGTGGGCAAGAGAACCACATGTTCCGTCCTCTGATTCAGAAGGATCATTCTGTGACCCTCATCTTCCTCGGTTGAGCCATGTATTTCCGCTGAATGCTGCTTGGCCTGGTGGAGCTTAAGCAAAGGGAACAGAGGCCCAAAGTGAGGGGTTACCGCAGCCAGAGCGCAGTGGAAACCAGGATTGATAGCACTCCGGCGGGCTGTGGAGCCCTCCTGGCCCTGCCAAGCCCAGGGCGGTCCCCTGCGCTCAGACTGTCCAGTCCCAAAGAACACCCACGAGCTGAACCTGTGTGAGGGGACAGAAATGTTTCTGCATTACCAGTGATGAGGATTTTCACTGAGACCTGGGGGAAAGTAGCAAGAGCCAGAGCTGAAAATACAATTCCATTTTGCTCTAGTTCAAAGGCTTTTGAAAAAAATAGTTAGTTTAATTGGGTATTTATATTAAAAAAAGGCTTTTGATTTGGTTTTAAAAATAATGTTTTGTGAATTTGGGTTGAGGGGAAAGCAAGATGGCTTTGGCTTCAGCCCCGCCAGTCCTGGCCGGAGCAGCAGGCCCGGCGGGCGCGGGTCGGGCCGCGGGAGGGCGCTGGGGCGGCACAACCGGTCCATAGCCCAGCCGAGGGGTCACGGGACACCCAGACCGCGCCCCGCACCGCTCCAAGGCTGGCACGGGTTGCTGGGTGTTTTCATCACACCGTGCCTCGCCCTGCCGTGGAGAGGCTGGAAGACGCTTTCTAAAATCCCAAGGAGTTCCCTAAGCTCTTGACCTGGACGGTCAGTTTCTGCACAAGTGGCGCGGGCCTCGTCCATGTGACTTGGGAGTGTCCGGCTGGAATCATAAGGGAGCCCTTGGCAGATTCCTGGGTTGGAGCAGGTTCGGGGAGTCTAAGGGAATTGGGGACCGTGGTCGCTGCTCCGGGGAGCCAAGCGCACTCCTTACGGTTGAGAGAGCCCCACGCACGACACTGCCCGGGTCACCTCTGCCAGAGCCTGGCTTTCATGCCACATAATGTGTCTGGAAATCTTCACAGCTCTAAAGCTCTTCTCCCCCAAGGTTAAATAGTGTTAACCCTGAAGGCTGAACTCCGATCTTTTTTTTTACTCAAAATTCTTTCCTAAGGGCGCCAGATGAATCAAGCTCACAAACGGTAAAATCCCACTACGCAGGTTTTGTTAACCAAATACAGTGTGGTTTACTTCCCGACCTCATTCCGGTATAGCATTAGCATCACCTAAAAGATAGAAAGCCCCCATCTTAACTCAAGCATCCTAGCAGATCCTTATCTTACCTTGAAAGATTCTCCAGTCTGGACCTCCCAGAGTGCTCACACCTTTATCTTAAATTAAGCATTTCCTTTCTGGTCTTTTAGACAAAGCCTAACTCTCTCAGCCAATTGTCAGCCAAAGACTCTTTAAACCCACCTACAACCTGTAAGCCGAGCTGTGAGATGTCCCACCTTTTTGGGCCAAACCAATGTATGCCTCCTACGTATTGATTTATGGCTTTACCTGTAACTCCTGTCTCCCTGAAATGTATAAAACCAAACTGTTCCGCAGTCACATGAGTCCACTAGCTCAAGGCTTCTTGGGAGTGGCTCCAGGCCATGGTCCTCAAATTTGGCTCAGAATAAACCTCTTTCAAATATTTCAGAGTTTGGATTTTTCCATCCACAATTCCTTGAAGTTTTCTTTTCTAGCTTCTTAGCCACGTCCACACCAAGTACCAGGGCAGCTGGGGAGGATGTCGGTGGAGGGTTGCGCCAAAGGGCGACCCTGTGCCGTGAGGAGCTTGACCTCTCTATGGTGCTTTGTTATTTCAGGCGCGGTCACAGAGGTTGTTAGGAAGTATGTTAAGGTTCCTATGATACTTGGTTTTTTATGAAAGCAAACAGTGACCTGATCACCAGACTTCCACTACTGTGGACCCATGTCCTGTAGCTTCACGTCTGAATGATACTTCATGACTTCTGACTGTGCCAGGCCTGGTGCTGGGCACTGGGTGCACTGGGGGCACGGCCATTACCCTCAAAATAACTCCAGGAGGAGGAAGAGGCGGAGGTAGGAGGCGACTCGCCTGACCAGGCCAGTGAGTGCTCTCGGGCCCTGCCCTGCCTGTCACAGGAGGCAGGAAAGAAACTTCAAGGGGCAGGGAGCACACCTGCATGTCTTGAACAATTTTAACGCCCAGCTACTGAAAGGTGAGTTTTTGATCTGGAAAGGTAAGCGTATTTGTTACCTACCACATGTTCCCGTCACCCTCGAGTCACTGGACCGTAGACAGAGTCCAAATGCCCCTCCGCGTGATGCCCCAGACACTTTCTCATTGGGATTCTCTACCTGCACGTCGGTTATTCTCGGACTGCACCAGAGCTAACCTGTCGCAAGCAGGGATCCAACCTTGGTGTTGACACTGAACAGGTTATGCAACTTCCTATTCACCGCATGGACACGCTTCAGAGTTCAGGGACTCGGTGCCAAGTGCCATGCGGCTGGCAGCTGCGTCCGAGGGAGATGGGATCACAGGGCAAAGCCGAGCTGCTTGCTTTCCTCTGCTCTTGGCTTTGCTCCCCCTGCACCCCACTCCAACCTACACTTTCCGGTGGGAGAGGAACGGGAAAATCTGCTGCACGTGTTAGAGCTGGGTGGAACCAACGGCTGTGCACAGAAGGTCCTGGGGCAGAGAGAGTCAGCAAACTGGGGACATTCCTTCCACCACTGGTGCCTGTTACCCACAGCGAGGAGGGGTGTGGGAGGAGGGGGAGGCCAGCACCAATTTCACTCCATGTGACAAGGCTTTTGGTCGCATGTGCTTCAAGGGTGGAGGTTCAGGGCCCCACAGTCTGCCAGGGCCTGGCAGGAGTCCTGGGAGTGGGCACTTGGGTGGGCGTGACTAATGGTTCTAGGGCACTCCAGTGACGCGAGGACTGGGGCTCCCAAGGTGCCCCCTTACTGAACTGGGAAGGCCTTCTCCTTCAGTGTTCCCTGCTCTGCAGTGAGAGAAGTTCCGTGTACATGTGTATGTGTCTGTGTATATATATTTGCATGTTTGAGGGCACTTGTAGTGTGCAAAGTCAAGGTAGAACTCTGCTACAAAGTCAGTTTCTTTCTCTTAGGACCACATCTGACAGTCTGGGTCCATGTAGTGGCTTGGAGTTCTCATGGGTGTCACACAGATGTGCTGTGTGGATGCCGTGGAACTCCGGCTCAGGAGAGAGATTATGCACAAATGTGCTGGCACATGAGTTGGGTACTAGTGGATGATGGGTGCTTAGTTTTCCCCTGCAAATGCACATTGTCTCCTGTTTAAATCTCACCCCCTTCACAGGCCTCTCCAGGGTAGCTATGCATATCTCCTCCCCCGCTGGAAGTTCTTGGGGAAGGGAAATGGTTTTACAAAAGCCACTTCATGTTTCTGGGTGGAAGAAGTATACATGTTTGTGAAGGACATCTGCATGTGTGTGCATTCTGGGGTTAGCACACATAGGATGTGTAGTCCCCCTGTAGGAAAGGATATGTCTGGATAGGGTCTTTTAAATGCCATTTTAAACTCCTACAGAAGGGCTGGCGCAGTGGCTCATGCCTGTAATCCTAGCCCCCTGGAAGGCCGATGCCAGAGGATTCCTTGAGCTCATGAGTTCGAGACCAGTCTGAGCAAGACCAAGACCCCTGTCTCTACTAAAAATAGAAAAAATTAGTTGGGCATGGTGGTGGGTGCTTGTAGTCCCAGCTACTCAGGAGGCTGAGGCAGGAGGATTGCTTGAAGTTAGAGGTTGCTGTGAGCTAGGCTGACGCCACAGCACTCTAGCCTGGGAGACAGAGTGAGATTCTGTCTCAAAAAAAAAAAAAAAAAAAAAAAATCCTACAGAAGCCAAAATATTTGATATGATAATGAGCTATGCTCTTCTAAAAAAAAGTTAAGACCTATAACTGCTGCTAGCACCTGGCTCTACCTCAGAGCAACTTGGCATGTGTTGGAGAGAC
This sequence comes from Cheirogaleus medius, assembly GCA_008086735.1. Taxonomy (NCBI): domain Eukaryota; kingdom Metazoa; phylum Chordata; class Mammalia; order Primates; family Cheirogaleidae; genus Cheirogaleus; species Cheirogaleus medius. Next base: position 74,614 of record VBSM01000639.1, on the reverse strand, counting down.
AGGCTTCCTCTGAGTTAGCCCAGGAAAAGATATTATGCCTGGAAGCAAAGCCCCTGCATGTTCAGTTTCTCTGCCGTTTCACGTTTGAATCTCTCTGGCATTGCCCATTCTATTTTGGCTACTTCCCACAGAGACCTCAAAACAAAATCCCCTGGAGAGGCTGCCTCGCTGCTGGTCTGCAGGCCGGGCGGGCACACTCCTTCACTCCTGCCCTCGTCCCAGTGTCCACTGTCATTTCCTCACACGGCCACCAACACCCGTTTCCCTGCTCCTTCTTTGATTTTTCTCCTTAGCACCAGCTAACACTATATTTATCTCGTTTATTCTTGGTCATACCCCCCGCCCCTCCCGGTTCCCCCACCAAGAATACAGCCTCCAGGAGGCAAGACCTCTGGTTCCACTCGGCGCTGCACGTGCAGAGCCTGTGTGCTGGTCACTCAGCGCTGCTGAAGGAGAGGAGGAAGAGCAGGCAGCAGAGAATTCGGACCTGAGAAATATCTCTGGAGCTTTCAACCCCACCAACCTGGGTTACCAGAAACTAAATTGTTAGAAAGCTAATAACAACGAAATAACCAGCTAAACAACTGAATTTGCATGACTATTCCTGGGGGGTGGGGTGGAGAGTGGGGGGTGGAAACTCTCTGCTCAGCCTAACTCTGAAACTCAACTCTTGAACCTGGCTCAGAACTTTGCCTAATTCTTGCCCTATTTTTCTCCCAGACACAGAGTTCCCGCTCAAAATGGGGAGGCTGCCTAAGCATTTGAGGAAGTCATATATGTAGTGTTGATATAGCTTAGAATTGTGGTCCCCAACCCTTGGGTCCCCAATCCCAGGGCAGTGGACGAGTACCAGCCCACGGCCTGTTAGGAACAGGGCTGCACAGCAGGAGGTGAGCAGCTCCCCGTAGCTAGCATCCCTGCCTGAGCTCCGCCTCTTGTCAGATCAGCAGCAACATTAGATTCTCATATGAGTGTGAACCCTACGGGAAACTGCACATGCGAGGGACCGAGGCTGCACACTTCTTATGAGACTGTAATGCCTGATGGTCTGAGGTGCAGCTGAGGCGGTGATGCTAGTGCTGGGCAGTGGCTGCAAATACAGATTATCATTAGCAGAGAGGTTTGACTGCACAATAAATGTAATGCGTTTGAATCATCCCGAAACCATCCCCATCCTCCCCGTGGCCTGTGGAAAAATTGTCTTCCATGAAACCAGTCCCTAGTGCCAAAAAGGTTGGGGCCCACTGGCTTAGAACACAGCAGGTATCCTCCATTGCTCAGATGAGACCTGGATGTGAGATCATAGGCCCACTTCTCAGCAGACACTCTCCCCAACCCTCCCCATTTCAGCCCTGCTGTCCCGAGTACACATCCCTCCTTCCTGCCTCACTCCCATGCCTTTCTGTCGGGCTGTTGCCTGAAGTTCTGATGCAATTCCTAAGTGATCTCAGTTACATTTGTATGCATTCTCTTTAATCTACTCTTTTCTTGATCTTTCTAGAGAGAGGTCTGATCATGTTGTTCCTCTGCCCGAAAATTCGTGATGATTTTCTATTTCTTACCAAATATGATTCCAATTTTTCAGGCCTTCTCTGATCTGGTCCTAATCTAGTTTATAACGTTTTCTTCTGTCCTTCCCCTTCAGGGATCCTGTAATGCCTGGCAAATTAAACCACCTTCATTCTTTCAACACTCGACCTCTTAGGCTCAGTGCTGCTTCCTGGAGCAGTCTCCTTCCTCATCTCTCTCTGTACAAATACCACCTCTCTTTTCAAAGAAGACCCAGCTCAAGTGTTGGCTCCTCCGTGCTGCCTTCCCTCACCCTTCCAGCCAGGTGTCTCCCTCCTCTAAATTTCCAGAGCATACTTTTTGTTATTTCTCTCATGGCAAACAGTTATTTCTTTATCAGTTTTATTTCTATAGTTCTTTACTTCTGAAACCATAAGCTCCTTAAGATCAGAGACTTCATGCATTTAAGCAGCTCTGGATCTGGGGACCCCTTGGTACAAATGACAGATATGGACACTGTCCTAGAGGAACTCAATCTAACAGGGTTCAGTCCAACTGCTTTCGAAGAGTCCACTGCCACTGTAATAGAAGTACAAGATATTATGTGAACATCAGTAAAAAGTCTCAACCTCGTTGGGGAGGCTCTGGGAAAGCTTCCTTGAGAAGTGATGATTCAATGGTTGAGAAAACAGGTGAAGGGGAGAAAATGGAACACACCAGTGTTCCAGAGAACAGCCTGGGGAAAT